>CM034540.1:37613940-37640859 GCA_020002185.1 Paraescarpia echinospica | reverse complement strand
GCGTTTTTTATTTTTTTTATTCTCTTCTATGCTGTTTGGACTTCGATAAACTAACCCAACTGTTAACGTTGAGTTTCCTGTAACTATGTTACACCAAACAGCTTCTTCGCAATCTGCTTCTCTTTCTAATTTTATTTCATAAGCCTGGATAGATTCTTTAATATATAAAAGAACTCCACCTCCCTTTCTTCCTGTTCTATCTTTTCTAAACATTACATATCCTGTCAGTCCCAATTCAGCATATGATATATCGGTGGTGGTCCAGGATTTGGTTATACCTATTATATGAGGGTCATTATCTTCTACCATAATGTTTAGTTCATTTCTTTTGTTGACTATACTCCTTGCATTTAAACAAATGCATTTATATCCTGATTCAGAACAGTTTTCCAGGCTGTTCTTGCCGATTATTTCTACTGTCTTTATCTATGCCTCCATTTTCAGGCTTTTCTGTGAGTCCCCCCTACGAATCTAGTTTAAATAGATACAACCTGTCCCACTGTCAACAGATCGCAGCAGGTTCTCTGAGAAAACTGCTGCCCCCTTTCCACTAAGATGGAGGCCATCTCTCATGTACATATCTTCCCTCCCAACAAAGTATCCCCTTAAATCTACAGATCCACCCCTCTTCTTTACACATCTGCTCAACTAGTGCGTTGATCGCCATCCTCTTGCAGTTTCTATATGTCGGCCCCCTTCCTCCCATTACTGGCAAAATTCCTGAGAGGATAATCTGTTCTACTCTTGTCTTCTTTAACTTCTTCACTAACTGTCTGTGCTTCTGAACTATCCCAGTTGTTCCCTCCCTCTCTGCGTTATTTGTCCCTACATGTACTAGTATAGACCCTCCCTTGCCATGCCCCAGTACCTTCTCTACCCTTTCAGTTACATGTTCTATCTTAGCCCCCGGTAGACAAACAACGACGTCCTCCCCCTCGCTTAGAGTCTTATCTGTCTTTCTCATAATCGAATCGCCCATAAACACCCTCTCTTTCCTCATTGCCCCCTCAATCACTGCCTCAGTGTAGCTCTTTCTACGGTTTGCATCTGTCTGGTTGTAATCTTGTTCCCCTGTCTTCTGCTCTCCCGTCACAATCTCGTCCGTTCCATTCTTTCCTGACGCTGTTTCTCCACCTTTCTTCCTGTCATCGTCCCTCCCGACTTCTCTTCTGTCGCATGTACTCTCACTTCCTTTCTTCCCGTCATCTTTCCTCCCATTGCATTTCCTTCTCTCCTCTCCCGTCTCTTTTTCCCTCCTACCTCTTTCTCTACGGTCACTTTCTCTCCTGCCACCTTCACACCTGTCACATTTCCTGCCGTCGATCCTCCACTTTCTTCCCCTCCGATCACCTTCCCTCCTCTCAGTCTCCTTTCCTCGGTCTTGTTGCCACTACTCTGCTCCTTCAGTTTCACAGTATTCCCAACTTTATCCCTGTCGTCTCTCTCCATTCCATCTGTCTCCTTGCTGATTCTCATCTCCATCCCCTTCACAATATCTACCAACCTAGCTACCTCTTTCTCCAGACATTTCACCTTCCAACACCCCACGCACTGAAAGGTGAATCCCTCTTCCTTGGTTTCTGTCCATGACTTCGTACAGCCGGATAAGGCAAAATCTACCCAACTGTGGCAGTCGTCGCACACCAAGTGTCTCTTTGCCTTGACTTGCCGCTTGCAAGGCGCCATATCAGAATTTATTTAATAATAATAATCTAATTAGCTATTTAAAATAGTTTTGTCAACTGTGTTTACACTATTCACTGTCTATGTAGTCTTTAAGAAGACTGTTTTCTGTGCACAAATGTTACACTTTACGTAAGATTGCGTACGCTAGACTGCCTTATTTATTTAGGTTATACACTAGCTACATAAACTTAGTTCGCCCGATTATCGCAAATGCTTAATTTTAACAACAAAGCTACCTTATCAAAATGTCTAGCAGGTACTGACTTACACATATATTATCTTATGTAGGTAGTTTATGGTTGTTACTTTATCACCTATATATTCTACCACATAACGAGGTTTGTTAAATCTTGTTTACAAACTTATCGTAGCCGTAAGCTAACGTACCCTATTATCACTCACTAGACTAAAGTGTCCTAAAATACTTTATCTAACTAACTTTAAGCACAACTGCTACTCAATATATGTTTACTGCTACTTTATGAATGATATTAAGGCAAGAATAATACTTATCAATCAGTAATTCCACTTGCTTATGAACTTTGATACACCACCAATTTCAACGATCTATCTCCGCCAAATATAGCCTCCCAAAAGGTGGATATCGGACACCATCTTTGTATTGGTTATGTCATTCATGTTAAGTACTGCCTCTCTCGGAATTCATATTTGCATACCGACAGTTGCCAAATATTGATTTAGTCTGGTGAATATAATATTTTGTGGGAGATCTTTGTTGAGACTTCATTCATAAGACGAAGATGTAATACAAAAAAGCGTCGAATAACGGATCTATCCAAGATTCTTAAATGTGTCATGGCAGTGTCAGAGCCGCACCTTTAAGTTTAAGTGAACCGAGGACGTGCGTCAAAGCGAGTGCTTGAAGACAGCATTTGCTGTCTCGAGAATTCACACAAAACCAGGCTCTTAACGGCTAACCGTGGTCCACATCAAATTAACACAGGACGTCCTCGGTTGGCGGTAGGACCTCGGTTAGAAGGTATGTATTCTGGCCAGTGTCCTCGGTTGACAACTGTTGCGATTTTTGTATATATAAAAGCACAGTGTAACAAGAAACAATGAATCGTTCTGATATGAGGCATATGTTTTGCCTTGTGCTACACTGTTGAAGATATACATTTGTAATGAATGGATAGTTAATGTATCCCATTACTATTAAACAAATGAAACGAACAAATTCAACTACCAGGACACAATTGATACGTACTATAGTAATACATATTGTTTCGTTAATGGCAATAATTCACTGTCGTTTGAGAAAGATGTCCTCTTGACTTAAGAAGTGGGTTTACATGCGCATGTTAAAAATCATCTGGAAAAATACCCGAACTCGGTGATACATTTATGACGTTAGTTACTGTACCAAGTAAAGAGTTAAGACATGCTTTCAGCAGTATAGCGGACAATGGATCAATATGTAAATTTGTAATGAATGAATAACTAATGCATTACACTTTCATTAAACAATTGATACGTACATATTGAACTTTCAAAACACAAATGATAGATACAGTACTAGTGTTGTGTTAATGGCAATAATACATTGATAGTGAGATTATGCCAAAGAACTTCGAGTTTAAACAGTGCGTAGCGGACGCCGTCTTAATATTGGGTGTGCCAGTGAAGTGCCTTGTGGAAGTTCATATTAAGTGCTGCCGTTTTCCGAATTCATATTTGTATACGGACACCAGCCGAGTATTACGTCGGTCACGTGAATATGGTATTTAGTGGAAGGTATTTGCTGAAACGTCATTCGTAAGACGAAGACGTAATACAAAAGAGCGTCGAATAACAGATGTATTCGACATTCGTAAATGTGTTATGATAGTGTCAGAGTTGTTTATTTAAGTGAAGTGAGGACGAGCCTCAAAGCGAATGTGTGAAGACAAATGTTGATGATTCGAGAGTTATTTATACATACACAATTCACACAAAACCAGGCTCATAACGGCTAACCGCGGTGTACATTAAATTAACACAGGACATCCTCGGTTGGCGGTAGGACCTCGGTTAGAAGGTATGTATTCTGACCAATGTCCTCCGGTTAACAATGTTTATGTTTTGTGTATATATGAAAACATAATTATAATTACATTTTATTATATTTCAAAATTACAACTGGTTAGTATTGACTTCATCAACCACATCTTCAATGCCACTTACTTCAGGATATGCTACTTCTGCCGCACTTCAATCCGGCTGTTCCTCAGTACACTGATGGAATTGGTCGATATGCAAGACAATGTTGATCTAGTAGTAGTAGTAGTAGTAGTAGTAGTAGTAGTAGTAGTAGTAGTAGTAGTAGTAGTAGGTTTTATTTGGAATTGTATAAATCATACATACAAATATAAACAATCCGTAACACAATTGACAAAAAGATATACAATTCCAGGTTGGCAGCGGAGCCAATTAAAGCTGTAACCAGTTTGTTTTAATTATTCCAATATAAGATGATAATGATTAAGTCATCTAGTCGCCGTCATCCCCAAAATAACTATTATTAACAATGATTTCACGTGTAGTGTGTTGGTTACGTTGCTATAATCAATAGAACATATATGTAAATTTAATAACATTAATATTATATGATAAATGTTCACATAAGTAGTCTTGCGAAAAAAAACATGTAGTTATGCCAAGCTTCAGCAATGGTATAACACCTAAGTAGAATAACATTATAGCAAACACATATGTCAGACGTTTCGGGGTGGAATGAAATTAAACTAAAACACCATACCCCCTTACAACATTTGCCTTTAATGATAATATAAAACTATTTAAATTTGGTTTATGTTGTATAACAGTTGGAATTGTATTCCAGATCATCGGACCTTTACATAGCAAACTGTTCGATCTTTGAGTAGAACAGATAATAGGACGTATATTACAGGTTTGTCTTGTTTTGTAAAAGTGGATGTTATAGGTAAATGTAAACATATCCGATAATGAATGTGGCAGACTACCGTGGACATAATTATACATAAATTTTCCAACTTCAATTTCATAAATATCATGCAATTTTATTAGATTTAAACATGTAAAGAGGGGATGTGAATGTTCCCAATAGTTTGTTTTAAGAATGGAACGAACTATTTTTTGCATAATGAATACTTTTTTGATATGTGTCTTGTATGTGGATCCCCACAAAATGATTCCGTGTGTCAAGATCTGCAGAACGAGCCATATATTCCTGATTTATTTCAGCTCTTCCCCATTACGTATCCACAAATACAGTATTCTATGATCAGCCCAGCAGCAAGTATTTGCCTTTCGAAAGTTTTTCCAATAAACCCAAAATAGTCCTTCACACAAATCACAAATGATATTTTGCAGCTGGAAGACTTCTGACAATCACATTGCCAAGATGTGAGGCACCTAAGCATTCCGAATCAAAGTATAACCAAACATCATGCTAAAACTCTTCTATTGATTGCTAAGAAACTTGTCCCTTTCATAGTGCAGTTATGCCGGGATAACGTTTCTCCCGAAACACTAATCCAATTATTTTAGAGAAATAACTAATCCGGACTAAGTGACTTTCGCAGTGGTTTTTGACTTATTCCGGACTAACTTCTCACTGTGAAAGGGGCTCTTGTATTCACTTGCACACAACTGGTGATTAAAATACTCCAATCAGTGTCTAATCCCTGTACCAGCCTGGTTAGTTTTATTGCATCTTCCTGTTGCCAGCTGATGTTATTCAGAACAGCCTACATGGCACTCCAGGGATGCTATTAGCAGCCAGATAAGATCTAACTACTCTTGACTCTCGCCTTAATTGACTGTATTTCACGTAGTTCACAGTTCTGGCTCTGCCTGACCAGATGTTCAAGATGTTCAACAATTTGCTCAATGTTTTTGGGTGTTTGGGTTTGTGACTTCTTCACTGTATTCTTCGTAGTTGGCATGTCGTTTTTGTGGTTTGTTGTTCGATGTACTGTTTCACAAATTACAACGAGTTTCATTAACAAGTTGTGAACACAGAGAAAGGAAAACACTGCTATATCTCCATCCATCAATCAAAACATTTATTTCCGACAACACGTACAGTCAGTATAATATATTATCGCATTATGAAAATAAATAAAAGTTCATGAATATATGTATTGCCTGCAACAAACTTGAAGCATTAGGATAATAGTACAATTACTAAATAAAGAATATACAATTTCATGCATGTGACATACTATTTACAAATCGTTAACATAATTTTCACGTCTATTCATGGGAGACTGAACAAGAATTTATAAATCTATTTGCATTCCAGACAATCACAATTTGTACATTAAATTGTGCGAAAACCTGAAAGTAATATCATAGTCATCATCATTTGTCAACGTGAATAGTCCAGTATTGAATGTACATATATACATACATAACATGTATACAATTCACTATTTTAACATTATCATTGTTTTGGAAAAGTTTAATACACCACTCCAAGATGTAAATCACTCAACTAATTAGCTAAATCACTCAACTAATTAGCTAAATCCATTAGCAGTCAGGGCAATTAATGGGACATACAAAGACATCACGAATCAGCAGGCGTCTTAATAAAAGGTTGTAAACTACACGTGTATAGTCCTCTGTGAGGCCGTCTGTTGGCTGAAGACAGAGACATGTTTTGTGTACTGGTGGCGAATTACCTAATTTTAGGATGGTCATAGTGGCAATCTCCGAGACTAACATAGATGTTATGTATGTATATATGTACATATGTATATATGTATGTAAATATATACACACATACACATATATATATTATATAATATATATATATATATACTTTTCATAACGCTAATATTAACGCTAATATTTATTAATTGGCAGATTTTGTATTAATTCGGAGTACATTATATGTTACTTGTTGTATACGTTACTTGTCTTGTCGAATAAATAATTCATTACTATATTACATAAGAGTAAATTGAAATAGTACTTAAATTACTTGCCCTATTACACAGAAAACAAACATTGCTAAATAAATAAAGTGTACAATTTCACTCATGTGGCAAAACAAATTTCAAGTCATTGTACATATTTTGACGTATATTCATATTCACCATTATGTTTTCCAACATAAATAGTTAAGCACTGAATACATAACTATTCAAAGTGTTAACCTAATAATTGTTTTAGAAAAGATTAATACACAATTCCAATATGTAAATCACTCAACTAATTTGCAAAAGCCGTTAGCTGCCACATCACTTAATGGAGCACTCAAACACTCGACACATCAGCAGGCATCCTAATAAATGGTTGTAAACCACACACGTATAGTCCACTTCTCTGTGAGACAGTCTGTTGGCTGAAGATAAGAACATGGCTTGTGTATTCCTGACAAATTGTGTTGTTTCACTGCTACAGGACACTCGTATTAAGAACTAACATTATGATAAATTTATTGGCAGTGTCCCGGACAAACATGGATATTAATCTTTATAAATTCTTACATTTGGTATTAATTCGTAATATATTGCATTTCTTTATGTCATTGTCGAATAAACAATCCCTGATTCCTGTTCAAGACAGACGCAGTTCAGATGCAACTGCACTGGCCAGATCTGAACGGTATCGGTCAAATACAACTGTTTCCTTACGTGTTATTTTGTGTATAATTTGTATGTATGTAAATATACACGCAACTACAACTGATAGATACAGTACTAGTGTTGTGTTAATGGCAATAATACATTGACAGTGAGATCATACCAAAGAACTTCGAATTTAAACAGTGCGTAGCAGACGTCTATTAATATTGGGTATACCTTGTGGGAATTCATATTAAGTACTGCTTCTTTCCTAATTCATATTTGTATGCCGACACCAGCCGAATATTATGTCAGTCACGTGAATACAATATTTAGTGGAAGATATTTGCTGAAACATCATTCATAAGACGAAGACGTAATACAAAAGAGCGTCGAATAACAGATGTATTCGAGATTCATAAATGTGTTACAGCAGTGTCAAATATGTTTATTTAAGTGAAGTGAGGACGAGCCTCAAGGTGAATGTGTGACGACAGCTTGTGATTATTCGCCAGTTATTTATACATACACAGTTCACACAAAACCAGGCTCATAACGGCTAACCGCGGTGTACATCAAATTAACACAGGCCATCCTCGGTTGGTGGTAGGACCTCGGTCAGAAGGTGTGTATTCTGACCAATGTACTCCGGTTAACAACTTTTATGTCTTGTGTATATATGAAACCATAATGTAATAAGAAATATTGAATCGGTCAGATATGAGGCATATATTTTGCCCTGTGCAATACTGTTGTATATGTTAATTTGTAATGAATGAATAGGTAATGTATTAAACGTTCATTAAACAGATGATATGCCTACGTACATATTGGACTTTCAATACACAATTGGTACATACAGAAAAAAATACTGCTGCGTTAATGGCAAGAATACATTGTTAGTGAGATAATGCCAAAGAACTTATAGTATAATAAACGGTGCGTAGCGGACGCCATATTAGTATCGGGTATGTCAGTGAAGTGCCTTTTTGGGATTTCATATTAAGTACTGCCTCTCTCCGAATTCATATCCGTATACCGATACAAGCCGAATATTACGTTATACGTGAATATGATATTTTGTGGAAGATCTTAAAAGATGTTATACCAAAAAGCGTCGAATAACAGCGCTGTCTTTGGGCTCACGCTGAACGTCAAAATGCTTTAGCCAATTTGGTTAAAGAAAAAAATTGCTTTAGTCAAATCGCATTTGGATTAGCCAATTTGGCTAAACGTCTCAAATTTGTTTAGCCATATAATTTACGTGGTTTTGCCAAATGTTGAAAATATCTTTTTACATACCCCAAGAGTGTTATTAGATGATGACAGCAGTACACATAATTATATACACTAAAGAAGATATTACATAACTGCATCATGTGGAGGGTTTACGGAGCTTGGAACAATCATAAAAGCACATATGTACACTTATATAGCATCGCAAACAAAGTTCAAACTAAATTACGCAATCTTCATCAAACGTCCAGTACTCCTAACCATGAAGATGATCACCTAGAGGGTGTTTATAAAATACAGTATAACATGGGTGGATAATGATCAACTGTCACAGCAGAGTATTAATACAAGCCAAATAAAATGCTTACCAAATCACAAATAGGGGTAAAAGCATGAAGTAAATAAAAATAAAAAAATTATTTATTTAAGACAATCCAGCAGTATGTCCATGCTATAAAATTGTTTGCATGCATTTAACATTAAAATTGATAAGACAAATAAATTAGCACACATAGAAATTATATTTTGTTTTATTTGTAAGGACAGTCCTTGAAGTTCACGTGGCACTGGAGCTGGGTCAATGTTTCAATGTGTTTCATTATGATTATTAAACTTAGACATGCCATTTGTTTTAAACCATAATTATCTTAGCGACGATAAAAAAAGTTGTTGAAAACATTACGATGTTGATGATGCAAACGAGACGATCTGTTCTTTCATTCATAATGTTACAAGTTATTGATTAGCAGTTATTAAACTTACTATCTTATATTTAGCTGATAGATAAAATATTAATTAGTGGGTTGTTTGTCGTTGGTGGCGGTACCCCTCGACCTGGGCGAACCGGATCGCGAGATGGGACGACGTGTCGACACCGCTTGCAGATCGCACTTCATGCGATGGACGCTAGTTTGTAAGTCCGCGTTGGTTAATACTAGTTCAAACTCCAGCATGTCAATTTATTTTTCCAATACGAGGTCATTGTATGGTAGTCTAACGCATCAGAAATTCACCAAATATGATCCCCGTGTAGTTACAAGAACGCTGACTGAACGTCGGCCAGTGCGATATAGATTTGACAGCCAGCGCCATTGCGGACTACGCGGAACCAAATTATGACTTTTGATCACCGATTCCTAGTTGTGCGGTTGTCCCAAAGAACTCGGCAGTTTACGCAGCACGACGACGAAAGGCGATGTTTATTCGCAACGGGCGCGATCGCGTTATACTGACTGCTACGCTTTATTTAAATGTTTTCAATTAAAAAGCAAATGCTGTGCATAACACTAATTAGTTTATTAATTTGCTTTCGCCAAATTGGCGAAAACGTTTCATTTTCTTTTTTCCAAATACGTATTCGTTTCGCCATTAGTGAATGGCGATCGTTAAGCGTGAGCCCAGAATCCGATATTCGTAACTGCGCTACAACGAAATGACGCTGCGGAACAACGGCTCGGACCAGGATATTCACCGTAGAAACGAGGTCATGCGTCAAAGCGAGTGTGTGAAGACAGATTTTGCCGACTCGAGAGTTACACACACAGATCACACAAAAACAGGCTCTGAACGGCTAACCGTGGTCTACATCAAATTAACACAGGAAAACACTAGTAAGCGTTTAAAACCGTGCCTGAACTTGGATTGAATATAATTTCCAACCGAGGACGTCCTCGGTTGGCGGTAGGACCTCGGTTAGAAGGTGTATATTCTGGCCAATGTCCTCGATTTACACCTTTTACACACACACACACACACACACACACACACACACACACACACACACACACACACACACACACACACACACACACACACACACACACACACACACACACACATATATATATGTATATATATTATAATACTGATGATAAAACTTGAAACTCCAATATGAAGTGTCTAGAAACGGCAACATTTACAACAATATGGCGACACACAGTATATTGTAAAATAACAGACACTTTGGATTACAATGTATTCACACAATAATACAACATTATCACTGGAGTATAAGTAAATCGAACATACATAATATGATTAAACCTACAGTGTTGGCACCCTTTCCCAAAAGCATACGATCATGTCAGTTAAACTGTGCAAAGAACATATTTATTGTTTACATACATAGACATGTGATAAACCATAGTTTTCAGTTCTGAATGTAGTTTAAAGGGGAATGTGTTTTTTAATTTATTTTTTGAAATCAAAAGAGAGTGTGGCTTAAAACAAGGAGAATTGTGTACGTTTTGTATATTGTCATGTTGGTAAAAACAAATTTGTATTGAACTGAAAATGGCCGGATGCGGTTTATTTTTACGAATACACACATTGTCGTAAGAAATCATTATGGAGGACGTAGTAAGAGATTCCCACCCCATTACCACCCTATTAACTCCCTATTACCACCCATTCCCTATCCCGCCAACCCCACACCCACAACCAAACACAACAAAACAAGTCTAGCAGGGTATCATTACATTCATCATTCCGCACTTGATATACCGAATGGAAAATCACGAATAACTACAATTTAAGTATACACACTTAACTAATATTACACTGTGATTGAGGTTTTAAATACTTTTCTTCTTTCGCACCGTCTAAATGTACATAATTATATAAGAAATTGTACAAGAATGATATTACTGTTCAGTAATTACTAGAGTGATATCATTGACATAGCCATTATAACCAGTCTGTTAGGTTTTGCAGATTGTTTTATGACAACGTTCACTGGTGAACGACGGCAACTTCTGTCACTGATGCCATCGAAATGTTGTCTTCGTCGACGTTCTTGCGCGAGAAGAGAGAAACGAACTTGGCGCGGAAGCGAGCGTCGACGAAGAAGTAGATAAACGGATTGAAAATGGGATGTAGGTAAAACATGACGTTGACAAAGCGGTTATGGTGACGGCTCGCTTTCACCCCGTAGAATTGGTACAAAAACGTGAGGGCGAAGATCGGCATCCAGCAGACGACAAATAATGCAGTGATGATGGCGCTCATAATGATGACGCGCGTGTTACGACGTCGTCTGCAGGGTCCGGCCTGCTCCTTATCGCCCGATCTTGAGGCCGGCGTCATTTCTACGTTCCCACGGCTATTCCTTTGACGACGCACGAGGGTCACGATGATAATTCCGTAGGTGATGATAAGAAAGATCAACGGCACAGCGACCATACACATGAACATGAACATGAAGGAACTCTTCTTGCTGTATATCGAGCAGAAATTGTTGAGACCAAATTTCACAGGCTGCACAACAAAACAGAATAATTATGTTAACTTTCAAAATGAAGACGCAAACATGTATTTACGTGCGTACGTGTGTGAGCGCGAGCGCGGCGCGTGTGTGCGTGTGTGTTTGTGTGAGCGTGTATATTTGTAATCGTGTATGCTGGTGTGCGTGTGTATATATGCATGGTCCGTGTATATACCGTCTATCCTTTTTTCGTTTTGAAATTGACGAACGAAAAAGGAAAAAGCAAACAATGTTCGTTTTTCGTTTTTATATTTGAAGTACGAAAAACGAATACAATCTACTTTTCGAGGTATTTCTAATACATGTTAGAAAAACAAAATAATAATAAAACAAACCGTTTTTCGTTTTCACTGCATCAGAACGAAAAACAAAATACAACTGCAGCTACACTCGTTTTTCGTTTTTGCACGTAGGAAGCTTCGGCTGCCTTACTGCAAATGTTGGTGGCTTCGGCGGGACAATTCGGTCGCACTGGCGGCATTTGTAAACAAATTCTCTTGCCGAGCGCAAGAAGTACGGGCAAATATTGGTCGTTTCGGCGCCGTTGTTTTTTTAAAGTTTCGACTACCAAATTAATTATACTCACATTTCCGTGGAAACTACTTTATTAATTATTATGTTTAGCAGAAATACATCACATAAAACTAGTATTTGGAATTGTACTATAATGTGAAAGTGCTTAACAATCTAATTAAAATTCCATTATAACAGGTAGTATTATTTCGCAAGTAATAGGTTACTTCTAATTTGTTAACGTTTTCTGTTGCTGTGTTATCCGTTCATATTTGTATCCTAAAATAGCAAAAGTACTGCCTCTCTACAAAACTAAGGAAACACATCAGCGTTCTAACTATTGGCTATTTCCGAAAGTACTTTTTCTTTCTAAAATATTAGAAAGACTAAAGTATAATTGGCTGTTATATTTTGTTAATAAAAATGATATTCTCTACAAATATAAGTTGTTTTCGAAGAATAAATATGTGTGTGTGTGTGTGTGTGGTGTGTGTGTGTGTGTGGTGTGTGTGTGTGTATGTGTGTGGTGTGTGTGTGTGTGTGTGTGTGTGTGTGTGTGTGTGTGTGTGTGTGTGTGTGTGTGTGTGTGTGTGTGTTGCATTGTGGAATGATGCACACACACACACACACACACATCTGGATTATAGTTAGACGCTAGTGACGTATTTAAAAAAAAAACTAAGCTGATGTTTGTACAGAAAACGCTAAATATTAGGGTTGTCCTATTACTTGCGACATTGTACGTGATTGTTTATAATATTACTATCCAAAAAAATAAAATAGGGGTAACCTATTACTTGCGATATTATACATGATTGTTTATAATAATACTATGAGGTACTGATTATATCTTGCAATAGAGTCAGATTTTGTGAATTTAAAGTTGCATTGTAGAATGACCTATTTGCTATATATATATATGTGTGTGTGTGTGTGTGTGTGTGTGTGTGTGTGTGTGTGTGTGTGTGTGTGTGTGTGTGTGTGTGTGTGTGTGTGTGTGTGTGTGTACGTATATGTGTGTATTTATTTTAAATATGGGCGATCTCAGAATGCAATGTTTAATTCGAGTATGTTTTCCAAAATACTAATCTTTGCATTCAGATATGCTTTACTATTAGATTACTTTGGTGCTTTACTATTTAGATTTTCAAGCTCTTTCACATAAGAGTACAATTTCAAATATTACTTTTATGTTATATATTTATGCTAAACATAATAATTAATAACATAGTTTACTATGGAAATTTGAGTATAAATAATTTAGTAGTCGACTTTAAAAAAAATTACGGCGCCGAAACGACCAATATTCGCCCGTTCTTGTCGTACTCGGCAACGATGCTATTTCTGCGAAGATGCAATTTCAGCGAATTCGTTTACACAACGCCGCCAGTGCGACCGAATTGTCCCGACGAAGCCACCAACTTTTGTCGACTAGCCGGAGCGGTAATGCAGCCGACGCTTCCTAGGTGCAAAAACGAAAAACGAGTGGCGCTACAGTCATATTTCGTTTTTCGTTCTGAAGCTGTAAAAACGAAAAACGGTTTGTTTTATCGTTATTTTGTTGTTCTAACATATATTAGAAATACCGCGAATAGTAGATTGTAGTCGTTGTTCGTTTTTCCTACTTTAAATATGAAAACGAAAAACGAACATTGTTTACTCTTTTCCTTTTTCGTTTGCCAATTTCAAAACGAAAGGAAAGATTCTATATACACGGACCATGCGCATATACACACGCACACCCGCATGCACGAGTGGACGTATGCACGCATGCACGTATGCACGTATGCATGTATCCATGTATCCACGATGCATATTTTTATGTACACGGATGCATGTCTGAATGCATGCTTGACTGCGTGTCCCCATATATACGTATATGCATGTTGCATGTATATGAGAAGTTTAACGCCTAAGGCAAGCTAAGCATTCACAAACGAGGTTTTTTATGTCATCAGCATAATGTATGTCTGATTGTTTGATTATTTACTATTTAGAATTTAAATCTTAAACATTGCATATGACTACTCGACCTGGGCCTTTTTGTGTCTCACCAACATATCTAATTGCATTTAGGAGCTTGTTTACCTTGATTGTGAACATCGGAAAGATCAACTGTACTAGAGCCAGCAACCAAACTAGACCCAGCTGTATCTTCACGTTACGCGCAGACGCAAATGCACCGAACTTGGCCGGAAACACAACGGCAACACATCGCTCAATAGCAATGAGGACGATGGTGTTCATGCTGACGAACAGAGGCGTATAGCGGAAAACACCATAAACCCTACAGCTTGCCGCAGTCCACCAGACAACGTTGTACCCGTGCACCACTCTAAGTGGTATGACGATAGTACACATCAAGATGTCGCCTGAAAAGTAATAAATGTATTTCACAATAAACAGCAGATACACACACACGCATGCATGCACACTCGTACGCACGCACGCACACACTCACACACACAGGCAGGCACGCACACATACATTGATATTGAGTTCATTGTTAATTAGTAAAACTCTTCATGCTTAAATTGACGTTGTAGAAATCTATTTACAGACAAAACTGTATGAGGAAAGACAGCACCAAACATTATCACCGAGTTCTTCAATGCACCTTGTTCGTAAATGTCACGGATTAGCGAGGTCTCCGTACACTAGATGGTTCAGTCTAGTAGGGTTGTTATATATCAAGGTCAACGCATATGAGAAAGAACGGTTATCGTGAACAAGCAACAAAGAACGAGGAAAATTTAATATAAACTTTATTACAAGATATCTTCCTTTTGGTAAATAACTCGATTAACAAAATAAACAGAATAAAGAAATCCTGTAACCAAATCTTAATAGAACATAATAAACAATAACACTGAATCTTTCGATTATCAAATTCCACTTCCTTTCTAAGGTGGATTATACCGCTACACGACCATACACTAGGCGCCAAGTGTTATCTAAGAATAATTCCCATAATATAAATACACAGTATAAGCTACTCTCATTACAGTAATCTGTTACAACACATTATATATATATATATATATATATACTGAGCGCATCTGCAACCGAGTTGCTGTAATTACGTAACTAAGGCGGTTGGTCAACAATATGTCTATCTACTGGCTTGACCTTCCTCATTTATAAAATTAAACCTCAGGAAAGTAGATTTAAACATCCAGAAATAGCAGAAATGCGACATTAAACTAATGTCCTGCATTCGCTCATATTTTCATCTACAATTATATGTTTTCAAAAACCCGCCAAGCCGTGTATTATTCATTAATCTGGAATGGTTCAAAACGTGTCCGCCAAGATCATGCATTTCGCTATAACTTCTTTAGTAAGGACATCAGGTTCATGGACTCCGATACTATAAACCTCGATTTCAACTCTGGTTGAGTGCCGACGTCCTTCCAAGGACATTCATCTACACGCATTCAGAACGATTTACTTTTCTCAGTTGTAAGGCTTTCTCTTACAAATGATTTGTGTGTAAACATATACATCACTGTTCCTGATGACTAGACGGTGTTGTTGTATGTATCTCCAAGAAAGAAAATTTAACTGAACGTGACAACTGGAGAGGTGTGAAATTGCTGTCAATACCAGGGAAAGTGTACTGCCGGATGATATTGAACCGAATGAGAGATACGGTAAATGGCGAACTGCGTGAGGAACAATCAGGCTTTAGGCCGAAACGCTCTTGTGCTGAGCAAATATGCACACTCAGACGCATTATTGAGAAATGTCAAAAGTACCGGTTACCCCTCGCAATCAGTTTCATAGATTTCACCAGAGCGTTCGACAGCATTCACAGACCCTCCATGTGAAAAGTCTTAATCACATACGGAATCCCAGGAAAGATTGTATTAGCAGTTGAGAGGATATTATATTATAACTCGAGATGTGTAAAAAGAGAAGATGGCTACAGCGATTGGTTCGATATGGTGACTTGCCGTGGCCATCGACAGGGTCTTGCGACTGGCAACCGGAGTCAATGACGGGATTGTGTGATGACAGGGGAGCATCAAACCCTGCAGATGTTTTGATCAACCAGAACAAAGTAGAAACAGTTAAAAACTTCACCTACATTGGCAGCCTCATCAACAACGAAGGAATCATCGATCACGAACTAAACTGCAGAGTGGGTAAAGCTTTAGAAGCCTTCAACCAGCTGAGGAAGATTTGGAACAACAATAAATTTACCTTGAGATCTAAACTCCGCTTCTATAACTTAAACGTTATACCATCCCTCCTGTATGGATGCGAATCATGGCAACTAAAAATAAGCCAAGAAAACAAAATTGACGCATTCGACACTAAATGCCTACGAAAGATCCTGGGCATTCACTGGAGCGACCATGTGACGAGTGTAGTTGTCCGTATACGATCAGAACAATCATGGCATCATTAACTATATGTCGAAAACTAATGAACTTGCTCGGACATGTCACGAGGCTCCCAACTACCAGGCCTGGCCAACAAGCATTGTGGTGGACACCAGCTGGCCAGAGAATGAGAGGACGACCAAGAATGAACTGGCGCAAGACAGTTGATCGCGACCTACAGCTGGTCAACAAATGATGGAGCGACGTCTGAACTCTAGCAAACAACATATCTGTGAGGAGTTTTTGACTACCTCATGCGTCTACAGACGTAAGTATCTATCTGAAACGATGAAAACCTGCGTCGCTGGGACGTAACGTAATGACGTGAAAATACGTGAAATCGCTAACAGGTCACTGTGGGTCATTTTGTTACGTCGCGTTGCGATGTGACAAATACGTATATGCATCTTACCATCCTCACTTGCCACGTGACTGTGACCTCGCAATATGAATTGTTACGGAACACATGACGTATCTGCGACATAAATTTGACGTCACATTCTTAGCTGAGTATGGTAGGCGACGTAAACATATCAACATACAATAACTCACCGACTGCTAGCAACACCAGGTAGTGGTTGGTAGTGGTCTGTCTGTTCTTCTTCTGCAGAAGAACGGCCAGGGCAGCAATGTTGAGGAAGAAACCAATGATGCTGGTCGCTATAAACAAGTATATCAGCGCCATGTCAGGTTTGTATTTACGGTCGACAGGCGATGGTATCCCATAACTGCTGTTGAAGGTGGTCATATCAACAAGTGCACTACTTGTCCAGTCCATAGCGAGCGTTGTGCATTCTGTGGCCGCCATTATTGTTTCTATAAAAACAACTATATCGGATCAGCGAGAAATGTCACCGAATCATTTTAGAATAAGCGTAAATTCATACACATTGAATTAGTTTTACACAGTATAAAGCTAGGATTCTATCTGTACGGAAATGGCGGCTATGGTGTGTGATTAAACATGGATATGGTCCCTATAGTGGCCACTAATCGATGTGATTCCAAATGTACATCGACGGATGCGTTTTTCAAGCGAAATAAACTCCAGAAATGACATCACTATAGAGGAATCTATTACTCCGAATGCCCATACATGTCAAGTGCTAAGGTTTAGCCGTAGTCCCAACGGTTTTATTGATAAAATGAAAACTACGGGCGTTGTAGGAAACCATACGGTTTTACTTTTGTGTTTTGAGAAACATTTTAACGAATTTATCGCGTTCGTTATATTTTTGTAAATGCGCCTACCGACACACTCATCAAACTCCCTTATGGTTCGCGCTCCTTTCCGGGCCTGGTAGAATTCCTGTCCAATTCGTGCAGTGCCCCGGAACAAGCACTTACCAACGCATTTTCGTGTTATGCGCAGGTGCGAACTTACATACCGATCCCGTGGGCGCCATGTGTCGCATAGCGCACTTAATAATAACACAAGTTTATTAGCAACTCATCTGAGTTGGATTCACAGTATACAATAAAATACAACTATACATTGGAACGTCATATATAATATTAATACACCGAAATGTCGTACATTATAAAAACCATCCTTTTGCCCTTCAATCGTCATTGGCAGTTGAGTAATCCCCATGGTATAAAGGAGTTACGGTATCTGTTTGTTCGGGTTATTGGCAAAGGGTACACATTACTCTGTCTGATGTCATATTTGGTATGCCTTTTGCCAGGCAGCAGATAGTTTAATCTGTGTGTACTAACTTTAATCTTATTGAAATATTTTTGGCAAAGGCAGTCCCGTCTTGCTTTCAATGTCTCCAATTTAACATACATAAGTATCTCAGCGTAACTTATTGCAGGAAAGATACACTTTAATGCTCTTTTTTGTATCATTTCAATACTGTCAGATAAATATTGTGGCAAGTTAGTGTGCCATACAGGGCATGCATATTCTAAAACAGGTCTCACAACACTGACATATATAGTGACCAGATCTTTCTGGGTAATTCCTACTCGCTTTAACTGATACAACATGTACAATCGTTTCCCGGCCTTTTTCACAATATTTTCGACATACTTATTCCATGTAAGATCCTGTGAAATTGTAACACCTAGAAGTTTGGCATGGTCTACTTGATGTAAATCTTTTCCATCGATCGTTATATTCGGGATAGCGTTTCGAAAATTGCGGTCTTGTGCAAAACAGATGATCATCTCTTTTGATTTTCCTGAATTAATTTTCATATTATTCTGTTCTGTCCACCTAGCGGCAACGTCAACCGATTCTTGTATAACAGATACACCCTTTCTGTCGCATACTTCGAACAATGTACTGTCATCTATATATTTATATAACGGAACAGGCGTTTCTAAATCATTTATGTAGACTAGAAAACATTTAGGTCCAGACAGTGTTCCTTGTGGTATTCCCCCATTGGGGTGACCAGGATGCGAATATTCATTTCCTATTTTTACTTATTGAGTTCTGTCCAGTAAAAATGTTGCCATCCATCTTATAATATGTGACGCCAAACCAGCTTTTCTAGTAACAAATGATGATTAATAAGGTCAAACGCTTTGCTAAAATCTAGCATTACAACACGGACATAAGAATCCAATTTATCAGTCGCCTCATACCATTTGTGTATCATTTCGACAAGAACGTCTGTTGTGGAAGTTCCACTAATTCCACCAAATTGCTTAGCATCAATTTCTCCTTCAATTGTGTCATCCACCCATTTCATTATTATTGATTCAAATACCTTAGCAGCTATTGGAGTTAGTGAAATTGGTCTAATGTCTTTTTCAATCGACACAGGTGGGTTTGTTTTTGGTAAAGGTATTACGTTGGCCATTTTCCATTCCATAGGGAGTACACCTTCTCTTAGAGACTTGTTAAAGATAGCAGTTAATGGAGGAGCGAGGACGTTTGCGTGATTTCTTAACACCCACGCAGGAATGTCATCAGGCCCAGTAGCCTTGTTCACCTTAACATTCTGTAAAGCTTTAAAAGTAGTCGATGACATACTGATCTGGCAGTTCCTCGTTTACTGTGAATATTTTATGATCCTTATTTAAACGAGGTAAATGTTCACTTACAAGTACAAAAAACTCGTTCATTCTACTGGCTAGTAACGCGCAATCACCATTCGTTGTTTTGTTAGCAAGACCTTGCATGCATGAATTGTCATTTGTTTTACGTCCCATTATTTTTTCATATTTTTCCACCAATCGTGGGAACCTAATTCATTCAGTGCTGCAATTTGTGTTTGATAAAAATTGTACTTAAGTTTCGAAGCGGCGCGGTTAACCTTATTACGCAATAGTTTTGCTTGGTTCAAATCACCACTCATGTGAGCGCGCTGTCTGTTACGTACTAATGCTCTAAACCAGTCCGTAACCCATGGTTTATCAGCTGTGTGCCGCGTCACGACCTTAGTAGGAAAGCATATTTCCATGAGGTTGCAAATAACAGTTTTATAATATAAATACTGATCTGCACATGACTCCAACCTAAATAGTGGTTCCCATTTGATGGCAGACAAAGCCATAGCGAATGCGGCTTTTTCATTTGGCCCCATACACTTTACGGTTAAACGTGTCACACACCCAGTGTCAACTAAACGGTTACATTTTGGTTTAAGCAACACCATGTTGTGGTCTGATGACCCAAGTTCGGAAATAGTAACAGGCGATGTATATACCTCCTCCATGTTCGTCCATATTTTATCTAATATCGCCTGTCCACGTGTTACTACATTCACTACTTGGACAAATCTATAATGCGTTTTCATAAAGTTGTCATGCAACTGATTGAAATCCCCAGTTACAATCACACCACATTCTGGATGTCTGCGTACCATGATATCTATGCACGTGATTATATGGTCACGTATTTTCAAATACTCCGTCTTTGGAGTGTAATATATACATGCTAACAATATACATGAAAATTTATTTCCTAGGCATTTTTTTCGGCATAATCTTAATCCATATTACCTCTAAATCGTGAGCCTCCATATCACTCAATCTCGTATACATTAAGTCATTTCTAATGTAGCAAGCTACACCTCCGGCTCGTCCGTGACCTCTATCTTTCCTCTCCAAGCAAAACCCTTGCATAGTAAGGCTATTAGAATCCATATACTCTTTAAACCATGTTTCACTGACACATACAATCGACACATCATGTGTTGCTACAGATACTTGCAGTGCGTCCATTTTTTCACTGCTCAAAGACCTGACGTTTAAATTAATTAGGGAGGGCAGATCCCATTTGCGTTTTATGCTCCCTGTAGGATTGAGAACACAATACCGCGTTGTATTAGAGTCCACAATTTGCATGTTCGATGAGTGTTCAATGGCCAGATCGTTTAGGCCCATTCCCTAATCACGGGTGTGGTGTTTTTCCTTATGTCCCCGTTAGGCAGGCGCGAACATTTACGTGCGTCAATGTGCATTTACGTATAAATATTATGGTTTTTACTGATGCTTTATGGTTTTTGTGTGCCATGACTACTATTTTGTTTCACAGGACTTGACAGGTATGCATGCCGATTCCGTGCATTTTGAATCCTACCTTAATCCTAATATATTGCGAAGTAACCGTAACAAGGTGTCTTGTGGGATATTAGTAGGTCGGGAACGGTGGCGCCATCTGATTGACTGCCGCCCTCTCGCAAAAGTCTAGCGCTGCATAATAGCGACATTTGATTTAAAGGTTGATTTGTCAACATAAACAGAATGCCGCTGCCACTGCCGCTGTCACTGCCAATGTCAGTGTTACTGCCACTGCCACTGCCACTGCCACTGCCACTGCCACTGCCATTGCCACTGCCACTGCCACTGCCACTGTCACTGCCACTATCATTGTCACTGCCACTGTGGCAGTGACAGTGATAGTGTCACTGCCACTATCACTGTCACTGCTGCTATCACTATCACTGTCACTGTCACTGCCGCTGTCACAATCAGTGTCACTGCTACTGCCACTGCCACTGCCACTGCTGTCATTGTCACTATCACTGTCACTGCTACTGCCGCCGTCACTGCCACTGCCACTGTCTCTATCACTGTCTTTGTCACTGTCTCTGTCACTGTCACTGTCACTGTCACTGCCACTGTCATTGTCACTATCACTGTCACTGCCACTGCTGTCATTGTCACTATCACTGTCACTGCTACTGCCGCCGTCACTGCCTCTGCCACTGTCTCTATCACTGTCTCTGTCACTGTCACTGTCTCTATCACTGTCACTGTCACTATCACTATCACTGTCACTGCCACTGTCATTGTCACTATCACTGTCACTGCCACTGCTGTCATTGTCACTATCACTGTCACTGCTACTGCCGCCGTCACTGCCACTGCCACTGTCTCTATCACTGTCTCTGTCACTGTCTCTGTCACTGTCACTGTCACTGCCACTGCCACTATCACTATCACTGTCACTGCCACTGTCACTGTCACTGCCACGGCCACTGTCACTATCTCTGTCACTGCCACTGCCACTGTCACTGCCACTGTCACTGTCACTGCCACTGTCACTGTCACTGTCAATGCCACTTGCATAGCCACTGTCACTGCCATCTATCCTGTCACAACTACAGCTATTACTAGCACTGCGTCTACCACTACCATAAAAACATGGCTACGACTACGACTAAAACTACCAATAGCAATACCACAACAACGACCACTGCCGTATTTTCAATATTACTAACTTCGCTTACCGTTTCTGCACAGTAAATTTTAAATCGCTGCTGACGAAAATCTGTCCCGGACTATCAGGAGGTCAAAGATACTCTTAGGTTGTTAGTCCGTCAGCACAGTATGGCGTCTACACTCACCACTGCATCCTTTGGTGATGCTGCACTATATAACAGCTACTTAAAAAATGACGATTTACGAAGACCGAGAGCATGCTGGAATACTAAATGTCACGATGCGGTCGGGCAATGTCGTCAAATTGCTATTTTTGTCTTCTTTGTATTAACTGTCAAACCTATATCTCCACGTGGCCACACTAAACACCCTCCGGGTATAATACTCCTATCTGGAGGCTGTAAATAAGTTCTTGTAACTTCATTTTGTTGCCCATCATACAAGAATAACGCTGGTTATTTTGAGAATCTACGAAACTCATTGTCTAAGATAAACACACTGAAGGGTAGGACTGCATGATTGTATAATATCAACATTGATACATCCTGTGGGAATCCTGCTCTCTTACGAAAGGCTGCTGAAAACTATTTGTGTTACTAAAAAATAATAATTATAATACATATATATATATATATATATATACGTAGAGAGAGAGAGAGAGAAAGAGAGAGAGAGAGAGAGAGGGGGGGAGATATGTTTTGTGGTAATTCTACTACAATCAGTCACCATGTGACGTTTATTTCAAAAATAAATTGGGTTATCAAATATGTTATGTCACTGAACAAATTGGTTTTCTTAATATATATAACACTAGACAACCAGATTTAATAATCAGTCACTAGAATGCCGTCTCATTAAAAATAACCAGTATATCACCTTACAATAACAACATGTGAACATGGAATGGGCGCAAGGTCTGACTATCAGTAGTCTCGTTGGCATGCTATTTAGAACGTCGTACATTGAATAGGACGGCGGGTTACACTCGCTGCACCCGTGCATTAAATGTGTCGTGATCTACGACCCGCCGTCCTCGACCGACGCAGTCTCTTTCTTTTGTATCAATGAAAATTGTGCCCTTTCCGTAACAGAGTGCTCTCTTGAAACGCCCACTTCACCTTTCGGGGTTGTTAAGTTTATATTTCGGTAGCTCATATATTTTCCAAATTAGTACAATTGCTAAGTGAACCTTCTAGCAACAGGACTGGTTCGTAGGATGTGTGCCCTTTTTGATGATTTATTTGTGCTGACTTCGCCGACCGTCGATTCAAAACTTGAATCGGCGTTAAATCGTCGGAATAAGGCCGACCGTCGGGCTAAAATCCGGCGAACATCAACCGACTGGCGTCGACCGACGGTTTTAACGCCGACTAGTCGGTTGGGGTGCGCGAAATCGGATGGTGTGCGCCTAGCTTTACACTTACAGCTTCACAATGAAGAGGAGAGCAGTGTTATCCACTAGGCGGCTACACTAAAGTACCAGCGCTAGCCTCACGGTTATTTAAGCGTGTTTCACTTATTACATTTTGCATTCTATGGAGATGACGTGATGCTGCGGGCCTTCAGCCGCGTCGAATGGCGAGGATTGGCGGGTCAGATCATTGAAATGGCATAAGCGAATCATACATACCTACATAGTGTCGTGTGTGTGTGTGTGTGTGTGTGTGTGTGTGTGTGTGTGTGTGTGTGTGTGTGTGTGTGTGTGTGTGTGTGTGTGTGTGTGTGTGTGTGTGTGTGTGTGTGTGTGTGTGTGTGTTTGTATGTGTGTGTGTGTGTGTGTGTGTGTGTGTGTGTGTGTGTGTGTGTGTATGTGTGCGCGCACCTGCGTGCGTGGGTGCGTTCATGCGTGTGTGCGTGTGTGTGTCTTTTGACATCTGTTGACATTTCGCAGCTTACGGTCAGTGTTAAGTTATTACGACTGTACGAATGTCAAAGTTACTCGGGAATGTTAGTGTAGGTAAACAAACATCGACCCTGTAGTATGTGTAAACAATCATTTCTTATAAAGGAGTAAATGAATTTATTTTAATCGTTGGACATATAGAGTTTTTTTAACATAGTGTTGTAAACATCATCGGCCATGACTTGAGAAATCACATAGATATATTTGTTTCTATTTCCATGTCTATAAAAGCGCAAACATGCCTTAGCGTACTAGAGTTTCTCCTAGACAAGTCAACCCTTCCTTCCCGTGGCACAGGCTGTTTTAAACAGACAGGGATGGACATCTCGGCGCCCCAGAAACTAAACGAACAGCCTCTGCCTTGCGGTGTAGGTTCTTTAACCCAAGGCTAAGGGTGAGGTCCCTGACAGAAATCTTCGGAGGAACTTTGGCATCGTTATCTCCGCAAGAGTGGCCCACCGATGTGTGGACACGCTCTACTGCACAGAAGCCCAGGTCCAAACTGTGGACAACAAGTCGCATGGTGGGTGTGCGATAGGCAAGGTACGACAAACTGTACTCCTGTGGCAACTCACTGCAGCTACGTACCAATCCTCTTTGGCCACAGGATTCAGAGGTGGCTTGGCGAAGTGCGTGGGACCGTCCGATTACGCACCGATTTTCCCAATTTAAAAGCTCCATTCTCGAGTCTTTTATTCATCATCCCCATTATTTAATCATCCATCAAGTCCTGCGGCGATGGGCAAATGTTGACGGGGGCAGGCAAGAATGACAACGGGAAGCTTCTAGCCATAAACATGCACGTAGGCGGTGGGAGCAAAATGGTCGCTTTGTGCTGGAAATGTAGTAGCAGCACAACACGGCAGCTCATCGACAAAAAAGACAGCAATCGTCCTGTACGCCGGACAGCTATTGTGGCCATGGAACTTGCCCGCTGTGGCATCGACATAGTTGCGTTGAGCGCAACCAGATTTGTTGATGAAGGCCAACTCACTGAAAAAGACTACACTTTCTTCTGGGAAACAAAGGCAAATGACGATCCAACGATCAATAACGGAAATGATAATGACGCGGAGACTCAAGCTTGCTAACTCGCACCATGCAACACTCACCAGAGCCTATGCACCAACACTGGATGCAACAGACGAAACAATATAAGGTTCATATACTGCCTTTGGTTACATCCTTGCATCCATACAATCGAATGAAAAGGTTTTCTTTCTTGGAATCTCCAACGCTCGTATAGGGAAGAATGCAGACCAGTGGGATGGTGTCATTGGAAGACATTGGCTAGGAAACATCTACGACAATGGGTTGCTACTACTATCCACAAATGTGCAGAAAACTAGCTGTTTATTAGGAATACCACCTTTCGCATAAAATGTAAATTTAAAACACGATGGATTTCAAAGGCCGCAGAAATACAGGAATTCACCGACAAACACAGGACAAGTTAATTCTTCAAAGCCAACAGGGATATCTATGTACTCATATGCATACATACTGCAAATCTACACTCAAGAGATCAACTCTTGTCAAGGACAAGGAAGGCATCCTGAATCGTTGGCCAGAACATTTCTCGGAATTACTCTATCGTGACTACCAAGTTGAACTGGATATAATCTACATTATTCCTCAGTCACAGATTGGACAGAGCAAAAATATGACCTATACTTTGCCTTTATTGATCTAACTAAGGCACTTGACTCTGAGAACAGACATGCTTTATGGGGCTGCTTTGTCCGTCTTGGATATCCTCTTAAGTTTGTATCTGTTTCGTGACAACTCGATAAATCGGAACCCTTTAACATCAACATTGGTGAGAAACAGGGCCGCTTAATGGCACCCAAACAGTTTTCTATATTTCTGGCTGCCTTCTTGTCACAAGCAAATATCAATCTAGCCAAGGGAATGGACACCATGTATCGTACCGATGGTGGCGTGTTTAGCTAAGCCGTCTCGAGACTAAATCGAAAGTGACAAAAGTAACTATTGTTGAAAATCAGTACTCGGACAAATGTGCAGTTGCCGCTCACTAAGCATAAGTTCTGCAGAACACGCTTGATACCTTTAAAGATGCACATAAGCTCTTCGGATTTTCAGTCATTGCAACAAAGACACAAATTATACATCAACCGATACAATCATCAGCCACTACTTCTTCTTTCTTCTTCTTCCGCTGGCTCCCTTGCGGGGGGGTCCACGTCACTCAGTAGCTTCTTCTGCTTTTCTTGTTATTTCCCTCCATCTATGCCTGTTGTCCGCAATGACCTTCCATTATTGGCTGTGTTCTGCCCATCTCATTATGCTTCCTACTACTTTAATCTGTAGGTGTTTTTAATGCCAATCTCTTCTCTCAGTACCGTCATCTTCTTTCTGTCTTCTCGCCTTACTCTACACATTCTTCGGACCGACTCTGTCTCTTCGTCAGTGACAATGTTCATATACATGCTGGCACTACGCAGTGTTCATATACATGCTGGCACTACGCAGTGTTCATATACATGCTGGCACTACGCAGTGTCCATATACATGCTGGCACTACGCAGTGTCCATATACATGCTGGCACTACGCAGTGTCCATATACATGCTGGCACTACGCAGTGTTCATATACATGCTGGCACTACGCAGTGTTCATATACATGCTGGCACTACGCAGTGTTCATATACATGCTGGCACGCAGTGTTCATATACATGCTGGCACTACGCAGTGTTCATATACATGCTGGCACTACGCAGTGTTCATAT
>CM034540.1:37566440-37611440 GCA_020002185.1 Paraescarpia echinospica | reverse complement strand
CCAACCAAACAAACAACCAACCAACCCACATACCAACCAAACCACTAACCAATCAACCCACTAACCAATCTACCCACTAACAAACCAATCCACCCACTAACCAACCAACCAACCAACCAATAAACCCAATAACTAACCATCCAACCCACCGGTCAACCAACCAAAGTAGTATGTAACGCCATGATGGACATCAGATGTGTCTGCATGAAATTGTGGCATTGAAGATGCTGACTCGTTTCCGGTTAGGAGGGCCCCCTGTGGGTTATTGGCCTACTTAATCTGATGAGATCATCTCCCTTAATCATCGTACATTGTTGGGAACGTTAGCAAATGCGTGTGCTTGTAAGGGAGGGTGGTGGACGGTTAATGACTATCTCTTATTACAGTGCATGCGTGCGTCTATTTTTGTGTGTTATTGCATGCATGTATATGTAACGATCATTTATCTTTGTGTGTGTTATCGCGTGCATGCGCGTATGAAAAACGGACAAAACACGGTAGTATACGAGTGCACACGTATTTTATTGACTAAAGATACAAGCGAATAATGATTACGACTTGCGGGTTTTTATAACCTCGCCAGCCTTCCACACGCTCGTAAGCACGCACGCTCACACGTGCTTGGTGACATTGGCATAGGTCTACACTCACAGTCAAAACGACATGGTACAAATTACTCCACAGAAACAGGCGTCTCTGATCCTTGGTTTTTATAATAATGAAAGAAATTACAGTAACAAAAAACAGGTTGGTAATAACAAATTATTACATCTTTTTAATATTATCAATGAATGCTCACTTTAAAATCGTTTTTTTTTTCTTTCAGACAAAGCCTTTTCCTGACACATCACATTTTAAAAGCATTTCCTTTCAGACGAAGGCTTTTTCTAACACAACACATTTTAATACTTTTGCTGACACATCACAAATAGTTCATAATTAAACACTAGCCTAACACTTCATTCCACAAAGGAGAATACTTTCTAGACGACAAAGAGATTACAACATAACGGTTATTCAACATCTCATTTTTATAATCGACTGTGTATGTGCGAGCGCATATTGTTAAATCCCAGACAACAAAGAGAGATTGCAAAATGTCGTCTGGTAATATTATACCGCATCTGTTTATTATAACCGTGCATATCCTCACATTTAAAATTTAAATACGAAAGACTCTTGCTGACATTACAAAATAGACTTGCTTCCCAGACAACAAAGAAAGATCACAACAAGACGGTTGGTAATATTAACCTGAGCTCAGATTTCTGGGGATTTAGACGCTATATAAGTTTGTCATTATTATATTATTATTATTATTATACCACATGCGTTTATCACATCGTCTTTTCATTACCAACTGTGTGTGAGCGCATATTTTAAAATATGTCTATGAACCGAACCACATAGTCTGCTAAAACTATTTTGAAGAATATGTATTTTTCCTGGTATTTTCAATATGAATCACTGACTACCTTAATTATATAAATGAGCACACTTTTTTAAAGTGTATGAGACACCCTTGCAGACAACAAAGAGTTAATCGAAGCCTTGGTCGTCACAGTTTTCATTACCATGCGTGTGCGAGCGCGCATTTTGTTTTTTGTTTTTAATGTGTCTGCCTTATACAGACTTTGAAACATACAGCCAACCAATCAGTCTTCTATAATTTATATATAAGTTATATTCTTTAAGATATATATATATATATATCTTAAAGAATATAACTTTTCCCTCATCATTATCAATGAATAAACTTTAATCAACTTTATTAATTATACAAATATAACTCACTTTTCAGCATCTTCTCTCTCATAATTTACGTTTGAGTAATTAAGGGTATTTAAGGTTATTTAAGGATAATTATGAGGTAATTACGGTTAATTAAGAGGTAATTAAGAGGTAACTAGGATATTTGTAATGGTATGAAATTGACCAATCAGCGACAAATAGTTATAAATGTCTGCTATGGTCACGCTCTTTTTCTAGAATTTTCTAAAGTATGAGTGATGTTAAAAATATGTGTTTACATTTAGCTTACACACCAAAACACAGTGTGTATTTGGTGACCTAATGAAAACCAGATGTTGTTGACAGTAGCGAACGACGATTTATTATCAGTAAATGTTGTTGACAGTAGTGAACAACGGTATATTATCAGTAACAGATGTCAATTAACACGGCGGTAGTGCCACTAAGATCAAAGATGATGTCGATAAGCGTTACCACACTTCAAAGATTTAAGAATTCTTTGATGTTCTTGTGCAACTTACCACTATTATCATAACCAGATGTAGATCAACAAAACGCTGATATGAAATACTTTGTTCTTGCCAACTGTCAAACGAGATTTCCTTTTTTAATTCAGCACATCACCAACGGTTGTGCAGTTTTCTTTGTTGACATTTTTATTAACCGTTACACAATTTAATATTTCGCAACCTCGACTTTCTTTTGCGCAACAACAGGTCCAAAGTTCATCTTGGTGTGTGCGTGCGTGTGCATGTAGGTAAGTATGCATAGGACTTGTGGGTAATTATGGGAAAGTCGGTGTAACTAAGGGAAAATTTGGAGTATTGAAGGGGTAATTAAGCGTATTTAAGGTTATTTATGGATAATTAAGAGGTAATTAGTGGTAATTAAGGGTTAACTAAGGGTATTTAGGGGTAACAAAGGGGTAATTAAGGGGTAACTAAGATATTTATAATGGCATTAAATTGACCAATCAGCAACGAGTAGTTAGAAATGTCTGCTATGGTCCAGCTCTTTTTCTAGAATTTTCCATAGCAGGAGTCATTAAAAAATACGTGCTTACATTTAACTTATACATAAAAACACCGTGTATACTTGGTGACCTAATCAAAACCGATATATTAAAAACTTGTAATTTGTCATTACCAACCGTTACAGTTATTTCTTTCATTATTATAAAAACCAAGGATCAGAGACGCCTGTTTCTTTGGTGTAATTTGTACCATGTCGTTTTGACTGTGACTGTAGACCTATGTCAATGTTACCAAGCACGTGTGAGTGTGCGTGCTTACGAGCGTATGGAAGGTTGGCGAGGTTATAAAAACCCGCAAATCGTAATCATTATTCGCTTGTATCTTTAGTCAATAAAATACGTGTGCACTCGTATACTACAGTGTTTTGTTCGTTTTTTCATACGCGCATGCACGCGATAACACACACAATGATAGATGACCGTTACATATACATGCATGCAATAACACCCTCCCTTACACGCAAACGCATGCACTAACGTTCCCAACACTCGCTAGGGGGATGGACGATAATTAAGGGAGATGACCTCATCAGATTAAGTAGGTCAATAACCGCCAAGGGGCGCTCTTAACCGGAAATTAGTCGGCATCTTTAATGCCACAATTTCATGCAGACACATCTGATGTCCATCATGGCCTCACAAACTGCTAACCAACCCACTGACAAATCAACTAACCCCCCGACTAACCAACTAAACAACCCACGCCCGCCTACACTCCAACCAACCAGCCAATCACCAACCAACCAACCAACCAACCAACCAGCCATCCAGCCAGCCAGCCAGCCAACCAGCCAAACAGCCAACCAACTAACCAAACAAACAAACCAACCCACCAACCCACCAAACCAACCAACCATCCAGCCAACCAGCCAGCCAGCCAGCCAGCCAGCCAGCCGTCCACACACCAACCAACCAACCCCAGCATAGCGACTGCACAACGTATCTGGGGGTTGTTATGCATTAACCTACGTTGTTCCAACACCAGTTTTGTGTGTGAAGAAATATTGCGACTACGCATCAGACACCTGGTAGGTAGCGCCACCTACCAGTTATAGCAGTCGTCAACGAAAGCAATTTTGGCGTCTTCCAACGCGATGCTTCTCAACTGGTGTGCCGCGGCACACTGGTCTGCAGTGACTGAGCCCCAAGTGTGCCGCGAAATTAGAAGAGAAGGTCACGTTTATAGAAATAAATTATGAAATAAAGTGTTGGTACCAAACAAACAAAATGGTCACCTTTCCCCTAGATACGCGTTCTCATCGGCATGAACACCAGTTCCTTCAATTGGTTGCTACAGCAGACTTGAGTCGCAATTCTCTTATAAAAGGACACAATTGCGAAAAATGTATGATAGCGGCGCACGAAACCACGCTCAATGTCAATAGTTAATAGCGAAAGCAAACAAAACACCGGTTGAGACGCACCGACTTAAGCAATTGTGTCTACCCTACTTTGCATTTCGGACGATACATCAAAAAGCCTTTGGTTCCTTCTATCTGATAAAATAAAAGATCCTATGCAGATACATGAATAAAATCAAGTTAGCACCTGGCGGTTTTGCAGAAAATAATAAGAAAGTGACGAAGGGTATTCATACTTTATCTCCACACAAAGTCAACTGTTCACCTGTTACATGTAAACACGTCAGTAAGTGTGTTTCCTAAGGAAACTCACAGGCAAGAAACAAGGTTACACGTTTTACCAAATTTATTTTGTATAAAGTATTGTATTACCAAGAAATCTTCCCGAATGTTCTACTTGTGTCTTCTTTTTTCAAAGGCAGCTCAGCAAAACCTTGCGTACGTATTTCGTTCGAATTTGAGATGGAAACATATATATTATTTTAGTAAATGTCCTAAGCCCGTGTTGAGAGAAGACACGGCGTTTTAGTCTTCCATCAGATGCACAGGCTCACTTTTATTCTGTACTGAATTTCCGCATCGATGTTTGCTGGACTGGACAGGTTGCTTCCTAAGTACGCGAATCGGTCAACAGTATCAAGTGCAGTGCCTTCTATGATAATGCTTGGTGGTGGTGTTGTGGCTGAAATTGTAGTTGATGAAAAGAAAGAGATAATTTATAAAGGATGTAGCATTCGGTTTTGTCGATCTGGAAAAGGCATTTGAGACAGTGCGGCGAGAACTTGCATTTGCAGTCATGAAGTGAATGGAGGATGGCGAGGCAGAGGTCGGAATGGTGGAGGCATTGTACAAGGAGACAACAGCAGTGGTGAGAGTCGAAGGGGAAACATCAGAACAATTTGGAGTGGGATTAGGGCTCAGACAGGCAACTGCTTTGAATCCCTGCTTTTCATTATGGTGATGAACCTAATCAGTGGAAAGGTATCAGAACAAAAATACTTTTGAAGATACTGTATGTAGACGACCTAGCAGTGGTGACTGAGGAAGAGGAACTACAGAACGCATTACATGAATGGAGTAACACCTTTAGAATACATGGATAAGACTGATGTAATGTGGATAGGTGAACAGGAGGTGGATCTGAATGCATGCAATACAATATGAATTTATTGTCCAATAATAATATATACATCGGTTAATTTTCTTCCGCTTGCTGAGCATAAAGAGAATACAAGGAATTGTTAGTAAACATGGTTAAACGTAGTGCATAAAATAAATAAGTTTATAATAGTAATACAAACGTGAGAGTTAAGTAGGTAGTGCATAATTTATATATTTTAACGGTCGGCTTGCATGTGATGGTTTGTTAACTCAAAGTTTGTTTAGGTGACTTATGGCCTGGGGAACGAAGCTGTTTTTGAACCTGTTTTTGTGCATCTTGGACACCGGTAATGTCTTTGAGATGGAAGAAGGTTAATCTTTGTTTACAGTGGGTGGGCAGGGTCATTGGCAACTACATGTGCTTTTCTGATCAACGTGCGTTCACACAGCTGAGAGACAGGCTGTGTGGGAACGCTTATGATCGTTGATGCAATGTTGTAGATGCGAAGAAGCATGTTTTTGTTTGAGACAGGCAAAACTGGGAAGAACCAGATACTACAATACGTCAACACTGACTCTATGATGCTCCTGCATAACATGAGCAGAAGTTTTTGCTCGACATGAAACGATCTTAGTATCCTTAACAGGTACATTTTCTGATGGCACTTTTTCACGCCTTTAGCATGAAGACCAAACGTCATTTTATTATCCAGTGTTACACGAAGATACTTAAACTCACCTTCAATAAAGAGCGGTCCACCAAACTGGCCACTGGTGAGGAAGTCAAAGCAGAGTTCCTTTGTCTTGCGCACATTTAATTCTATGAAGTTGTTCTAGCACCACATTGAGATCATGGACACATAATTCTTATACGCGTGGAACGAATCTGATCCATTCAGGCACGCCACTACTGCTGTGTCGTCTGAGTATTTAATCAAGATATTAGAGTCACATTCGCTCCTTAAGTCGTTGGTGTACAGTGAGTATAGAATGGAGCTCCCAACACAGTCTTGAGGCGCCCCGGTATTTGTCATGATGTTGGGGGAGATGTTGCTGCCAACCTTCACGTGTGGGGTCTGTTGCTGAGAAAGTTGTACATCCAGTGAATGAAGTTCGGGGGTATTTGCAGGGCGAAAAGCAATCATCTTGTGGCGCTGTATAGTATTAAAGGCCGAACTAAAATGTATGGAGAGGATACGGATATAGTTGCATGCCTTCTCTAGATGTTTGGTGATATTGTGTAGCAGGGTTGCCACAGTATCATCGGTGCCACGCCCACGCTTGTAGGTGAATTGCATAGGATTTAGTTTCTCCTGAATGTATGGAGAGAGGCTGGCCAGGACTCTCCAGGGCTTTCATTGGAATAGATGTGAGAGCAACAGGCCTGTAGTGGTTGTGTTCCTGAGAGGAGGATATTTTCCAGAGGTTGGGAATGATGCCGGTATTCATAGACTCGTGGAACAGTTGTGAGAACACAGGTGCCAGTTCATCAACGGAGAAGATGGCTCGATATATTATCAGGCCCGGAAGCTTCCCTTGTATTGGTCCTCTTGAACTGACGAGTCACGTTGTCTTCGGAAGTGATGATCTCTCCTGTGGAGGGGGAGGGGATGGTTGCCAGAAGCTCTGTGCACTTGGATGTTTAGCTCTATTGTAAGATCTTGTATTTTGGATGGCACTGACATCACCGGCCATCGCTTTGAGATTTCTGAAGACGTCACGAATGTTCATGGTTTGATATTGATGTTCAACATAAAGCTTATTTGGCACGGCCAATTTCTGCCCTAAGCATTGCCTTGGCCTATCTGATGGCAGCGGCATCTCGAGATTCGATGGCTTCCTGTTTGTTGATCTCTGCCTTCTTTACACTTTGTGTGATCCAGGGTTTGGTGTTAGAGTATTCAGTGATTGTCTTTTCTGGGATGATGGAGTTTTGACAAAACTTAACGTAGTCAGTGACAATATCGGCACGCTCAGTTATGTCATGGATGCCCTCGAAGAGGACATGTCAGTCTGTACAGGTATAGCAACCTTTCAGCTGTTCTACTGCGTCTGTAGTTCACACCTTGACCTGTCGTTTGACAGACGGAACATGTTTAAGTTGCTGACGGTATTTGGGCAATATATGAACGATGTTATGATATGTTCGTGAATTCCATGGGCAAGTAGAAAGGCCTCAGAGAAAGTTCAACATCTGGGATACACACTTGATCATAGACTTTATAGTTTGTGCACCATTTCTTGTTGTTGTAAAGGCATACACCTCCACCTCTGTTCTTTCCTGAATCGCATGTCCTGTCTGCTTTCAGTAACTCGTAGCCATCCAAGTATACCTCACTATCGGGAGGTATACTTGGTTGACTCGACTGTGAACTCATGACATCCGAACACGGGAGGGCAGTGCTGTTGAAAATTTATTTCCCGACGTCGCGCCGCTGATGTCAATATACCTTCCCCAATTTCTCTCCGCTGTCTCGGCTGAAATGATGACATCCGAAGAGGGGGGGGGGGGGCAAAACCATATGCCTGCCCTCCAACTGCACACACCTTTAACGATCGCCAAAGTACACATTAATTGTCTAATATAATTTCGATTTCCATCCGCCATTGACACTCGCCACAAAAACAAACTTTCACGCTCATAATTAACGAGGGCAGAACCATATGTCTGCCCCTCCCCGTAGAAATTCCCGGGGGCAGCTGCCCCCGCTCCTCCCCCCGTTCCCGCGCCTATGGCAATAGTTATGAATTATAGAGTGTAATTATTACTCTTATTGGTAAAAAATGCATCAATTTGTTTAATAGTCTAATTGTTCTAGAACATTTATTTGCTACTTTATCGACATATGTATTCCAATTTAAATACGTGTCAAGTGTAAGACCCAAAAAGTTAGATTGTTTAATTTTCACAATGTTTACACCGTCAGTTGTTAGCGTTAGTTTTTCGACCCTTTTATTCGACATCTAAAAAATCATATATTTTGTTTTGTTAATATTTAATGATAATTTATTTACATTTATCCATGTATTTATAGTAAGAAGTTCTTTACTGATCAAATATTCAGTACTAATTGTGTTTGTATCACCTGTGAAAGCCCCAATTGTACTTGTTAGAGAAGTATCATCAGCATAAGTAATGAAATTAAATATAGTACTGGCTTTCGAAAAATCATTGATATATATAATAAATAGCAATGACCCTAAAATTGATCCTTGTGGGACGCCCGTTTGTAAGGGTAAAGTGTCTGATTGTACCTCTTCCAGTTTCACATTTTGCTCATATTGTTTGTTAAAGGAAAACAAAAGGCAACGTTGTGGTGCTAAGCACCTAAAAGAGTTAACACAAACTAACCATTTGTATCTACAATTAACATTTTCAGTTCAGTGGTTTACTCGGAATGTTGTCTTAAAGTGGAAGATGCTAACGAAATCTGCGATAACATGTAGACTGCCATCTTAGTGATGACGCGTTCATTTGACTGGAAGCAACCAATAAACGAGCAGCATTATTTTTGTCATGTACGTCACACTGTCTTGTGTAGTTCTCGTAGTTGGTTCAGCTGTGGACGGGCTGGTTGGAAGCCTTCGAAATACAACGCACTATGTAGTATGTTCAGATCATTTTGAAGAAACGTGCTTCGAAGGAAGTCTATATCATCAGTTAATGACACAAGATCCGACAAAACGTCGCTGACGTCGATGTTTAAAGCCAGGTGCAGTGCCTACGATATTTAGTCACGGACCTCAGCCGTCGAAGCGACGCATATTTTCGGTCAAACGCGCCGAGAAATCAGATCGCAAAAAGGTTAGTACCGAGTTGTTTGGTATCCAATTATAATCTGTTGACATTTGAGATGCAAGATATGCTGGAGGCAAGCTACAACAGTACCAGAATGTACCATATTGCACCATAAAGAGTTTAGACTTTAGTTTAGAAGATAGCCGAATAGCAAAAGTTAACGGCCATCAAGTCGCGTGAGCGATATTACAGTAACGGATTAACACGGGCTGGAATAATTGTCGTTTATAATAACATTGCAAAACTTACACTATTTTGTGTTAAATGAACAAAAACTTGTAAATACGTTCTGCATTCATATTGCATTAGACATTGTCATATATCGAAATGTTTGGCCTATTATTTATGTCATGATGTTATATAATTATGTGTGACTACTGTTTATGTGACGAAGAATATCACTATATACTCTTTTGTAAAACGTTTAAAATGGGTTAATTTGTGTTTTGTAAAATTACATAATGTTACTCAATTTTAGTTAAGGGGATACAACCCAGGTGAAAGTGGGTTTTTTGGAAAAAAAATACTAAAATATTTGTTATGCCAGATTATTATGTTTACTGTGAATATATATATAATTTTACAACAATTACATACCTTTAAACCACTCTTATCCATGGAATAAGGGTGTCAAGTAATGTTTATCCATTATGCCACATGTGATGGCCATTTAAAAAAAACATTTAAATTCTGTACTTGGAAGGATATCTCTGGGAGTTATTGTGTGATCCAAATATAGTTATCAATGAGCTCACCAGATACACCATGTTTGTATTATAAAAATACTGGCATCACTCAATAATCATATATTGTTGAAATATCTTTAATAATATACCACGTGCACACATCTTCACGGACTGTTTTTGCACACTAATAGCAAAAACAGGTAACAGCTGTTTTGGAAATATCTTGATTTGGGTCAAAAATATAAATAATTGTAATTTGCATTTCAGCTCGATCACCAACATGATGTGGCACTTGGGGAAAGGCATCAACCGCAAGTTTACTGCGAAGGTCCGAAGCAAGGGATGCGAGGACCTCCTTCATTGGATACAGAATGTATCAAACCATCTAAGGTGGTGTTGTGCAACGGTGACGCACGAGCAAGTACCAAACTTGATATGAGGCATGTCCAAAGCAACAAGTAACCTTTAGATTTGCAATCAGTAGACGATGAGTAGGGACCACGACCCATGTAGTGTAAGGTGAATTCCAGTCACCGACTTGAATCCCAAATACACTAAATCAGCTCCTATGCATAACTAACATTATAATAAGTTTTCGAAATTATTGCATTTCATAGGCATCCAACTCGTTTTTTTCAGGAGGGCTACTCAAAAGTATCAGCCAGCATGACTACTACCTTATCAGTAAATGTGTTTATTCAGACTTCCAAAACTGATAATGTAAATGCTGTTTACATGTTATGTGTTAATATGTAGACCACCGACTTATGTATGGGACCAAAAATGTTACGTAGTCAAAGTTCCTGATGACCAACTTTTCAGTAGTTCAGTTACTCAGATGTGAGGGGGGCGAATACTCCACAGATGGATAGTGCCCATTCTGTATCACCCTACCTATTCCTTGAAATCAGTTGCTGTGTACATTTATGTGTACAGTTACTTGAGTGTAATAAATTACATCTCCGTGTAATAAATGTGCGTGCAAGAGCAGCAACAAGCCCTGGCTGATATGTGTGCGCAGGAGACTCCTCCTTGACGTCATCAGCCCCCACGTCATTGCGCGGCTGTAGCGACACTAACTGGATGTCTGCCTCTGACTCTTTCACACTGACGCTATGGGTTGTTTTCATACTTCTGCATTGAAACAGGATACATGAGAATTACAACTGTTATCATGTGACACAATAAAAGTTCAATCAATGAATCCAGTACTGCGGTGTGTTTATTTATTCAAACAATTCAGTTTGTAAACTCAGCTTATATGTAAAAAGCTTGAAATGAAACATTGTAGTAAAAATGGTCATGTTGGAGTCTTACGACAATACTAAAATCAATTAAATTAAATATCTTCATAAACTGTTGTAAAGTGGTATGGACCCACCCCATAAATGGTTACAAACAACATATTCTTGCATCATAATATTGACATGTCAGCCAACAAATCAGATAGAACTCCCGTGTAAACTGGCATTTAGAAACATGTATGTGATTCTACCCAGTACCATATCTAATCCATGCCTACACACCTATGGTATTTCAACATTTCCTTCTGCCATTCTCTCTCAAACAACATCGACACCTCCTTCGAGCTGTCTCTTTTGTTCAACGTCCACAGATCCTCATATTCAAGAGCATGGCGGTATCCTTTGACAATCAGCCTAGATGAAGATAAACTTGTAACAACTGGTTAACATACAGGAGATACAAGCCTGTAAAAAAAACTGCGTGTAAGGCTCTATTGGGGCATCAGTGCTTTGTAATTACTTTGTGTTCATTTTATGGCGTAATGGCCATCTTTCATTACCACTGGGTTTTAAAGGTACTGTGTTTTATCACAAATTCATATTTATGTTTGGTGAAAATGCATTTAAGAAGTGTGGCTCACAAGAAAACATCTGGAATAAATAGTAGGTATAACACATACATCATTTTTTTATAAAGCTGATCAGATCGTGTATCTGTAAATCAACACAAAAGCTCTTTTAAAGCAATTCTTCGTAAACTAATAATACATTCAACATGTATTGTACCAAAACGTGATATTCTCCCATAAGTACATTGTCTGCCACTTAGTTCTCGTATTTTATGCATAATTGTGGTTTTATGTGTACAAAATAGCAAATAAATAATTGTGTTTACACGAATCATTTTGAGCTTTTTGCCTCATGGATGATTAATTATGCAGCCTGACTATAAGTCTGCACGTATGCTCAGTGACACACACTTTTAAATCAATCCAATTGATATGGGCTGGCTGCCACTATATTCTCTCTCTGTTTATTCCATGGATTGTCCCTTTCAATTTTCCTTCTTTTTGTTGTTGAATTAATGACATAAACAGCAGCTGGATGTTTTTCTTGCCCCATAAAACTCTGTGGAGGTAACCAAAGTATGACAGACGGTACACGAATATTCAAGCGCATGCCGTATATGGACTGTGAATGCTGGCACGAAGTGGAAACTGCACGTAAGTGCAGTTATTATATCGATATATTGTTATGGTTATTTGTGATAAAGATTTAACAAGATTGCCATCTAGAGAATTAACTTCAGATGGCAGAGCACTTGTGTCGTTATCACCAATTTTATTAAAGAAATATAACATCAAAACATGATATCAAAATACATTGACTGTATACAGTAGATACAGAAATTAAGAAGAAAAAACAACTTATAATAAATTATGTGAAGGAATGTGATGATGGAATGCCTTATTTGTAAGGATCAGTATAATTTTTACTAATGTACCAGTATGACTGCCATTGTATTGTTGCTAAAAACAACCAACACTTTACACAGGAAAAGCATTTTAAAGTTCACTGAATGCTACATTCATAAGGTAAATAACAGCAGCTTACTAACAACATATAGACTGGTGTGTTACACCAGTTGTTTGCAGACATTTTATTAGAATACTGCATGCACTATTCTTCACTGTAGGAATGAAAGCTAGATTGATGCTGTCTGCTCTGGCGTGGAACTACCGACCACGTCCCAGACCTGTTGAGACTGGTGTCATGTGGTCCAAAAGACGCAAGCAATGGGTGCTGCATAACAGACCACAGCAGGTGAACCCACGTTCCCACCTACCAATGCTCACGGATCGAGTGTTTAAAAAGAAATATCACACTGCATCCGATCACAGTCACTGGGGCAGATGTCCCAAAACCAGAGAAGGAGGATCTGCTGGCAGCAAGAGTCAGTCAATTTGCAAAGAAACAGTAAATACTGCCACCACCCACACGTACATTGTCTAGTTTAGTTTTCAAGTCCAGAGTGGTATCCCTCGTGTTGTCCCCCATCGAGGGCAGGGAACCTTGATCTTATTTCATGGCTGGCGCATGCTGGTAGAACTATCCCTAACCTTCGTCCCAGCTTGCCATCGATCTACCAGGTAAACTGTATGCAGCCCACCTGAGAGACCTGAAATAAATTAGGATCAAATAAACATCTGACATTGTAAATAAATGACATATAAAAATCGGTTCTATAATGACATCATTCCTTTATATAAATTGTTTACCATTAAACATGTGTTCATCTGGAATAAGGCAAATATTGATAATTTTGCACTACAGAACAAATTATGACGGTGCAACAAACATTGTATCTATATGGTATGATAACTTAAGAGGAACCATTATAATTTGTTCTGTAGTGAGAGAGTATCACTTTATTCATACAGTAGAATACAATAAAGTGTGAAGCGATAACCCAAGTACATGTGTGAATACAGTAAATAGCTATGTATAGTAGTATATTGTAGCAGGCTAAGGTAAATAATGACTAACGGTTAAAGTAAGTCATACTAAAAATGAACACATTTATGTATAGGATTACTTGCTGTTGAGGGGAATTTTATTTTGTAATTATTGTCATATTAGGGTGATGGTCATCATATTTAAATTAGTCTTGGGTCAAACCATTGTGGTTTGTCTTTACATTTAGAAAGGGTGAATGGCGTTAGCAGGGCTAGTTTAGACAAGCATACGATTGAATTAGTTGTTTTGGTGGTCGTTATATTCCAAGAGATTTTAAGGAGGTTGTCAGCCTTAGATTTGTTGGGTTCAGATACATATCCTCTGCAACCTATTTGAATGCATGTTAAGTCCGATTTTATTCCGTTATTGTTTACATCATGGATTAGTGTGACATACTTGTTAGTTTTGAATACATGATCATTCTTGAAGTTAGTTTCAAATGGTAGTCAGTTCAATGATGTTAATTTGCTTAGCATGTGGATGGTAGATGACGTATGGTAAGTCCACTAAGTAATTTCCCTGGAAGATTGCTAATAATTTGGGCATCAGGCATGAGATTGCTGACAAAATTATCTATATATATTTGTATTACAAAGTTAGTGGTGGAGGGGACAGCTCCCATCGGCAGACCAAGGAAGATCTGGCAGAACTCCGGGTCTGCAGACTTGAATCTGATAGGTAACGACCATCGTGATGCACGGGACTGTGTCAAGTGGAAGAGGCCAATTGGAAGAAAGGTGAACCCAGCAGAGCCTGGAAACACCGCCTCTAAACGATGATGATTGCTAGTGCTACTATGATGTTGTATTGTGTTCAATATTAATACATTTCAATAAATAGATAACAACACATTTCACTGGTTTTGTAACAATGCATGCACATATATACGTACTTGTTTGTTGGACGGTCTAATTCCCATTCTGCAGCATCACCTGCTCCAAAGAATTATAAATCCCCTGCTGTTTGTAATGCACAGCAGTCCACCTGTAACAAAGAATTAAGCATTTAAATAATAGTTTTACACGAACGTTAAGCAAACATGGATTATTATTCTGAACAAATTTCACAAAGAATGCATCACGATCCTCTAACTGTATTCATCCCAGTATTATACCTGGGTCAATAGAAATATCATGCAGATTAAGGAAGGTCGTTTTGAAATGTGTCAATATTTGCACAAAACAGTGGTCATTTTATTTGTCACCAAAACAAATGGGGGCTCTGGCTGAAAATTTTTCAATGTATATTTCATTCATAAGACCCAATGTAAACTATGCCTTTGGGCAGAAAAATTGCAGTATGCATAAAGTTTAAAATAATCTATCTACCTGCCATGTGTTTAAAAAGTAGTACTGTCACATATTGTTCATACATGCATAGCCATTACTGCGAATGTGAAGAGTGTCGACGGGGATAGAACAAAAGGGGAGTTAATTCCTGCTTATTTTCTATCATAGCTCTGCACAATTTTGGTTCACATGAATCATGGAACCATTCAACTACATTTCTTTTAAAAAGTGAGGGTACAGCCTTGGGTGGTATTCGAAAATGGACATGTCAAAGTTCAAACACTGAGTCCAGAGGCACTGAGAGTGAGATCTAACTAAGTTAAAAGTCAACCAATCCCAAATGTAAAGACAAGTGACGTGTCCCGGCCCGAGCGATCATCTCTCGCTGTTCATACGCAGCCCGGAACTTAGGCTCATCGGTTATTTAAACAATAAACTAAACATATTAACAATTACCTTCACCAACAGCGTTGCTGTCGAGTCGCAATCGCCTCCTGGCAGCAGACATATTCAGTTCTTGTTCCTGAACAAGGAGATCGCTGCAGCATTTTCCACACCGACATAACCGAAAACGTCCAATCTTCCGTACGTCTCTTTGCAGACGACAGCATTATATATCGCAAAATCACATCCGAAACCGACCACGAAACTCTCCAATCTGACCTGATCAAACTCCAAACGTGGTCTAATAAATGGCAGATGGAATTTAACATATCTAAATGTGTGCATTTCCCAATAACAAACAAAACCAAACCCAGACTACATTCATATTCACTCTTTGGCATACCACTCTCTACCGCCTCTAGCCACACATATCTTGGAATAAAATTAGATTGTAAACTAACCTTGGCTAACCATATCACTGACATAGCTTCCAAATCTTCAAAAGTCCTAGGCATGATCAAACGAACCCTCGGACCATGCAAACCTGAAGTAAAAGAAACAGCCTATAACATGCTAATCCGACCAAAACTCGAGTATGCCTCTCCCATATGGAACCCACACACTGCCACCCAAATCAAACACCTTGAAAGAGTACAACACTGTGCTGCCAGATTTGTCTAAAATGACCACAGACGCCAAACAAACGCAGCAGACCTAATAGCCACCCTTGGATGGTCAACTCTTGAACGACGACGCATTATCAAACAAGCCATGACATTTTACAAAATACTAAATAACATAATCAACATCACACCCCCACCAGGTCTACTAACACAGTCAAAAAACCGTGGCCACTACGTAGCCCCTAGGTGCCGCATCAATGCAGCAGTGTTCTCTTTCTACCCCCGAGCAGTTCGAATCTGGAATATGATTCCACCACCGATTACTGAACTGGAAAGCCCCATAGCGTTTCAAACAGCGATCATGAACCTCCCTTTCACCACACCCAATCATCTAGTGTCTATAAAATAAACAAACAAACTACCCACAATGCATGCGCACAAACAAGCACCATACAACTCCTGCGTTAGCTCAAGTTTGGGCTGTTTGGAGTAAATCACCTAAGACCGACACCAGTCAATTTCATGTCGGCATGGTATGCGCCTCGACATTTCCACTGCCCGTGGGCCTTCCTGTTCGTGCCCACCGACACGCGCCTCTACCATATATCTTCCAACACAGGCCCTTGTTTTTGTGGGTCAAACCGGTAACCAGCTGCTTCGAAATCGATTTGGTTTTCGTTGTCTTCCGAAGAATCGGGAAAGCCATCTTATTGTCACAGCGCATGCGCACATAGTTTAATTGGTAAACTTACCATAGCGCCACCTAACGGAGTTGGGAACAAATAGTACGCAGAACATTTACGAAGCGAGTTACGACAGTGTGACGTCACTTTCTTCTAACAATGGCGTAGTCCATAGAAATTCGGTAGATGTGTGTTCAAAAATGTTTTCCTGGTAAACCGCTGACGTTAAAAATTTGATTGTAGTTGGAAATTGTTAGTTTGTATTAACTCTTTTAGATGTTTAACACCAAAACGTTGCCTTTTGTTTTCCTTTAAATAGTCACGTAATTGATGTATAGATATGGGTTCCAATCCGTAGTATTTTAGCTTTTCTAATAAAATCGAATGGTCAAATCAAGAAATATACTAATAGATAACTGGTTTTGATCCAGTTGTGTATTAATTCTATCAACCATTTCTAGAGCCGCATATCCAGTTGAATGATAAGGTATAAATCCATACTGAATATTGGGCAACAAATTTGTGTTGGTAACGTACACCAATAATTGGTTATAAATAACTGTTTTTCTGTAACCTTTGCAATGACTGGTAAAATGGATATAGGGTTGTACTTAGAAAATTATGTGGCATTATTTTGTTTATAATTACATATTTATTACGTTTGCAATTTTAGGTTGATCAGGAAATTGTCCAGTGTCATGTATTTCATTGATCAATATTGTTAGAGATTTGACTAATTCTGATTCAAATGATTGGATATTCCATCAAAGCCATACTTTTCTTGTTGGGAAGGTTGTGGATAATTTATGACATGGATGTCTCTTGTATTTCTATAAATTTGAAAACTCTATTAGTTTTATTTATGAGGTATTGAGTAAAATTATTTGAACTTGTACGTAATATACTTTCTACAAGCTTAGAGCCTATTTGCGTAAAATAGTTGTTAAATGCATTGGCTATATCAAGCTTATTCGTATATGTTTCATTGTTTTGTTGAAAACAGGTTGGAAATTGTGCGGTGGGTTTCTGTTTTGATATACTTTAATTTTTTGTTTTCCAGGTATTTGCTGTATTGAATTTGTATTTTGTTTAAAGTATTTTATAGTGTGATCTCTTCGCTTCTCGTATGCTCCGCAATGACAGGCATCTGGAAGTCTTGAACAAACCACGTTTGTGTACTATATTATGTGAACAGAGTATGTGGAGGGTGGCCCCTTAACTTTGATACTGACATAGTTTTTATGTCGTGAATTTTGTATCATGTCATACAAAATATTTGAAATTTTCGTTTTATGTAATATATTTTATAATGAATAGATCTATCCTTATGCGTAACTGTATTTTCAGATTACATGAAGAAATCTGCCAATGACATTGACTTTTTTCGATATTTATAACTTGCCTTCTTAAACAGAAAAAACATTCAGTGAAATTGAACCGACTGCCTAGCATGATACATAAATACAACGCTCTGACCATCAGAAGATTGTTTATGAATCCGTTGCGGAGTTTGTCGTGTAACCTGCCCTGCCTATTAAATGGACTGGTCCAACGCGAGCAGCCAGGAGTTATGGTTCACTTAGTCATTTTGACAAACATTGCAATTGCAGACGTTACATTTTGCCACTTGTAGAAATGCCACAACTTCCTCATCGGTCATCATTTCTTTTTGTGAATCCAGGAAAATAGATGAAGCCTGTCATAAACGTTCGGACAAACACAAGTGTAGCCACAGCATCACTGGCGTCGGAACGAAATTAATACTGAGGGGGCTGAGCCAGCCATGAGTTACAGTTCAGTACTCCACCGCTGTCGCTGTCGGTTCGATCATACATGGCATCGGCAGACGGACGCTTGAGTGGGTGGGTGGGTGGGTGGGTGGGTGGGTGGGTGGTGGTGAAGATTTTCATAATTTTAGAAGCTCGCCAAAAAAACATTCAGGCTCACCAAAAACATATAATTTCATCAAAAAATGCACCCTCTTTCCTAATTATTGGGAGCTAATCCTATCTCCAGCCCATCCACCAAAACTATTTGGGGGGCTATGACGCTATGACGTTACGCCTATGAGCTACTTAGGCCTAGTACTGTGTATAGGAAATAGATCACGCCCAAACAGAAAGACACACTCTGTGAAACACACACGCGCACACGCACGCACACACGCACACACACACCGTGTGTCTGTCTATATATGTCTGTTTGTCTGTTTGTTACCTACACTTGGCCCGAACGAAATTTTGCACCGCAATATAATATATAATTATACATATATATATACCACAAATAACATGGTGGATATATATATATATGCATATGTGATATTAATCAATTGTTTAAACATTCTCATCGTGGGTTACCGTCACGCCTGTTGCAGGGGCAACATGGGTTACTATAGAGTGAGGCGGGTGGCCTGTGGGACGACTTCACCACCCCACCCCCCGACTGGTGCCAGCCCGCGCTAAGTTAGAGAGAAGGGCGATGACCGGTATGGTGTGTGTAAGCGAATTACGATTAGTGTCGACATCGGGCATTGACAACAAAAGCCTCACGTCATATATTACATCTAATCGGCCGCTTTTTGCAGTATATACAAGCCAGGCCCTCCGGCTCAGTAATTTCCGTCTCAGGTTACATTATCCGCGATTACATATCTCTCTCCTCTCTCTCTCTCTCTCTCTCTCTCTCTCTCTCTCTCTCACACACACACACACACACACACACACACACACAAACAAACACACACACACATACACACACGCAAGCACGCACACAATGCACATACACAGTACCTTTTTATCAAAGTACCTTTCATAACACATTTCCATATAATATACACAATATTCGGTCCCATTTGTTTTACTCAACATTCACGTTTCCATTATACAAAATAGTGCCAGCGGCACTACGCGGAAACATATCAGTTCATTCCTTGCATATTTAGCTTTCCAACGACTGGGCTGTCACTACAAATATTGATCAGTGGTTATACTATGCAATCTACAGTTGTTGTTACCCAGTACTCTAGTCTTAGGTATTAGTTACTTTTAGCAACCATTTAATTAAGGTTTCTCTCTTAAACAAGGTATAGCATTTGATTCGACCAATGCTTGTCGATGCAGTTTTCATTATGTTCTCTGTCAGAGTGTCATATTTTCCTGCTGGATGGGACGAACACATACACGACCAAACAACACAGACAATTGTTGTCGGAACTGCCTTCTGAACAGGCAATAGATGATAAAGTTAACGGCAGAGTTCAGCGCCACAAAGAAGTTGCTAATTTCGCTATATATTTCGTACATTATAATTCCTTCGTAAAGTGCATGGTTGATCATCGCTGGTGTCTGGCATACAATAAACACAATGATTATGATGATCATAACTAGTGAGATATTGTTTTCATCATTGCTAGAACGTGACGTCATTGTCCTACGTCCGCGTTGCGCCGCCTTGAGGTCACGTATTAGGTGGACATTGAAGAAGACCAGCATGCCCAGCGGTATGACGTAGACAAACAGACAATAAAACACGTTGTGGTAAAGAAGTTCGTACAGCGGTTCAGATGCAAGCCCGACATTCGTTGTCTCCTGACGCCATGAGGTGACATTGTTTTCATCAACTATTGTAACATCATGCACCACGTAACGGAAGGCAAGGCACTGTGGGATACTGGAAATACACGCTGCAGTTGTCATGGCCATGATTTGACGTAGAACATTTCGCTTTGTGCAGAGTCTTGACGCCATCAGAGGGCGGCAGACTGCGACATATCTGTTGCCTGCTACAAGCACCATCATCCAGATAGTACTCACATTGATGGTGTTTAATACTGGCCATGCGTAAGTCTGTTGTGCCCGATAAAATGAAAAGTTCGCATCCAAGTGAAAGTATTCCTTTGCAAAATTGATGACGTGATCACATATATATGCTGCTAGAAATATATTGTCCATAAGTGCTAGAGCCTTGAGGAGATAAGTGCCGACATTCTCAATTTCCCCACAGTGTAGCACCACAAATGAGAGTGAATTTCCTATGAGACCAATCGCGCATATAATGCAATCAAAGGTAAAGACCAATATCCTATTTACGGCAATCGATGACATGTGTCTTGGTGAAATCTTTGTTACATAGTAATGACATGAGCACATATGCCAATGTCACAAATATAATCCCCACAGTGAAGATATTTTGTGTCTCGTCGCCAATGTTCTTCTTTATCTTTCCACATTAGATAGTGCAATGACAACTTGAAACGTTCTCTTGTAAATTGTTATTAATGCATGATTGTTATATAACAACATATACAACATATTTTTTGTAGTTTAGTTATAGTATAAAATTCCTATCTGAGGGGCGATACATTATTTTCCCATTGTTTATTTTCCGCAATATCCTTGGTTATATTGTATAGCTGCATAAATGAGGCAAATCTCTGTGTTTGTGTTGATCCGTGACTAGAATAGCTTCTCTTCTGAGAACTGTTTGCAATATTAAATTCAGTATCCAGACTGAGCGAAGCAGTGCGCAAATAACAGTAGAAGTATCACGCATGTATTGCCAGCAGACGAATGCTTCCTTCACCCCCTGCATATACAGTTTTAAGCAGGTCCGGTTCGATTATGTTGCAGCTGTAAGTAATTTGTGTATCTCTTGAAAGCTGTACATGCGAGAGGCGTGATGTCCAGCAGCACCCTCTACGTGATTCGTGCCATTGAGCACCTGCAACCGACAGACACATTTAAGCAAATCAACAATTCCGAAGTAAGATAAGACAAACAAACAAGTGCAGTTGATGGAGGCTTCAAAACATACAGCCAGAAATAGAATACATGTATGAAGTACGGCTGACACCGTGCATGGACACATTTAAAGCCAATCTGAAAACACACTACTTCAAACTCGCTTTTAATGATTTGTCCTCATACGTCACGCAAGAGTGTTCTATTATCGCAATTTATTTTATTAGTTTTAATATGACAATCAATAATGTATTATACTCATTATTTTCTAATTGTTTTAGGGATAATGATTATCCTTTTTTTATTAATTAATAATATATTTATTTATTTAATTAGTTAACTACCGGTGATACTTTATATTTTATACCAACACATGTTTGGTCTTATGTATTCTTATTTACTTTATTTGTATTATTATTATGTTTATTCTTTACAATAATAATTCATTGTTTGTAAACACGGCCGAATACTTTTCCTTTAGGTTTTAGTTTGTTAATAAAGTTATTATCAGTTATTATTAAGTAATTGAAGTTAGCTATGACAGTTAGAGACTTCAAAGCATACTGCCAGAAATATATTACCGGTATGAAGTAACTTTATTTCATTTTTCATTTCATCAAGCTATCTATTTATAAATTATAACATGACTCAAAGAAGCAAGTGCTATCAAAACCAAATGCCGTAAACAGTTGGCATATCACGAATTAAACAAAGCTTTACGATTTTGGTTTGATCTTGAAATACTCAAAGTTCGAGAACGCGACCATTTTCAAGCATATAAGCTACATCTTGGTTTACTATGTCTTTGTCTCTAACTATTCAGCGGTTGTAGTAGTATAGACATACTACGGCTGCATTCAGTGATTCTTCAACTCTGGCTATTGCAGTTTGTTGTTGTCGTGCGAAAATCCAGTTATATAGCTCCGCGACATGTTGAAACTGCCACGACGTATGCTGCTACCACATTCAGCAGTGTTCTCCAATCAAATCTCCAAAGTTACCTGTCCATTTTAACATGTGCAGTGAGCCACGTTCTGTTGCCTTGCTCCACAATGAAAATTTTTATTTGAACCCTTTGCACCATTCTTCAACTCTATTTGTCATTGTGTTCAAAAATGTCAATCATGCATGCCAATATTTTTTAACTGATACAAAACAGAGTTTTGTAATTAGTGTTAACTAGTTTGACGGTAGCTGCAGTGGACTGACTACAGAAGGTCAACTCGTTGCAACTTGCTGTTGAACAGTTTTCGCCGCCCCGCCGCCGTTACTTCAATTAGTGTTCTGTATTACATGTTTTATAATATTTGGAAAATAAATACATCTATCTATCTATCTATATATCTATCTATCTACCTATCTATCTATCTACCTACCTATCTATATATATATATATATATCTTTCTATCTGTATATCTATCTATCTATATATCTATCTATCTACCTGCATGTGAGCCTGCCTGTCTGCCTGCCGCCCGCCCGCCCGCCCGCTATTCAGTTATTGCAGACACTGCAATGTGTAATTGTTTGTATGTATATATATATATATATATATATATATTATGTTGATATGAATTAAGGGGGGTAATTCAAGACATCGATTTATGTCGATAGCATTTCCTGACACTTCGTGGATAATCTATTAATGTTACAAACACTTAAGAATGAATGCCATTGCGGTAATGCAATCACCTTGTCCTCTTCCATTTTCTGTATTTGTTCTTCGGTAACACCCCGATTTCTAAAGAATTTCCTAAGCCCTGCCTCCATTTCTAAAAATAAAACATTTTTCCAATAAAATTAATTGTAGTAAATAACGACATGGATAATGATGTCCATCGATATTTTTGAGATATGATTTTCTTTTACCTCAAATCCTGTTACAATACTTTCTGCTTTACAAACTGTCAACCAGTCATACAACCGTTAATATATAAAGAAAGGTAAAAGAAAATCATATCTCAAAAATATCGATGGACATCATTATCCATGTGGTTATTTACTACAATTAATTTTATTAGAAAAATGTTTTATTTTTAGAAATGGAGGCAGGGCTTAGGAAATTCTTTAGAAATCGGGGTGTTTCCGAAGAACAAATAAAGAAAATGGAAGAGGATAAGGTGAGTGCATTACCGCAATGGCATTCATTCTTAAGTGTTTGTAACATTAATAGATTATCCACGAAGTGTCAGGAAATGCTGTCGACATAAATCGATGTCTTGAATTACCCCCCTTAATTCATATCAACAGCAGGTCTAGGTGGATCAGGGGTTTGAACCCCTTGTGACTGAAGGTGCCCATTTTGGATGCCAAATGTGTTCGCCGGGGCCGATCCAGGGGATGCACTCCTTGATCCACGTCACGGTGGAAGATTTTTTAACCTTTTTAAGTGTGCTTTTACTATAAATGCCCCTCTCAGATAATAAAAAGCAAAATGTGCCTATTGTCTTAAGCTTCTATGATACTACGACTATCGCATTACTATCGCGATAGTCAAAACAGTTATCGCGATACTATCGCAATAGTAAAATTAGCCCCGTGGAAAACACTTGAGAAAATGTCTAATTATGAAATAAGAATGTTGATGTTTGGAACATCTTTGAAGGAAAATTAAATATCTCATTAAGTATTGAACTTCAGATTAGTACTCAATGGAAACATCTACAATAAAGCAATGACCCTGAAACTACATACAAGTAATTATTATTGACATTGTTGTCTGTTTTTGATTTCCGTATTTAGATTGACCGATTCGTACTTGAGGTTGCTGATGAAGCCATGTTGTCTAGTTATCTGACAAGTGCTGGAGACAGGTTCGCTGTGAAAAAATTTTGCAAAGGTGTTATGCCTGGGCAGAACCAAAACAAATCAACGAAGGAAGGCTTACTGAATTCATTGTAAAAAAAACACTGCGTCTAAGGAGAGGTGGAGAAAGTGATGACTTGGACGACAGCGAACAATCCGCAAAAGGGAGGAAATGTTATTTGGTACGTAATGCTAATGCCAAAAAGAATGCAAGAAAAATTGAAATCGGATGGTTAAACTTCGATTCGTCGAGCCAAGCGTTCAAACACATGCGCAAGAGGCGATGAGAGAGCACCCGAAGAAAAGACGTTCAAAAGGAGCCAAAAAGACGACATTATCGATATGGCGAAGTCGTTGTTTTTCCGGGATGGAAGTATCCACTTGGTGGCATTGATGATTTTGAATTTCTCGATCTGAGAAATGTTTCTGAGAAACCTTTTACTTCGAACGAAACTGTGGGAGAGATTTACGAAACCACTGGTATAACCGTGATAAGATTTCAACTGGCAACAAAACTGAAAGACAGCGAAGCTAAGATTGAGCCGACTGAATCATTGGAAGATCCTCTAACCACAAGCCAGGGCAGCAAACATGATCCCGGCTTATCAGACGATTCAGTGGAGGAATCGGGAACTTGTCACGAAGAAAGGTCATCAGCCGTGGGTGAAACGGAAGACTTAGCAGACGAACGGGATCGGAATGATCTGCCTGATTTATATGACGATAACCCGTACCGGTACGTAGTCGAATAAGAAACCGACGTTTTCTTCAGAACAGGAGCAGTAGAAATCGCGGACCAAGACGATACTGTTCCTTTAACACCACCTCCTGCATCTCCTATGCATGTTGAACTACACATACATCGGGGGCCAGTGGTCTTCCAAGAGCTATGCAGTTACTTTAAAGATCATACTTTGGTGGACAAGGAGCTGACCATAGTGCGAATCTTACCTGGTGGGAATAAAGAACAAACATGGGCGGTGTATTCATATATGTTATTTCCGAATTCTGAACTGAGTTATATGACAAATGTACCGTCGGTAGTGTTATAAAGGTTCCAAGCCTACGCCACGATTTTGAATGGGAGGAATGGAGCGCAGCTTGCAGATTACTCGAATATGGTTGGAGACATGCAGGGTATTGGCCGGTACAATTGTCTAAGGAATTCATGCGCCATTCCTTCTTTCACGGAGGAGGTTTGGAGGCGAATGACATGATGGAAGATTTTTATGATTTTGTGTCTGTGCCAGACAAAGAAATATTCCAAAAAGCCACCAGCGACTTCTCAGCCGTCAAAACGGACGAACTGCTTGACGCGTGTGACAGTCATGACTGCCGAACCCTGGTCAATGCTGACAATATAAAAACTGGTCTTCTCGAGATCGCACACAAAGAAATAGTGCAAACAATAGTGTTCGTGAGTGACTATTGGCAGGATGTCTTGCAAACAGCTGGAATCAGTAGGGAGCAGTTGGACGACATTTACAACTCTTTAAAATTCCAACAAATAGAAAAGTGGTACAGCTGCTTCAGCTTCCGGAGTTTGCAGATACCAGTGTAACTGACGTCTCACGACATCTGAAAAGATAGTCAAAGAGCTCGACAGCAAACGTTTGCGTCTCTTTCTTCGCTACTGCACTGGCTCTGATCTGATCACAGTTCCATCAATTACAGTGGAGCTAAGTCCCATGAAAGGTTTGGCTCGTAGGCCGATCGGACATACATGCGGTTGTATACTCGAACTAGCCAGTTACTATGATAACTTCATGGAATTCAGATCTGAATTCGACGGGGTGCTAGAAAGCAACATCTGGGTCATGGACGTGGTCTAGGTAACTAGGCAATACTCAATCACGGCAAATTTTACTTCGGGGTGTGAACTTCATTTCAGTCATTGGATGCATTTCCTTTGAGCATTTCAGTGGATGGTGATATTCTACGTACTCTTGTTTTCGATGTGAATCCACACATTTTATGTGTAAAATACAGCTAAACATCTCGTCTAAATTCTGTAGAACACGTATGTTTCAGACGGGAATAACATGACAATTTATGTTTCCCACTATATGTTATGGCAAATTTCAGTCTGGATGAACATTGTTATTTCAAATAATGTAATGTCGATGTGTTAAGCTGAATAAGATAAAACAATGTACTGGTTGAATCATATATAGATACATATCTATAGAAACAGACAATTCAAACAGTTTATAATATACATGATTTCAGAAAGTTAAATGGGATGTATGTATTATTTAAATGGGAATAATTTCAAGTTGGGAATAACTTCTTTTGTCATCAGGTTTTCTTATCAGTATCTACGTTACGGTGTAAATACTATGGTGGTAGTCCTGTTTTGGCGAGCAACCACTAGTTTGAACAACAACAGGTTGGCCACATGGCTGTACCGAGGAAAGGGCTACGCTCGCTAAACGGTCGTCAGTGATCATTTGTTTTGTTAGAATAATGTATTTTTGTGCATAAATTATAAAAGTATGGCCAAAGACATGATTCCCAGATTGATAATAATTCCTACTTCAAATATTAGGGTGGTTTACAACGTTTTCCAACAGTTCAAACGATGGTAATGATTGCTGTGTTGATTATGTGCACTGACTTTTATAGTAATTCTCTGAACATTATAGAACACGTAGAATCAGGTGGTGGATTAGTAGTTCAGAAATGACTTAATGATTTTGAAATTGCTTTGTTAAAGAGTGCCGTCTGGTGACTATGGTTGACGCTTTCATTGTGAGTTGGTGTGAATCATGTGCGAAGAATGGAGACTCCATGATTGTGTGTTGGAGTTCACTTTGGTATTCATACCGTCTGCATGCCCTGTATTGAAATGATTACATTACTCGGATTTTAAGACGTATCCTGAATAATGATAGTGTTAGTAGCCGTCGACGATATGATTTTAACATAGACAATTGATCGCCATGAGCACGATGAATAATCTTGGAATTTAATGCTGAATTATTGTTATTTGGTAAACCTACGGGGATAGGCGTTTCAAAGATATGGAACCCTGAAGTTATAAATTAGATGCGTCGTCTTCTATTGTTTTAAGAACCAGAGGTCAAACACATCCTTCTCACAGGGGCATTCTTCCCGAAACACGTATTCAGTGTTACAGATATAAACGTCTGTTTTAGTAAAGCTGGTGGCATCTCACACAATTATTCAGACATTTTATTGAAGGGAAACGAAGCAAGGGCAGATAACTGCATTCAGACAAACACTGAACCACGACGAGTAAGTCCTACACTGCGTCTCTACAGAACTTAATTGTCGTGTTTCAGTGTTTGTGTCAGTGCCAATATCTGGCATTGCTTCGTTGCATCAAAACCAATCTCGTCTAAAATACGTTCTTTATGGAACTATGAATGTGAAATATATATATATATATATATACACACATATATATATATGTATATATATATACGTTACATTGTCCAATCTCGTCTCAAATAACACCATTACAATATACTAAACAATGTAACGTATATATATATATATATATATATATTTACGTTACATTGTTTAGTATATTGTAATGGTGTTATGGATCTTTTAAACACCACACTCCACAGCGGGCTTCCTAATATATGTTATATATTGTACACACACGCACATACACACGACAATCGGCCCACGAAAATGATATTCACGAAATACCTGGCAGTATGCAGTTCAGGAGGAGGCAACAGTTGAAGGTCAAATAGTATTTATTAACAAGGAGGAACAATTCAGATCGAATCTCTGGATCAGTATTCTGGATAAGCCCCAGTCTTTGTTCAAGGAAGCACCTTAATGATTCATGCCATTCTCTTTCCTTTAACCAATTAACCAGAAATAGAGACATCTTTGTCTGGTGTCAATATTTGCAATGGATCGACAAACAAACATGATACTCCTTTGATAAGAATTATACATGTTAATAACCAACGTAGTTGTTCGAGATTACAAACAACAACATCCCAATATCAGCTTCCTTTTATAATAAAAATTCCGTGACAATTAGCAACCAGAACAATATATTTTCGTCTGACCACCTCATTGAGCATTTCCCATGCAACTCCAACGTGTGCCCTTTAAATAGGCGCTAATCTTTGACATGTACAGTGTGTACACAAAACGGAACCGGAACGTACTCTTAGACCGGAACTTACTTCCAGACCGTACAGCTGCGGGCCGAAAGTAGGCGCTAACCTTTGACATGTACAATCGCATGCGCAATACGCAAAACGGAACAGGAACGTACTCTCAGACCGGAACCTCCTTCCAGACCGGTACACCCCCGCTACCCGCTCGTGTACGGTTGATATAATTAGGGGTAAGACCACATTGAAATTTTACATAGGCGGCCATTATAACGTTTCCTTCATTTCCTGCAAATTTGTCATACGATTTTCTTGAAAATTCACAGCATGTTTAACCTCCATTGATACAAGTGCTGTGGAAAACTCGTGAAATTCTCATACCTCATTTTTCTGAAAAATCCACCCAAACCTGACACCCCTCAATTTCGCCCCAAACTGGTGACGGATTTTGAAATATTGTTGCGTTCTGCAAAATAGCCACTGTGCGAATACGCGAGCGACTAGCGTATGTTTATTGCTATCCCGTGAAAGATCTAATGCAGTAGTACATTCAGTATTCACTGGACTGACATGTGCCATGCCAAAGTGCTAAAAAAAATTCACACATCACACAAAAACGGTATGTTCAGGGGTACTTTTTCGGTGGGTAATGGCGGACAAATCCTTAATGTCGTATTACCCCATTAAGTGGCGCCCGTATATTCCTTACTCTGCATTTGATTATTGAAAAAGCGTTCCACTTCCGGTTCTCTAATATCTCGTAATTACGAGAAACTTTACAGGAGTACACCAGACACAATAATGCTTATGTCCATCCTCGTGCCAGTAGCATAGCAACATGAATATTATTTGACAATTCTACACTATCGATGGTCGTGAACTTCACATTCTCTCCGACATTCGTCATTTTGAATAAACGAGTAACTGCTAACGCGTTAAATTGTGTTTATGTAACGATGCTGTGCGTTTTCTAACATGTGTTAAACATTACTATGACAACTATCAACTACCAAGGCAGCCCATCAGGTGACGGACATTGTTACAAGTTTAACTAATAATTTCTACATCTTACCATAGTCGTAGAGTCATGTGCGTGAACTTCCTATGACGGGTTACTTTTCATAAGTCAGCAAATAATTAATTGACGCATTATCCACGGAATGTCCTTACTGACATTTCTAGCAGCTGAGACAGTCGACTTACCTTTATTTTTAAGACAACTTGCCAGGCATAAAACGCTCACTTCTTCCGTGTTTGAATAGTAGAACGTCGCAATATGATATGCCGTACAAGTGCTCACTTTGTGCAAAAACAAGAATGCAGGGTGGCCGAGTCCATTTTTAAGGGGTTGCAGCTTGGTTTCGAGAGATGATTTCGCAGGCGCGCCTACCAGACGGTTTCACTCTGCATTAATTTGTCAGTTCTTGCTAGTTTACGAAAGGTCGTTAGCCGAACTGTGGTATCAGTTATATGTATTACAAATGTTGCCGAGGTAATCAACTGAAACATTCCCCAACGCCTCATGTCAGATCAAATGTGTAATAGGCTGCTTTCTGAAAAAACCTACAAGCCAAACTATGTGACTCCATTACTAACTGACTCAGTTTGCCTATCCACGACCGAAACACATACAACACATACACGCACACACGCACACGCACACACGCACACGCGTGCACGCACGCGCCATGTTACACAGGTGCGCGCAATGCCGTCATGCAACCGCCGTTAGCCACGAGAAACGTCAAGGAAAATGTACAAGTAAATAATAAAATGCGTGTGTGTGTGTGTGTGTGTGTGTGTGTGTGTGTGTGTGTGTGTGTGTGTGTGTGTGAGTGTGTGTGTGTTTAACAAGATTTAACAAGATTGCCATCCAGAGAATTAACTCTAGATGGCAGATGGACAAGGAAGCTTTTCGAGAGTCCAGCCCTTTTATCTACATATAGCCAGCCCTTCTGAGGTATGTGTCGATTTTATTTTAAAACATATTCACACTACTAGCACCCACACAATCATCAGATAATCTGTTCCATTCATTCACAGTCCTTTGTGAAAATGAGAACTTTCTTACGTCTAATATACACTGCTCCTTTACCAATGTAACTTCGTGTCCTCTAGTCTTTCTATCTTTCTTAACTGAAAAAACATATTTCTATCAATATTTTCATAACCATTCAATATTTTAAACACTTCTATCTGATCTCTTCTCAATATCCTGGTCTCTAGTGTTGTTAAACCACATTCTTTTAGGCGTTTTTCATAACTAAGATCCCTCAGTTTTGGTATCATTTTAGTCGCTCTCCTCTGTACTCTTTCTAGCATATCTATGTCCTTCTTGCGGTAAGGCCTCCACGCTTGTATACAATATTCTAAATGAGGCCTAACTATTGGTTTGTACAGCGGTATTATTAGTTATTTTTCCTTATATGCTATATTTCGCCTAATCAATCCAAGGATTTGATTTCCTTTTGAAGCTGCAATTCCACATTGCTCTGAAACCTTCATGTCAGCAATAAAAAAAACCCACAGATGTTCTCATAAAGATTCCATTTATTTTTATTTAATGTAGATTCCATATAGCAGGGCATAGGATAACTGAGCTCCTGAGCGAAATAATACAGGTCTATGATCCCACATATCAGCTACCCCTCACTGCAAATTGTCCACTAAGTTACAAACACTCACTTGTTAAATAGCCTGGTATAGTATGACTAGTATAAGTCAACATTCATTGCACACACCCTACTATTGTCCTTATGACCATTGGCCTGAAAAAAAAAATCCTTCCAGATGATATCATTACGTGCTAAACTTACACTGAGATACATATTTTCCAACGTGTCATAGCTGAACCAAATATCATCCCGAAGCGAACATTCTTAGTAATATACTATTACAATTATCCATATAATACAATACAACATGCATGCAACTAAATACGCTAACACATTGGCCAATCACGTTTTATTATTTGTACAAAATCAAATTTGCATTGGTAACTTAGTTGATTGCTAAATAACTTAGGTGACTGTACAGTAATTTAGGTGACTATTTAATTGCAAATACACCGGCACGAGGTCATACGACATGCATTCAGAAAAGTGCCTGAAACATGTGTTTGCTATACTTAACAGTATAATTGCAAATAATGCCACAATTCATACAAGTGTAAAATGGAAACTGTCAGGTGATACAAATACAGGTGATCGTGGTAATGGCATAACCATCATATCAAACATAGCTTGACATATTATTCTGGTTAATTACACCAGGGTTGTACGTCTGCAATCAGACACTTAGCGTGCAGAACAATCAGCAGTAATTAGATCAGCTGATTCAGACAAAAAACATTAGCAACCTACAAAATTGGCATTACTTAATTCAAGTCACATGTTTTTGTTTCTGTACTCAAATGTCTAGCCACTGTCGGTCCATTCTACTTCTAGTTTATCTCCCATACTTCTCAACCATCTGTGCCCACACTTCGCGTTCAACTTATCGGTGTCTAGGGCCCACTTTCTGGGGTAAGACCACATTAAGGATTCGTCAGCGATTACCGACCGAAAGAGTGCCCTTGAAAATACCGTTTTGGTGTGGTGTGTGAATTTTTCGAGTACTTTGACATGACACATGTGAATACTGAATGTACTACTGCATTAGATCTTTCACGAGGTAGCACTAAACATACGCTACTCGCTCGCGTATTCTCACAGTGGCTATTTTGCAGAACGTACCAATATTTCAAAATCCTTCACCAAATTGGGGAGAAATTGAGGGGTGTCAGGTTTGGATGAATTTTTCTGAAAAATGAGGTATGAGAATTTCACGAGTTTTCCACAGCACTTGTATCAATGGCGATTAAATACGCTGTGAACTTTTCAAGAAAATCGTAATACAAATTTGGCAGGAAATGAAGAAAACGTTATAATGGCCGCCTATGTAAAATCGAAATGTGGTCTTACCCATTCCCTGGTTCTGGAATTAGTTGCAGTATTGCATCGTAGCTGTACCAGCACTCGTTGGCAAATTGGGCCAAAAGAAGCGATTTTGCCACAGAAGACCGACTCGATGCATCGCCTTCACCAGTACATCTGTCTCATCAACGTCTACGAAGAGGCTTGGATGAGGGCGGCCATCATACACGAAAATGCAGTGCTGACCTTTGAGATCAGGGGAGACGACAACTAGTGGTAAGGAGTCTTCCTTGTCCGTTTGATGATCTGTGGTTTTGAAACTGAACTGCCTGGTGGAGAAACATTCACAATTGAACTTTGATCTAGGGCTACAAAAACTGCTGACGTGTCGATATGCAATGTACTTTTCAGATGATCACACAACTTGATGGAGTGTCAGCGTTCCAGGTACTGTCGGCATAGGGGCAGGGTGTTTGATGGCACATGTGGTACATAGAACAACTTGATTGCGGATCCACTCAGCTAGTCATGGAGTGTTTTAGCGTTTGGCACATCATCTCCAAGAGCTACTAAGCGGTCAGCACTTCTCTTAATTGCGCCTCCTAATTCATCAGGAGCTCCTTTCCCGTGGGACGCTTCAAACAAATTCCAAGTGATGATTTCAAAGCCAGCTTGAAATGGCTTAATTGACAAGAAATATAAGTTTTCTGTCGGTACTGTGTGACTGGGCCATCACTGAAGATGTCTAGAGTTGATACTTGACTGTGTTCAGTTTTGATGTATTTTAGTTCAGGGTCTAAGTACGCCCATATTGCGACTGTGCTGGGTTGAGTTCCAGGAAAGTCGACACCGTGCAGAAACTAAGGGATCTCGTACCTGTATGTAGCAGACTCCTGTGTGGATTGTCACCTGCTTGTAACCAGATCCAAAATGCACGCTTTGGATCTCGTTGGCATATTTACCTGCATAATTTTCTGCAAAATCGATGTGAAGCTTCGTCTGCTTGGAGATGTTCTCTGGTCTCTCTGTATTTCTTGTACTGGTGCTTTATATTGTACAGGTGATTCTTGAATTTGAGCAGGTCAAGAGCGAATTGATCTGCCAGATTGTCGACTGTTCCATGTGCCTTATCTTTTGCGCTGAAGTGTACCGTGTATGTATCTTGTTTCTCTTTGTCGTCTTTCTTGTTCTCTCTGTCTTCCGCCTTGCTGATCCACTCCCACCACCAGATTTCATTTAGAGCAGTAATTCCATCTGTGTATGTGGTAGACAAAGGAGCATTCTTACACAGCAGACACTCACCGTACATACAGGCTTTATTGCCGACGTCTCATGCTACTTTTGCTGCCAGCTTTTCTAGGTCTTCCGTATCAATTACCTTTGATTGCTTCAACCTGTTTGCTTTGAATGCCAGGATTTCGTGTGTTTTGTTTCTTGGAAGGAGTCCATCTTCTTCTGGAGAAACTAATGGAGGACTAAGCAATTTTTCTGTACCTCTTTGAGATGTTATTCATTACAACATGAGCAACAACATGCCTATCTTACTTTTTCTGACAAAAAATTTTAATGACTGAACAAGTGCATGGTGGTATTCTAAGGTTTTACGGACTTTCGCATTCATTTCCTGGTGTTGCAGTAGTTTTCTAGTCTTTGCCGTTGGAATGTTTAGTTTTCCTCTTTAATCTGACGTATCTGCTCTTGTAAACCTTTCGCTTCTGTCGTTGCAGAATGGATTCCAGCCTGTGGTTATCTTTGTAACAGCTATTATGGTATTGATGTACCATATACATTAATAGACAGCCCTGTCCTTCTTGACAGTCTTCCGACCTCTCACTCGTCTGAAAAAAATTGTTCCAAACCTTTGTAAGCTAGTTACAGGTATATTATATTATTTGTGTTTTTATTTTATCGAATTGGTTATTGTGTACATCTTATTTTTAGTTTTGTTGTTTACCATCTCCTTGTAAAATTAATCGGATACCTGTGGTCATTAACTAGACTGGATTGCAGGCCGAGGCATTCCTTCTACTGGGAGATGTGGGGGTGTTAGCAGTCGTTGTTTTTCCTTGTTTCTCAATCTCGAGGTCCATTTCCACTTCCTCCACCCTTTCCTCTTATGGCTTTGCTCTCTCTGAGAACTTTCAAATATGGGTTTAACTTTTCCACTTGCTTTGTATTGAAGCCATCGCTCTCTCCCTTTCCGAAGGTATTCCTTGCTCTGTTGCAGATTCTGATCTCGTTTTTAGTGATATCGCCGCTGCTTTTAGCACTACTCAGAGCCACACGGTGGTAACTTAGGGGACGGTAATTTAGTTGATAAAAATGCACTTGCTGGACTATTAAAGGGGAAATGAAATGCAGCTGTTTCATGCTACATATTGAAATATATACTATATAAGTATACATTAACAGAAACGTACTAATTTATAAGACAAACTGAAAAAACGATTTTGTTCGATGCCTAAATCGTCGCTATAGAGCACTGCGTATCGCCATCTTTGTTCCAAACGAGTGGTTTGATTCACTCCTATCTAATCCATGTTAAATTTCGTTTTTTTTTTGTTTACTTCATTAGTAGACATTTATGTGCGAAAACAAAGATATGGTGCCCTATTATACACGATAGGTGTTCTATAGGTCAACAAATAATTTGTATACGCGTTCGAAATAAAAAGGTGAAATTAAATGGCAACGATTTATAACCAATGAAAACGTTGTTAACGTCGCACTTCCCGAACGAAGATTTTAGCTGCCAGAAGGGGAGGTGCTTTCAAAGCAAAGGTCAGAATATTAGATGCGCGCGCATACCGGGACTATTTTTATTTTGTTGTTGACAAAGACGTCGAAGGATTTTGGTAGAGACGAGTTATTAAAAGTGATATTTAAAACTTTCGTATCATTTTGGGAGAAAATCGATACGACAGATAAAGACTCTAGTTCGACTTGTCACTCGGAAATTACGGTTGACACACACAAAGTCAAAGGGCCTGTGCCATACGGGTGATACGGGTTTTACCCAGTGACAGTTGTGGGAGTCGGACAGTGACAGTTGGTCTATCGACGACGAAGACGTTACGCGACTTAATAATGTCGCATGGTGTTTGTGTGGGCACTGCGTCCCAATGTCGACGCAAATCGAGTCGATGTGCTGTAGGGAGCTAGCTGCCGTACAGCACCGTATGACAGACCTTGCAGATGCTTGCATTACCGACTATGAGTATGAGTGACGACTTCAAAACGGTTTGCACCAACAGGGCGGTGTTGGAACTTGGATGTCGGTCTGTTTTCATTGTATGATTTGCGTGCAGGCTCGTTGATTCGACCAATAACTAGTAGGTAAGTACTACGTAGTTCAACAGGTATCGAATAATTATTCTAGCAATAACTATTTCAAACTTAAATAGAGCAGTTATACTTGTTCCCACCTCAAATGTTCAGGTTCATTCTATCTTCGTAAAGTACTATGTCTATGATTTTCATCAAACCATTTTTGATCATTTTCTTAATAAACTTGCTTTTATTCTTGACAGGACGTGTGCATCCTTTTTATACAGTTGTTTAATTCCTATTTAAAAGTGTTCAAGCAACTTGCTTAATTTATATGAAAATGTAGACAGGAGTTTTTAATATAATAAAAAATATTATATATATATATATATATTATGTGTGTGTGTTATCAAGACCACATCATGAAATGTAGTCTTACAATCATAATTATTACAGCCCTTCACAAACAAATGAACCAATTCATTGAATTCATGATGCGATATTGATAAAACAAAGTTTTGCCAGTATAACAATAATTAGAAGATAACGGTTGTTTATTATCAACTAATGCAAATAAATGAACTTTCAGAACATATCGATTGATTCGATTAGTCGCATAACGTCACTTTACGTTGTGGTCAAGGGAGAGACTTAGAAAAGGCAACAGACATGTTATACCAGCCTGCACTGTATCCAGAAGCGAATGGGGTTTATGAAAATTTCAGCTATGGACATTGTACTATACAGGTGAGTGTACAGTGAAAATAAAAACCCTGGACAAGTAAGATTAGATTGACCAAAAGGTAGAATTAATTACTTGGTGCCTTCTTATCCAATTTTTGGAACAACAATGTGATCTGTATGTCTTGCATGTCCCTGTTCATAATTCGATTTGTAATACTGAAGCCAACATGAAATATATCAACAGTTTATTCATATAGAGAAACAATTCACAAATAAATAAGACTACATGGCAGACTGTGCCAATGCATTAGTCAAATTCACACACCAGTTTTCAATGTTTCTTTCAGTTGATTCACTTCACACTGTGACACATTTTAATCTAACTATATTACAATTTGGGTCTGTGCCAGTCCTGTGCACATATAGTACATCAATAAGTAACACGTTTATTGATGATATGGGCCACCATTATGATCAAATATTGTGATAAAAAAATTAATACATAAAAAATATGCCATTACAGTTCCAGTTTTACATATTTGTGGGTTTCAACTTTCAACACTAGGGGCATCTATCAAGAAAACAAGTACTTATTATTCAAGATACAGATTCAAAGCTTGTAGTACTAGTTTCAAAATCTATCAAGTGCCTCCAAATGGATTCATTTAGATTTATGGCACTATATAAGTGTTCTTTTTATTATTAAGTACTTTTTGAGATGTTGTTTTGTGATAATGTGAAATGTAATACTAACAATGAAGTATGAATATATAATTTAAAAAAACGTATAGCTGAATCCTTTGCTGCTTCATTAGTTTGTAGCACACAGTGTGATGTTTGAGAGTCTGTTGCAAAAAACTCACTATAAGTAACATGTTTGGACTTGGTTAAATTATTCCAGTAAATTACATATACCCAAAGTTCCCTACATCGAATAGTGTCTAATAAAACACATTGCATACCACAACTAGGATACAAGCTTTCAAGTGGATGTTCCTTACTTTAGGAGGTCCTATACAGTAGTGAGAATCCACTTTGCCTAAAACGTTTATCTATTTCTGCCAGTGAAGTTCAAACAATGTTATTTAAGCATATAAATCCATTGTCATTTGAAATTGGATGTCGTATCAATTTAGTGGCACTAAACCGAATTGATACGGATACAACTAGTTTTCCTTAAAGCGGGTTCTTTGCTTTGCCATAGCCTCCTCTTTTGCTGGTTTTTCGATGCCTGCATGCTCTGCTAGAGTTACCTCCTTACTCGATGTCGCAACTTGGAGCATACTTCACAGCTTTGGGTCTCTCGTGCATCTAGCTGCAATGCCTTCTAGAATTTCTCCTCGGAAGCTGTAGTCCTTTGACGCCATCACTTTCTTCACTACATACTCAGCAGACTTTGAATACTGCAGCTGATACCTTAGCTTGTTGTCTGCTGTTTTCACCCGCTGATTGAACAAATGATAAATATAAAATCAGTATAACAATAGAAATATCTGAAGAATAGCTGACTATAGCTGTAACATGCACACAGCAAACCAAACAGCTTTTTTGTATGATCTCTCTCTTGAAATCAAACGGCTAATGTCATTTTTTAATCGGTTCCTAATTCTGCCATCATTTTCAATTTCAACTTCCAAGGAATTCCACAATACACTCAAATATTTATTATTGAATCATATATATATATAATTTATATATATTGATGTTTATATTTATTATATTATATATGCATAAGTTTATATTTCAATAAGCAATTCCAAAGCATACCATTCCAATTCGATTTATATATAATTAAACAATTCAAGTAACAGTAAACAGATGTCCTCAATTATAATTATTTTATCTGTTGTTTGCATGCATACTCTTGTGCAGTGAGATTGCATTTTCGAAACTGTATTCCTAACATTGTTTTGCTATTGAGTACAGGCAGGGATTTTCAGCCATTTTAGTTTATTTCCTAATGCACTACTGGATTTCTAAAGTGTGCAGCTTTGTCAAGCAACTGATACATTATTTTGTAACATAACATGTCAACACTATTGATGAATGATATCACAAGCCTTACCTTGTATTTGTGTTTTGGTCAATGGTGGCCAAGTGGAGTCGGGCTATGATGCCTTGACGGCTGAAGTTGAGTGCATATTTGAGGAAGAGGGTGTGTAAGCTCTCCAGTTCACCAGTGTTAACGCACTTCGTAACGCTCTCTATATCATACAGTAGGCAGCAGTCCAGTATAGCCTTTTGGACAGTGAGTCATGGTGTTGTTTTTACTGCTTGTTGTGTATACGTTGCATGACTGCACTACTGGTACAACTCTGCACCCGAATTCCTGATGTGATGGAGGAGCGAGATCCACATCTCCTTCATCAAGCGGGGATCACCATCACAAGCTGATGTGCAATACAACAGGTGGTTGGCAATTGCGCCTATCGAAGGGACAACCTCAACTTTCTGGGCAGACAACAACCTTTATTTCTTGGTAGTCCTCTAACAAAGTCTTTCTAATGCTGGGATGTCTGTCAGTGGCAAGTATGATAATCTTCACCCCATGGTCAGTCAGGTTGTCTAAGCAGCGTTTCAAGCCCTCCACTTCCATCCAGTAACTGTTCTTGACCTCTGTGACCCGAAAACGTTTCTTGAGCAATGATGAGTTGGCTGTCAGTGTCCATGATGAAGTAAATGCCAAATGTTGTGTCCTGGATTGTCATATCTTGCATCGCCTGATGCGACCATGCTTTTTCTGACCAGAGCTGACATGATGGCCTCTGAATGGCATGTCCACATGTCCTCTATCTCTGGCAGTATGTATGCCCGCTGTATGTTGTTTCACTGGCGGGATGACAAGGTGCATAGGTTCATTATGTTGACCAAATTGTACACAGTAAATGACTGTCCAGTCAGGAAGAGGACGCTTGGTGTCAACAAGTTACTCTCATAAATGTTACCAATCTTGGGTTGCGAGTGCCACATGAATGAGTGGCCATCAACACATTATGTGGTCACAACCACTGCAAATGCAGTCACTGTGATGCTAGGCTAAGTGGTTTATTGCAGTTTGGTGTTTTAGCAGGTGCAGAAAAGTAAGATTATGTTTTTCTCACAAATGGCAAACTTTCTCTCTTTCCCTTTAGTGTAAGAACCGCTTGAGTCATCATTCGTGATATCGCTGTCACCTGCTACAACATATTCTGCATCACTCGTTTCAATGTTTCTCTTCTCACTGTTGCAGACAGAATCGTCTGAAGATGGTGATAGTGAGGCTGGGACATCTGAAGGGTCGTCTACTGTGACAGAACTGGTCGGGGTCAGTCGGAGAAAGCGTGCTGGACTGCGATGGCAACTTTGCATACCCATGGTCATGATGAATGTTCAATGGAAAACACTATTGTCTGTATTAACTACTGCATCGACGAAGTGTCGCACTGGCGACATGACCACCGGCTTCCTTTATGTTTTGACACTACAAGTCGATGGCGTGGCAGCACTACAAGTGACATTTGTATTACCATGAGGGACAATGTCATCTCGCGTGCTGAATCCTTCGCTGGATCCTTCGAAGCTTGTGCTCAGTATTAGGTCCTATGGTTGTTTGGATACTGCGATTTACAAGTGACTTTTTCAACGTTTTCTTTTTAGTGGATATATGTATGTTATCTTTAATTTTCATGATTAAAATGCATGTGCACTCAAATGTGTTTAACATTTGAACTTTGTAAATACAAAATATATATTTGTTAATCTTTGTGGCTTTTTCTTGTGACGTTATTTCCTTTTTTCTTTGTTAGGCTTACATTCAAAAGTCAATAAATTAAATACAATGTCCTTGTTATTAAAAGCATACATTGGTGTTTGCAGTCATGCAATCTATATCAGAAAAAACTTGGTATGATAGCATATAGTCCATTGTTACAAGCCAATATTTGAGACACATAAATTAGTATTAGGCCTACATGGTGATTAACTTTACTTGACTGATGTGAACCTACTTACTATGCCAATAACTAATTATATCAGATATGACTATAGTGTTTTGTTGTATGCTATTGACTGTATCGTAAACATATATTTTTAAGGATTTAAATACTTGTAATGTCACTTATTTAATAATTCCAATGGCAATGCCTACAATACATGATTGACAGGGCTTGGTCCGGACTGTGACTATTGTTGACTAATATATGACGACATTATTTCGCAAAACGTTATACTGGCTACGGTAGCTGACATTTATTTTCATAATTATTTTAGAAGGTTATTTTCCCCACCAGCAACTAAGTCGATAACATAGACTCGTAGATGTAGACGTTGCGGTATTCCGACATAGCAACACGCCGGCAGAAATTGCTGTAAACTAAATCGGCGGATTACAAGCACTCATTATTCCCAATTATATCATAGTATTCACACGTATTTGTACTTTATTACATTCACATTTCTTATTACATTTCAATTTCGCATACGTCATATTTGTATATATGCAGACTTTGAAATAGAACTGTGGGACTATATAGTAGTCGTAATGATACCTAACGGAACTCGTGAGTGCCGAGTCACCTTGGCAACAACAAGCTGGTTTCGGCTTGTCATTTCCTACGCGCCGCTTCACCCTCCAAATAAGGCAATGATGTCGAGCTTCCAGGTCGATTTCGCTTAATTTTACTTCATCGGTGCATAGTTATATGTAAACAAATCGACTGGAGATGGACCTGTGGCTTTAACCAAGAATTATGTTTTGACGTCCAATGTCTTTTTATGCTCGTCACTTTCGTATTTAGGCTTGCAATCGGCGTTCGAAAGTGACTACCGCAGACTTTTGCCAATCTTGCCGCCGGCGAACACGTCAAATTCATAATCTATAACTTGTTTTTTTCTGTTGGAACCCTTCTGTGGAAGTATGTGAAAAGTTGCTTACTAACATTTATAGTATATCCAGTAGCCACGCAGTGCAATAAATTTTTCTGTTTCTATGTGTTTGTATGCGTTTCGTCGGTTTTTCTGAGAGCTATGCTGCGTCGCCTATCGAATTGCTGTATACAGCTTTGGGAGACATCTCGCCAATCAAACCGGATGTACAACCACACGCTCCTGGAGCATGATGGCGGCGCCCTGTGCCGATAGTAGCTACGTTTGAAAAATTATTTAAAATATACCGTGACGCTGTACTTGTCAAATCATGGTGACTTGTCCTGTAAATGGTATGTTCTTATGTTTGGGCTGTGGTTGTTCGATCATTTCATTTCCCCTTTAAGGCATCATGATACTCATATTACCACTTGTGACGCTTCCTCTGGCACCAGGACTGCAAGCATAATCTATGAGATTTACAACTTTCTGTATAATGTCAACTACCTCCTCACAATCTAGGTAACTTAGACGACCGTAATTAAGGCACGTACCTTGACATGGAGACATTAAATCAAAATATTTTGTTCAGGAATTTCCCGCCAAGAGCAGGCTTGCTGAGTTGCCCTCTGACAAAAGATTGATAAAGTTTAATGAGAAATTCCGCACATGCAAGACACCCAGGCGGTAGTTGACATGCTAGCCGGGCTGGGAACAACACTTGTAGGCACCGATAAACTATCCCGGTCTACATAATAAGAAAAGTTAAACTAATATTGAACGTGTTTACTATGTATAGAACGATATTAGGGCCATAATTCCACAATGCTACATTGTTGATTTCTGACTTTCGATTATCCATTTACGCTGACATTGTTGAATTGTCCCTTAGCAAAAAAACTATAGATTTTCTATAGAAAACTATAGGAAATTTTCTATAGAAAACTACAGGAAATTTTCTACAAAAAACTACAGGATTTTTGCGCAGTTTTCTATAGAAAACTTTAGGAAATTTTCTATAGAAAACTACAGGATTTTTGTGCAGTTTTCTATAGAAAACTATAGGAAATTTTCTATAGAAAACTACAGGATTTTTGCACAGATTTCTACAGAAAACTATAGAAAATTTTCTATAGAAAACTACAGGATTTTTGCGGTTTTCTATAGACAATTTTCTATAGAAAACTACAGGATTTTTGCGGTTTTCTATAGAAAACTATAGGAAATTGTCTATAGAAAACTACAGGATTTTTGCGGTTTTCTATAGAAAACTATAGGAAATTTTCTATAGAAAACTACAGGATTTTTGCGGTTTTCTATAGAAAACTATAGGAAATTTTCTATAGTTTTTTATAGAATATTCTATAGGAAATTTTCTATAGAAAACTATAGGAAATATCCTATAGTATTCTCTATGGAATATTTCCTATAAGAAATATCCTATAGGCTATATCCTACAGAATATATCCTGTAGAAAATATTCTGTATGACATACTCATTAACAGAGGTGCACGTTAATCTTCAAATATTTGTATTATATATTCAAATACATTAATCATACAGGCAATCTACAGTAATATCCAAGCATATTGAATGACCAAATAAAACAAATAGAAAATAAAGTATATTGAGCATACATGTATATAAATGCAAGCAATGCTAATAATGACACAAATAATTTCTCAAATCCTTATGTATACATTATAATACAATACGAACAATTAAGTATAAGATAAATACAACAAATAGACTATTGAGCATACATGTCAAGAAATTAATCCTTAAATTCTCGTGAACAGTAATGAGCCATTATCTGAATTAGCACAGACTACATGTCACAATGACATTAACAACAGGGATGGCAAAAAAAAAATTGTTGGAAACATTAAATATATTACTGCTAAAATACACATCAATTAACATCCATGTAGGAAACAAATTAAACATGGTAATACTTGTTTTACTTACATAGGCATTGGAACCTGCCGGGGAGGCTTAGTCCCAAATATTTGTTGATTAGGAGCTTAGCTCCCCAACATTTAGGAAGGGGCGTGCAGTTTGTGGTGTATGGGGGCTGGAGATAGGATTATCCCTAAATATTGCGGAATGGGGGTGCTTATCTAGGTTTTCAGAGTGCCTTAAGGTGGTTTTTTCAGCGAGCCTCAAGGGGGTGCAGATCGAGATGACTGGAGAACCTCAAGGTGGATTTTTTTGGGACGCCCCCTTCGCTGTTCCAATGCCAGTGACTTGATATACACTGTATTCGGGTATACTACCATGGTATTTTGAAACATGTACAACATGGTATTCCATTTGATATTGACAAAGAGAGCAGGGAAAACGTGTGGTAGAAAGAGAAAACCGAAATTACTTGGCATGATAGTGTCAAGAGGGTAGGGGTGAACAGTTGATAGTGACTCTAAGCAAGATGGGTTGTTTCTCAACACTTCTAGAATGTTAGATTGGAAACTGTTATTAGGTGAGTCATTCTGACTGAACATAATTGGCATGGTTGAATGATTTTCTTCCATTACTTGGACCGTGGCATACCACACTGTATTTATACACTCATGCATTATTACCAGTGCATAACAATAGTATATATAGGAAGGGTTTAAGGGTAAAATACAGTAAACGTCATGCGGCTCTGGTGACATATTTGCCTAGGCAAAATTGCAGAATTGAAATGTACAGTAGAACCTGTCTTGAGTGACCGCCACTTCAGCCTAACAAAAGTGGTCTTTCAAGACGGGTGGTCGCCCATGACAGGTCAATAAACATTGAAAATATGGTCAATTTCAAGAGGAACCGAGAAAGCAGGTGGTTATCCAAGACAGGTTGTACGGTAAAAAAAATAGTTTGGGTCTAGATATCGGTCATTGTGATTTTGTAGTATTGAGATATTCAATATCATGTCAATTTTAAGATGATATTTACACTATTGTGCTTTGCCCTGAAACCTTACACATGTACCATATTTATTGGTCAAATAAATTGATTCCGAGTTCTGTATTGCAATATACAGTATAATTGTACAGGGTATGTTATCATAATATTCAATAATTCAGAATGCATACACACAAACACTATACCACTTATATTGGTATCACAGCTGTCAGAATGGACAAATCTTGCTTTTGGACATCAGTGATGACACCAACCTGAAATAAATGGAACAGAACACAATAAAAATACAATATGTGTGGCTTATATCATACATAAATCTAAAAAATGGAACATTTTGACAAATACTTATTATTCAGCAAAGTCCTATTACAATGTTGCACTGTGGTTTTATCTCATAATATCCTCATCTACATGCCCAACAGGTAGTAAGTCCACTACAGGATGGACTCAAATTAGCTCATTTATCCCTTGTGTGGGATATTTTACTTCCTCTGGCAGATAACAGTTAGAAGGGACCAATGGCCTAGTGTATTTTCCAAGAGAACAAAATTTCCCAAGTTTTTTTAAACTGTGGCCGATAGTTGGATTCGAGTCCAGTCCCCTCGACCGGTGCTTTACCACTTGGCCACCGGTTCCCATTATCGGCAATAGTCGGTACCCATATAATTTTTGAACAAGTAGGTCTAGTACTGTGACAGTAATCTACCTTTATATATATCACTATTATCAGGATTAGTAACATTAACAGACAACTAAATTGTTAAAATTGTTATTATGAATCAAAATAAATAGTTGTTTAAATCATTGGCATTGCCATTAGGCATTACATACATTAGTATAGACTTGATGTCTATATCTAAAAATGTTAATTATATACCTACAGGCTACACTAGTCCCTAGCTGGCTATAGCCTATGGCTATGCCTATGCATCACAAAAAAGGTAAACAGTTTGAACTTGAAACACACACATATCATCGATCACATATTTGCATTCTATTGTCATTTAATTTAGGGTATTTTTTAACAGTCTGTTGCATTTTACTTGTTTTTATTATTCATTCACGTGGCCATGGCAATGCAGTTGGTTACTTGGTACGTACAACGAAATGAGCGACAATTGAGGCAAATCTACTCTAGTGGGGCGAGGCCACTTTACCATCTGGCTAAATGTAAAATAATTGATAAGAAAATAATGCTCGGTGTGTACCTCAAACAATAATTGACATAAACAACAAACAATATGGAGTGACGGAATGATCG
>CM034540.1:37502512-37565440 GCA_020002185.1 Paraescarpia echinospica | reverse complement strand
AAAAACAACTAAAACAGAACTTCTATAATTTACATGTACAAACGGATTTGTAACTTAACAAAACGTAGGCTGCAAATATTTGTATAGTAACGGTAATTATCTCTCACTCACATAAATCAGTTGCAAGCTATTGATACATGTTACGAAGGCCTACATGTTATTGTTATGGACATTTTCACGGTATTGAGGGGTGGTGGTTTTCTGAACATAATAAGCAACATAATATTATATTCATACGAATAAATATGCGTGGCTGAGGCTGACTACTTTGAAATTACTAACTTGTCTAGAAGTTTTGCGAACGCAGCGTCTGTCCTTAGCCTTACTCCAGCTCTTTCTTTTGTGAGTTGTGTCGTTCCACAAATCCATACTGACTGAATACGAGGCAGGGTGGTCCTGAATAATTTATTGTTAGGTTTCGAATGTTTGTTCTTACTTTTTAACACATGTAAATTTGCCAAGCCTCTTACAAATAAGCCTGCTGGTATCCATAGACAAAGAAAACTATTATTTCATCGAGGCAGTATCATATTTGACAGGGACGTACAAACTACTAAGCTCATATGGTTAGTCGCATTTACCTTTAATCCTACAGTCCTTTTAGTTTACTATTAAGATAACTCACCTTTCTTTGTATAGAGACTTGCTCTTTTCCTCCAGCTTCTTTCCGTACTGGGATAAATATTCCTGTAGACTCCCCAGTGTAAATTTGGGTAGTTGGTGCATACTGCATACCACCATGTACGTCCCTATACATGTTATTCTGCGGCAGTTTCATGCTGAGCTCCTCTTCATTAACCTACAAAACGAAAAACAATGACATTATCCCAAGTTATGTTCAATATGCGACTAAGATAAAGTATAGTGGGTTCGGAGTAAGACTGCTCATAATATAGAAGAAAGCACTGTGATCAGGCTGGGCTGGTACCCCCGCATCCCTCTCGATAGTGTATGTTACTCCAAGGTTTTGGGTTGGTTTTTTATTAAATATAGAAACACACCCTCCCATCTTTAGGTGAGGTAAGGATGCATTTTATTTATCCCAACAGCAGAAACAAATTATGCAGAGAGCGCGGCTAGTGTAGTGGTTAGCACATCCGCCTGGCATGCCAATGCTCTGAGTTCGAAACCTGGACTGAGCAAGCATGATATCTGGTGTAAAAACCACCTGGCTCTCTACATTGAGGAGTGTGTATCCCTCGTGACTCGATGATCACATTAAGGTCGGTCCCGTCTCAGTTTGGGACGTAAAAGCACCCTGGTAGTGGCCACCCTCAGTGCCAGCATATAAAGAATGAGACCTCATGACACCATTACATTGTAACCACAATAATACAGACCAGTCAGTTAATAGAATATTGCCGAGCGCTGGAAACAACTAGAACTACAAAATATGAAAACAAATAAATACTAAGATATAATTTTTTTATAATAATTTACATAATGTCAACAAAATACAAAACAAATCACTGTGTGATGGGAGATTCCACACTATTAGTATCTTTATTTTTAAAGTTTAATAATATTCACTTAAAAACTCACGCTTCATAGACGAGATTGGCTGCACTGACCATTTTATATACATATTAGATGGATGTATATGTTGCTTTAACGGAATTGTACACGTTATAGTACGAATGAATATTATTATTATTATTGACCGTTTACGAAACATCATGAATTATCGCTCACACACAGTACCAACCTACCTGACAATCAATTCGCGTTTTCTGGCAGACTGCTTGGCACTTCGTCTCTTCAGTCCATCTTTGAGTTCTTTTAAACTCCAACTTTGATAAGACAGCTCATAACGTGGGTGAGAAATGCTCGATATAAGTATTCTGTACACTGCGTCGTGACGTTGGTGACTGATAACGCAAGGCCTGACTTGCAAGGGATACTTCAGTATTTGCAAGTTGGTGTAGTTCGCTAGGGGGCAGCACAACTTAGCTTAGGTCAAACAGTACATTTTTTGGCAGAATATATTTTGGAGAACATCTTTTGGAGAAAATCTTTTGGAGAAATATTTGACAAAACGCCATTTTAGTGAATTATTTGACAAAAATCTTGCACAATGACAGCGTAACTGGATAATCGAAAGTCAGAATTCGACAATGTCAGCGTAAATGGATAATCGAAAGTCAGAATTCGACAATGTCGGCATAAATGGATAATCGAAAGTCAGGCCCTAATATCGTTCCATAACTATGTACTATGACACACTAAGATGGTTTTTGTTTAGATAAGACACGTTACATTTCCACACCAACAACTTGTTTTCTTAAAAGGCATTTGGGGACATGTGAAATGTGCCTAGCATGCACCCGGCTATCATGTTTCAATGTTGGTTTACGCATATTATTATTCTTTTGTTGTCATCGGACATTTCCCCAAATGATAATAGAATAACGTTTTGTAATGAAGAACCAAGTTTTTTATATCTTAAAGTAAATAAGTATAACAAACACAATTCACGTAGAATGACCCATATTCTCTTTTACTTATCATAGGCGTACATACATATACATACTTATACACGCATGGCTTGTTAGACAGTAATGACGACAAAGGGACCCATTGACGTATTTACACACCACACACAACCACATAGACGGTGATGACGGCACAGGGACCCATTGACGTATTTACACACCACACACAACCACATAGACGGTGATGACGGCACAGGGACCCATTGACGTATTTACACACCACACACAACCACATAGACGGTGATGACGGCACAGGGACCCATTGACGTATTTACACACCACACACAACCACATAGACGGTGATGACGGCACAGGGACCCATTGACGTATTTACACACCACACACAGCCATATAGACGGTGATGACGGCACAGGGACCCATTGACGTATTTACACACCACACACAGCCATATAGACGGTGATGACGCCACAGGGACCCATTGACGTATTTACACACCACACACAGCCATATAGACGGTGATGACGGCACAGGGACCCATTGACGTATTTACACATCACACACAACCATATAGACGGTGATGACGCCACAGGGACCCATTGACGTATTTACACATCACACACAACCATATAGACGGTGATGACGCCACAGGGACCCATTGACGTATTTACACACCACACACAACCATATAGACGGTGATGACGCCACAGGGACCCATTGACGTATTTACACACCACACACAACCATATAGACGGTGATGACGGCACAGGGACCCATTGACGTATTTACACATCACACACAACCATATAGACGGTGATGACTCCACAGGGACCCATTGACGTATTTACACATCACACACAACCATATAGACGGTGATGACGGCACAGGGACCCATTGAAGTATTTACATACCACACACGACCAGACAGACGGCGACGAAGAACTAGGGACCTAGTGACGCAGAGCATTTTTACATACAAAGTGGGAGGCATTGACCCCGCCCTCGGCACCATCCTTGTTTAATCTCAGGTCATCAACTCATTGTATTATACATATAGGTGTTGCGATGTTATTTAAAAAAAAAAAACATTGTCCATAAAGGTCCTGAACGGACACTTTCAATGGTAAAAAGTTAAACTCTCTGTCTAAGATGGCAATTTACTGTTACAGTCAGTGAGATGATATACAATTCCGAGCTGACAGAGGAGCCAATTAAGGTTGTAACTAGTTGATTTAAATTATAATAATATAAAATAAGTATTGATTAAGTGAACTGGTCGCTGTCAACCACACAATAACTATCTAACCAATGTAACTATGATGCCACGTGTTGCCTGTGGATTCAGTTGCTATAATAGATCAGATATGTATGATGTCACAAACAATAATATTAAATACTAAATATTCAATTAAGTAGTGCAGCACACACATTTGGTGATACCAACCACTGACAATGACTTCATACGTAAGTGGTAGAATATGATTTACACACTGAGAGGCAGATCCAAATATGTGTCTTATATATATATATATATATGTGTGTGTGTGTGTGTGTGTGTGTGTGTGTGTGTGTGTGTGTGTGTGTGTGTGTGTGTGTGTGTGTGTGTGTATATATATATATATATAAACTAGACAGTATGTGTGGAAATTGACCAATTACACCATATTATGGCAATCTATTGGTGACCATATCTCAAATAGGGCATTTTACAATAAAAAACAAGGCAACCGTCTCCACAAAAGGATAACCTTCTCTCACAAAGCTTCGTAACAGGGTATAAATGTTAGTGCGAAATCGTTATAAAAAATGAAAATTATTCTACATTACCGCAACCTCCAAAATGATAGTTTTGTAACAAATCATACGTTTTAGGCAAACGGCCAGTTTCATAAAACGGCAGCCCCAAACGTTACATTCCGTTGTCAAAAGCCCAGATTGTGTTATAAAAGGACTGACAATCAGGGATAATGTCCCCAAAAGGGCACTCCCACGATTAAAAAGACGAATTACAATTTCACATATCATTTCAGTTGTAAAAAGGACAATGCACTGAACGGTCTGTCCAAACCAACATTTGTGGTAAAAAAAAAAAAAATTACTTCACAAAATGGCAAGTTACTGGAAGTGTGTTCCAAACTTGCACTTTAATTGTGACGACATACCTCACTGGAAAACAGGAAAGGGAATACATGCTCCTAGTTGTGTCTATCACGTGAACTGACTACATAAATAAATTCCTCAGCTTAACAAAACATTCACCTGAACAAACTGATCCACCCTCAGTTTAATTAAAACCACTGTATGATTAAACACATCGACTTTTCCACAAATAGGCAAGCACAAATGGACCACGTTTCGTTGTCAAAGGGACAAAGGATGCTATGAAAGGACATAGCCACGGTAAAAAGACACAGTTTTCCATACAATGATTATTTCCTTTCAGTTGTAAAAAGAACAACATATGTTTCAAATGGTATATTGGTCAAAAAGGCAAACTAGTCAACATTTCCACACAAAAAAAATGTTCCGAGTTTACTCCATCACCGTAGCTGACTACGGAAATGACTTCCCCAACTTAGCTAAATGTTCAGTTTAACAAAACGTTCACAAAATAAATTGATTCACTCTACTTCTAATTAAAGGGACCTATTTCGATCATTGTTATTGTAAAATTTACTGTATAAACTGTAACTAACATGACATACTGTGTATATTTGCGTGCGCGCGCGCGCGCGCGTGTGTGTGTGAGAGAGAGAGAGAGAGAGAGAGAGAGAGAGAGAGAGAGAGAGAGTATGTGCGTGTGTGTGAGTGCGTGCTTGTGAGCGTGTGTGTATGTGTAGGCTACAAGATTAGCCAGATCGTTGGTCCATTACATGCGTTAATCGATAGGTGGCAGCACCAGAATTGATCTCGTTGGTTTACAACGCAGATATCTTAATAAATATTTAACTGTTGACTTGTGGAGTTGTTTCTGCTTTGTTAGAACACATTTAGAGGGTCAGTGTGTCATAACAAATATAGTTTGGGGATCGGATTATGTAACATCTCTGCAAGATCAAATTATTCCAGTTTCATTTGTAACATCTACAATCACAATTTTTTAATCCAGAAGTGCTTATTCTGAAGAATAACTGCGTGGAAGTGGGTGCGTGATTGTGTGTTTGCTTGTGTGCATGCGTGTGCATGCGTGCGTGCTTGTATTTATCGACTTGAAAACTTTCCTTTACTGTTGAAAGCGCCCCTTTGAGACAATGCCCTCCCTGTGGAAATTCGATAAAACTCCGTGACGACACAGAGATTCAGTGACGCCTTTACACGCCACTCACGACCAGCCAGACAGTGATGACGACACAGGGACCCAGTGACGTCTTTACACGCCACTTACGACCAGCCAGATAGTGATGACGACACAGGGACCCAGTGACGTCTTTACACGTCACTCACGACCAGCCAGACAGTGATGACGACACAGGGACCAAGTGACGTCTTTACACGCCGCTCACGACCAGCCACACAGTGATAAAGACATAGAAAATCAGGGGTATGACCCGTGGTGCCCCACTGACCACCGGACTGGCCAGTTTGTCCATAATCCACTCGTTTATGGTGTGGTCTAGCAGGTAGAGAGGAACCCCCCCTGTCCCGAGAACTGCCTCGTGGAAGTCCCGTTTGTCAAACCGCGAACCTGTAGCAACAAAAACCTCACATTTGATTTGCATCAGTGAAGTTTGCAGATAAGATTAAGTTAATATATTAAATTATAGTGATCTCGAAAATCCGTTATTGCACAATTATGCATACCTGTATCCTATTGTTTATTAACATTGTTTTGGGTTTGCCTTTTCTTGTTTGGGTGTTCTAATACCTCTCTGGTGCTATACGCAAAACCATAACATTTCATTACAAACGAATAAGATACATTGCCTCTTGCCTACAAAGAACGCACGAGCAGCACATGTGATGCAGCAGATACATATCTATATAATGGATGACTTTACCCACCTAGAATTTTCTCCGCCTTTGTCCGAAGCTCTCGTATTTTAATTTCTCCGATTTTATAGGCACACGCCTGAAACGGAGACAAACGTTATTTAATACGGCACAGTTTACCATATTTAAAACCCAGATTTGCACACAGTTTGTTGACGGCAGTACAAGAAGCTACAGCCTACATATAAGTGTAAACATTTAAAATATAAACACGTAAATATCTAGGCTAAGGAAGTTCGCAGTCCGAATGTCAACAAGACGAACCGTTTTCCAGGTATGTCACACAGTAGCTAGCGTTAGTTGAGAAGACTGACGCTCTGCGACCTAATACAATCTGTTCCCATCAAATAAGTCAATGGTTACAATCAGAGTGCAACAAACACTTCATGACGTCTTCTACCACATGCTATTCTACTAATAGTTTTTCGTTTACAGTTGCGCCATCTGGAGAACTGATCACCACTCAATTACTTCAGGTAGTAGAAAGGCCCTCCAGAAAAGACTAGCATATTGCAAACATATAAATGAACAGCTCAAAATAACCAGGCCTACCGTTGTATTTGTTTAAATACATCGCAAATGGTATATCAGAAAAAGGATAACCCATATTTGGAGGATGAATGTTGCTATATTTATAATTATAACCGTTAGAAGGTCGCTGCTGGCTACGTTTCACATATAAATGTGAGGTACCCGATTTTTTTAGCTCTCTTGACTTAGTTTTTTGGCACATTTCATATAAGTTATCTTTGGTACAAGAATTGATTGTTCTAAGTCAACGGTATTTAACCTGAGGGTAATTACCCCTTTGGGGCAATTTGGGTAATTTGGATATTTTCGGGGGGTACAAATGCGCTTTAAAGTCTGGATTTTTTAGTAATTAATTGACCACGACTACGCTCTTGTATTGAAGATAAGTGTTGTGGAAAGGCGTGTCAGAAATTAAAAATGTATCACACTGAAAGTAAGGAGTCCCTTACAATCGGAGAGGATCTCGTCAAGCTACGTATAATCGAAGCATCGAGACTTGTCCTTGGCGCGGAACAAGGGAGACTTTATTACACAAACGTGAAAACTGAATATCTGAGACGATCGCGGACACTTTTGGATCAGGCCGTTTTAGTTGTAGAAGTGTCAGCTAAACCCTAGATGTATCGAGTTTCAATGGAATGAATCCACGTGTGTTGTCTGTTGTCCACAATTGCTTGTACCTGAAGGAAGGCGATTCTGTAAAAAAGAGGACTGTATATCTTTTAAACATTACCAAGGAATGCTACAAACCACAGAATTATTAGTGAATGTGAAGATGTTGTATTCGATGTCAGTGTACTTCTCTTCAAAATTGAGGATCGTTTGTTATCACGGAGATAGCATTCCACAGTGTGTTCGAATTAAGACAACAAATCGTCCTGTTCTTGAAAGGGCGAGAACCGTTAGACCAAAATTTCAGGTGATGATGTTAAACTTAATTTTATTATTAAGCTGGGCTACCATATTGCACATCTTTCAGTAGATCAATCAGCTGAACATCTCACATGAAAGGAATATGGTTCATATTGTTACAGCTCAATGCAAGGTTGCCAGCTCCAGTTCTTCCAGTTCTACCAACACGAAGTTCAGGCTAATGAGGTTTTCATTTCTCCAAATGTTCAATGCCCCTTGAAGAGAATAAACAGTAGTATATGTCTGTTGATGTCATGCCTCACATAATTTCCATGGAAGAGTCCATCCTTTGATATTTCCCATGTCTAGAACAATGTGAGAAGAATGAATGGACAGTGATATTTTTTCAGTGGACGAAGGAGTTGTCAAAGGCGAAAGACGAGTTCCTAGGCCATCGAGAAGATAGCATGCTAAAAGTCTTTCAGGATTCTGATCGACCTGGTAACTTTCAAACAAAAGGGTGGTGGTGAATACCCAACTTGATCTGACGTAGTTCTCACTGTCTTCATCCCAATGTATTGCTGTGGAGAACTGTATTTCTACAAGGATCGACACGGAAGCCAATACACAAAATATACTGGATCTTGCTGATGATCTGCAATGTGCTCTAGTTGTGACAAAGGCTGGATTATCAAAGCTTATCAAGAAGATGCAATTGAATACACATATGTAAAGTATTGTTTGGCGTACGTTTGGTATTACTTTCAAGGTTGGGAAGCCAATGTTCGCTACAGCCAATGTTATATTTTACTAATGAATGATTGAAACATCAGTTATGCAACTAAAGGTTCTATAAATAAATAAAAAATTCGAGTTTGGTAGTTTAAAGTGGAGGGGTAATTATGGTCTTGTTGTATCGCTCAAGGGGTAATTGTGCCAAAAAGTTTAACTACCGCTGGTCTACGTAATGATTTATAATGAGTGTAAATTTGCTTAATAGTGAGGTTTGAATCGTCTTCTCAACAGATTTTCAAATAATCAAAATCGAGCTATAGTTGTTTTTTTTATCAAAGGGCACATATCATAGTTTTTCAAGGCAATTTTCCCGTCGTTGCAAGCCATGCGATTGTTGAACAATCGAGCCAAGCGCGATCAGAATAGAGAAGGGAGCCGAGATCGGGGCGCTTGCAAAATCTCTATTAATGACATTTACCTGTCCTGGAACTATGATGTAACGACTGATTTCCCTCTCAATGATCTCTTTGTCAAGCGTTGTATGGTTCGTCATGTAGTCTATGGCTCGATGTCTTGACCACCTGAAACAAGCATTGTATGATTCGTCATGTAGTCTATGGCTCGCTGTCTCGACCACCTGAAACAAGCGTTGTATGATTCGTCATGTACTTTATGGCTCTCCGTCGCGACCATCTAAAGCAAGCGTTGTTAGGTTCGTCATGTAGCCTATGGCTCGCTGTCTCGACCACCTGAAACAAACGTTGTATGATTCGTCATATAATCTATGGCTCGCTCTCTCGACCACCTGAAACAAGCGTTGTATGATTCGTCATGTAGTCTATGGCTCGCTGTCTCGACCACCTGAAACAAGCGTTGTATGATTCGTCATGTAATCTATGGCTCTCAGTGTCGACAACCTGAAACAAGCGTTGTATGGTTCGTCATGTAGTCTATGGCTCGCTATCTCGACCACCTGAAACGAGCGTTGTATGATTCGTCATGTAATATATGGCTCTCTGTGTCGACAACCTGAAACAAGCGTTGTAAGGTTCGTCATGTAGTCTATGGCTCGCTATCTCGACCACCTGAAACAAGCGTTGTATGATTCGTCATGTAGTTTATGGCTCGCTGTCTCGACCCCCTGAAGCAAGCGTTGTATGATTCGTCATGTAATCTATGGCTCTTTGTGTCGACAACCTGAAACAAGCGTTGTAAGGTTCGCCACCTAGTATATGGCTCTCTATCTCGACCACCTGAAACAAGCGTTGTAAGGTTCGTCATGTAGTCTATGGCTCGCTGTTTCGACCACTTGAAACAAGCGTTGTATGATTCGTCATGTAGTCTATGGCTCTCTGTCTCGACCACCTGAAACAAACGTTGTAAGGTTCGTCATGTAGTCTATGGCTCGCTGTCTAGAACACCTGAAACAAGCCGCAGCCTGCATACCTCTAGCTGCCTCTGTCCACCTAAGCAAACAAGGACGCCTCCAATCTGACTTCTGCGCACTCTCCGACACTGTGACAAATTTAATATGAAATTCTACCCATTTGAGCCAACGTTATAAAATGCCATAAACATATTATAATAAACGCGTATATGTTATTTGTGTGTGTGTGTGTGCGTGTGCGTGTGCGTGCGTGCGTGTGCGTCTGCGTGTGCGTGTGTGTGTACGCGCACGTACGGCGCACTCACTAGCACACGCACTCATACACATGCACACGCATGTGAGAGTTTCGTGCGCTCACGCACGCACACGCACATACACACACATACATACACACACATCCTACGGATCTCGTGGAAAGATCACATTTCAAATGTAGAAGTATTAAGACTGGCCAACAAGTGTAGTATATAATTATAGACTGCACATGACAGGCAACAATGGAGGCAGGCTATACACTAGGGACATATACACAAAGAATAAAAGTTGAGACAAAACTGTCAACATGATCACGATCGTCGGCGTGGCCTTCTGAACGCTACTATACCTACCGTCTTCTGTGACGACTGCGGCAAAGGCTTTGTGGCACATATAGGACTGATATCTCACCGGAGATTGAAACATAAGGACACCCCCTACAGTGATGTCGTCATCGAACACAATAGAAAAAGATACATATAATATAGATATGCATCCTTATATGTATATCAAAGCTACCTAACAATAACAACGTAAAATATCAAATGACATTTTAAAGATCGGCGATTTAGATCTGGGTCGCGTTTTTATACAGCTTATGTGGCTGGCGTGCAGTTCAAATGAGTTGTAGTTCAAGGGGCTGGCAGTTCACCTCAGTGTCAGACATCAGGCGGATCCAAGTTACATTCGTAGTCGAGGCCTGTTTGTTAGCCTACAGTACAGATTGTTCGCTCCTAGCGGCTCCGCTATAAAGCTGTCTAGTGAAGACCAACTTAGTTGCCGCTAGATGGCACTATCTTTAGTGTGCAATGAGGTATTTCTGAACATTGGTCAACGAAATTCATCTGTCAGCAACTCCAGCACACGAGTGAACAAGATACGCAGCCAATACAAATCAATAAGACAGTCACGCGACACACGTGAACAAGATAGTCACACCCAACACACAAGTGAACAAGGTAGTCACTCATCACAAATCAATAAGGTAGTCACGCAACACACGTGAACAAGATAGACACCCAACAAACAAGTGAACAAAGTAGTCACGCTACACACAAGTGAACAAGGTAGTCCTCCAAAACAAGTGAACAAGATAGTCACTCATCACAAATCAATAAGATAGTCACGCAACACACGTGAACAAGATAGACACCCAACACACAAGTGAACAGCATAGTCACTCATCACAAATAAATAAGATAGTCACGCAACACACGTGAACAAAATAGTAACCCAACAAACAAGTGAACAAGGTAGTCACCCTACACACAAGTGAACAAGGTAGTCCTCCAAAACAAGTGAACAAGATAGTCACTTATCACAAATCAATAAGATAGTCATGTAACACACGTGAACAAAATAGTCACCCTACACACAAGTGAACAAGATAGTCCCCCAAAACAAGTGAACAAGATAGTCACGCTTCTCAAATGAACAAGAAAATTGCCCAACGCGCAAGTGAGTGAGATAACACAAACACTTGATGACGTGGTTGCGTGGTGGCGTGGTGACATGGTGACGGGGTGACGTGGTAACGTGGTGAAGTTGTGACGTGATGACGTGTATATTTATAGGGTAGGGCGGAGGAATACGCCCAGGTTTGGCAATACGCTCTACCTGCCAACTTTTGAGTTTCGAAATCCGTGAAATTCGAGATTTCTCATGAGTTTCAAAAGTTTGGTTCTATTGGGTTGGACTTCGGAAGTCAGTGGAGTGCTGTAAGAGGTTTGAAGCGAACATCGAGCAAAGTTGTTCCTTTTCTGGGAGTCCGGGAGATTCACAATAAATTCAAAAGACTCCCTGAAAATCTGGGGCGGTTGGCAGGTATATATTGCAGGCGCAATTAAGAACGTCACGATTAAAGGCATGGGGAAATAAAGGTCAGTACTTTGTCGTTACTTCTCTGATCTCGCTAGGTTCAGCGAATCGGGCCAACCCGGAACACGGACTTACCCGAATGCATGAATACCCGTGTCGACAACCAATCTAGTGGCGCGGAATATCTCGGCTGTGTATCTTGCCAACCTGAATACACACAAAAAATTTAATACATTTTCAAAATCGTTTTGCAAAATCATCAAAATAAATTATAATAACCAACCTTATGTGAATGGAATTTTACTACAATAGCAGTCGTCACGCAATCGTAGCTGGGTGGTCGTCTACGTGTACTTACATTGTGTTTGGTTCCGTGTAAGCGTTGATCTCCTCTCCCAATGATTCCGCGTACAGCCCCCAGCCCTGTAACGGCACAAGCAACACACTGCCAATAGTGAGCAATATCATTATGTTTAAAACATAACTGACATATATCTGAGGCCAAGCAAATAAATTCCGGGTTCCTCATCAGCGCGCGCATTTAAACATAGGTCCCACAAAACGTTTTTAAAATACTTGTAAAATACACATATTCCTCTAAGCAAGTGTTCCGGCACAACAAGTGAAAACTATGATTCGTAACAGGTCAAATAAAGAAGAAATATACTCTGTGCGCATCTTAAGTTGCTGAATGTTGCAACATATTACAAACATTAAATAAAAGTCGCACCCCCCCCCATTTACGTTTTGACAAAGTTCTTATGAGAAACTGGGACTCTATTTTATTTGGCCTAGGAGAGATAAGCTATTGTTTTGTAATTGGGCTCTGAATATAATCGACGTGATGTCTGGTCACGTTGCATCAGGGTGTTCTAGGTGGTGGCCTTATTTTGCTTAGTGAAATAAAAAACGAAAAAGCGGTATTACTGTGTTGTACTTAATGTAATAAGCTTCCATGCACCAATGTATAACGTGCTTACTGAAAGACGTCGTCGTGAATGCGTAACCTCTGTGTACGGCTCACCGTCTGTTTACAGTCACCCATACGGTCGATGCCACGTTCACATGCTGCTAAATATATATAAGAATAATTTACTTTATGTACAGCAACATTTTTATTGTCTTTAAACGTGTCAATGTCCCCGTTGAAAAACATATTTAAGGGAAGAATAATCATCCCAGAAAGGTGGGACTGTCTCAAAACCACCGGTAATTCATTCGTATAGCGTGCATCCGGAAGTGAAACGGGGATCCGTCCCCTGCAACGTGAACCGGGAAGTAAAACAGTGGTCCGCCCCGTGTCACCCTCTGACGTCATACCTCGCAGTAAGCTGTGTAGTCTGGCATGGAGAACGGCACCGCGTGCTGTATACGGCACGTGATCACTTTGCGAAACTTCGCCACTTTTGATTCAATTACATGCGCCATCTGAAACAGCTCTCTATCAATAAAATCATCATTCCGCACCTGCCTTTACCAAAAAGTCCTACACAATTCTACAAACAATCTATATAATTCTATAGATTATCTATAGAGTATAATCTACATAATATATTATATTGGATTTTTGCGCAATTATGTAGAATGTCCCATAGATTTCTATAGATTTGGTAGAGTCACTGCAATTTGTAAAGAATTCTACAGAATATACCATAGAATTCTGTAGATTGTTTGCTAAGAGTGGTGATTACATTAGTCTCAGTAGTGCGGTCAACTACTACGCATGCGAAGATGAATAAAACTGTCTTCCACATGCCAATCCTTTATATACAGTATAATAGTTCGCGTTAATAAATGCATTGTTCTGATGTTGCAGCTAAATAAGATTGAGACCAGAAATGCCGCCTGTTGAATATATGCAATAACGAAGCGTGTGCACTTTGTCCTGTGTGTGTGTGTGTGTGTGTTTGTGTGTGTGTGTGTGTGCGTCCGTGCGTGTATGTTCGTGCGTGCGCGTGTCCGTCCGTGCGTGTATAATAATATGTGTGCGTGGATGACTGGGTTTGCGTTCGTGCATGCGTGTGTTTGTCTTTAAATAAAGATCAGGCGACACCCCATAAATTGTATCTAACCCACTCCCAGTGACGAGCCATGAGACCTGCAAGAACGGAAGGCAGCCGTACCTGGGTGTGATGTCCTGGTTCGGCCTCGTGAAGGATCACGGGAATGAACTGAAACTTCGGCCTACGACATACGATCAGAAAACGTAGTCAACGTGAGTTTAACTCTCATTTAACATCGCAGAACACATGTTACGCTAAGGCTTTTTAACAGACGTTTGTTTTAGGAACATTGAAAGGTAAGCAGCTAATTACAACGTATAAAGTGAAACGTTTTTGACAATAACTGCAATATGATGGCATTAGCATCAGAGTCCCAGATCCAACGGTATTAATAAGAACAGTTCGCAAATACGAACACTAATCGTTGAAGTCGGCCGTGGTGGTCGACGTTAGTCATTGTTGTATCATCACTAACCTCGGAATGTGGTGAATATTGGGCGGGCTGAGGCTCTTACAAACCCCATTTCCACTCCATTGAGGCTCGCCTAAACACCCACATTGAGGCTCTCGAAAACCATCATTTTCATCCCTCTTGGTGCTCGCTAAGAAGGCTATCCGAAAACATCCATTTGCAACCCCCCGAAGGTCACCAAAAACCCACATTGAGGCTTTAAATATTGGGGGGCTAATCCTATCTCCAGCCACCCACCTAAATTTTGGGGGACTCACCCAACACCCCTCCTTTCGGTTTCTACGCCTATGATCATATGTTGCCAGTGATATTTTGTCGCGTGTCATTATCATTATGATTATCACCGCAGCACATTGTGGCAGTTTTTATCGATGCCGCCGTCATCTGTGTTACATTGTCCCAGCACAGGCCCCTAGACTTGGGTGTGATGGGCGCGTAACCACCTCTTAGGCAGAATAATTCAATACCCCCTCGACCGGGAGATTTCCCAACACTACCCCCTCGACCGGGAGATTCTCCCAACACTACCCGTTCGACCGGGAAATTCTCCAACACTACTCCTTTGACCGGGAGATTCTCCAACACTACCCCCTCGACCGGGAGATTCTCTAACACTACCCCGTCGACCGGAAAATTCTTCAACACTGTCCCCTCGACCGGGAGAATCTCCAACACTACCCCCTCGACCGAGCGAATCTCCAACACTACCCCCTCGACCGGAATATTCTCCAACACTAGCCCTTCGACCGGGAGAATCTCCAACTCTGTCCCTTCGACTGGGAACATCTCCAACACTGTCCCTCCGACCGGGACAATCTCCAGCACTATCCCTTCGACCGAGACCTGGAAAATCTCCAAAACTATTCCCTCGACACCGCAAAATATGTTTCAGGCAGAAAAATGCACCCACCCAAAAATCAACTAAGTTACAGGCTTGTGAACAACAATGAACTCAACTAACGTGGTGTTGAGACTAGACGGATTGACGTAAAACACGCCGGGCATCGAGCCGTCCCAAGAAGGAGGCGCATATCCGGCCGTCAGGATGTTGTCATTCGCAAACGACTTCACTCTGTAAAATAAGCAATCATTACCACAACCGTCAATCACAGAGCCGTCAATCATAGAGCCGTTGATCACTGAGTAGTCAATCATAGAACCGTCAATCATAGAGCCGTCAATCACAGAGCCGTCAATCATAGAACTGTCAATCACAGAGGCGTCAATTATACAGGCGGCAATGATAGAGCCGTCAATCATAGAACCGTTAATCACAGAGCCGTCGATCATAGAACCGTCAATCACAGAGCCGTCAATAATAGAACCGTCAATCATATGATCGTCAATCACAGAACGCTCAGTAATAGAGCCGTCGATCAAAGAGCCACCAATCACAGAGAAGTCAGTGATAGACCCGTCAATCACGGAGTCATCAACAACAGAACCACCAATGATAGCGCCTGATCCGACAACAGTCATTAACCACGGAAACATCACCACAGAAAAAAATGAAATCGCACTATTTGAAAGTCGAATAAATTCACACACACTTGCACGCACACACACGCACACACATGCACGAACACACGCACGCACACACACACACACACACACACACACACACACACACACACACACACACACACACACACACACACACACACACACACACACACACATTCAAACACACATGCGCACGCATGCTCGCACACACGCACGCACACACACCACATATATATATACACACGCACGCTCACGCGCGCTTGCGCGCGCGCGCGCCCACACACACACACACAAATACTCACATGACGGGGATCTTGGGTACGTTGTGCAGCAACTGCGGCAGCTTAGTGTGCGTCTCGGCAATTATTGACTCCAAACTGCGAATCAGCCCGTCCTAAAGAGCAACATTTTACAAATACTTTCCATTCAAAGCATCCATGCTTGCGGGTAAGTGCTTGTGTATGTTCACGTGTGTTTGGAATGCGTCCATTTGTGCGATTGTTCAAACTTTGTATAGCAACATACTGTTTTACTAGAAGCAGTATTGTTACCAATATGCCTGCTGTGGGTGGGTGCATTGGCCACTGGTGTCTGCCAACCCAACGGAAATAAAACAATAGCGTAGAATATAAACGTGATATCCCGTCCTTACGTATGTCTTATAGTAGTTTTCCCGTCCATCTCGTAGCTCCGTCATGTAGGCATGCACGTCTCCGTCAGCGCGATACGGACGTATCAACTAAAACAGCCGGAACGACGCTATTCCATTAACACTCACGATAGCAGCATATGTGGGCCTATTTTACATCTATCTCCGGTGAATGAACTTAAGTGTACTGCCCGCTGGATCTCCGCAAGCATATCACATTTCCTGACCAGCAGCCCGCAACACGAAACATCGGAATCTATTTGTGTCTTAACCCTTATCTGTATAGCACACTCAAATATTATGTAAGAAGGATTTTAATCTAATTATTTGGATCATTAACTTGATCAACTTATGTATGGAAATAAATAAGTTCGTCCCTGAAAAATCTCAGTCAAGAGATTTCGAGTTCAACTCCTCTTGCTGTCGTTTAGTGTATTAATTGAAGCGAATGAGCAGGTCTGCCAGGGGTGAGGTGGAGGCGTTTTGAGCAGTAAAGACTGGATCATTTACATCTTTATCTCGCATTACCAGGAATGGGTGAAATATCAAGGCAACGTGAACGTCCCCGGGCAATAATTCCTAATGGATACAACCCGCATGGGGTGTATATTACTTGTACCTGCTGTATCTTTTCCGACACCCGTTTCACCTCGCTCAACCCCAGTTGATGCACGTCTTCCGGAGTGATATTCAGGGACAGGTGCCAACGGAGAGAAGCCCTGTAGTACGCCGTCCCATTGGGGAGAGAGGACAACCCGATACCAGGCCGAGTGTTCGGTAAGTATACCTGGAATGAAGAAACGTGTAGTTAAGATGGAGAGAAGTGTCAATAGCGATGTAGAGAGGATAGGGGTGAACGGCCGCGAGTGGATGAGAATGACAGAGACTGGAGGCAGGCGGAGACGACTGGTGGAGAGGATGGAACACATCACGTGATATGAGCTCACCCTGTAAGACATCATGGACGAAAGAAGAAAAAGAAGATGTAACAAGAAGAAGACGGCGACGGAGAAGAAGACGAAAAAGAAGAAGAAGCAGAATAACAATAATAAGATGAAGCCGACGAATAAGACGGAGAAGCAGAAGAAGCAGAAGAAGTATGGGAAGGGAAGAAGAAGAGGAAGAAAACAAAAAAGTAGAAAAATAAGACGACGAAGAAGAAGACGAAGATGATGATGAAGAGAAGAGGAAACGAAGAAGAAGAAAACAGAAGTAGGAGAATAAGAAGGGGAAGAAGAAGACAAAAATTAACAAGAAGACAAAGAAGAAGCAGAAGAAGAAGACAAACTTTAACTTGAAGTTTACATAACTAACTGCTACAATTTCAACCGAACTAATTTTCTCGGGCGTTGGCACGCACGACAGCCCCTTGCCAGACACCCACCGTAGACAAGAAGTCTCTCATCTGAATGAATGCCGGCAGAAGGATTTCACGACACTTCTTCTCTGCATTCAACCGCAGCCGGGTTCTGAATATACGAAGTAATACATTTTTATATACAACTACATCTCACTATGCAGACAGCGTTCTCATTTGGCAATAGAGATCTACCCAATACATAATCCCACTTTATTACAACGTAAACTGGTTAAACTATAATACATGTTTATGTCGCTTTACAAGTTTGGTTCCAGGAAATCATTTAATCATAGAGAAGGTCTAGCATTTTACAATTCATTTGTCTTATCCACTGTTTCACTGATGGAGCAAAATGTTTGCTGACATCTCACATTGCCCAACGTTATACAACGTGCAAGGAGCAGAGCTAACGTGGCTTACCTGTTGGGAATGTTGCGGGAAATTGCTATAAATGGGCGCAGGAAGGGAGAGAACGCGGGTTCTCGCTGCAGCATGTCGATCTCTTTATTAAAGGTATTGAGGACATCTTTCTGTAACGTCAGAGGCACAAGTTACATTGTTGTGGGTCCGTGCTAATTTAGTGTAGTGTCTCCGTACATATTACTGTCCGTTGCATTATGGTCCGTTGCATGTTGTTGTCGTCGGTCAGTTGCATGTTGTTGTCGACGGTCTTTAATGTGTTCTTGTAGACGGTCATTTGAATTGGATGTTGTTGTCGACGGTCAGTTGTACGTTGTTATGTGCAGCAATAGCCCGTTGTTGTCGAGGTACCGTAGCATGTTGTCGACAGTAAATTGCATGTTGTTGTCGACGGTCATTGACATGTTGCTGTCAACGGTCAGTTGCTTGTTGTTGTCGAAGGTTAGTTGCATATTGTTGTCTACGGCAATAGCATGTTGTTGTCGTAGGACCGTAGCACGTTTTGTCGACGGCAATAGCATGTTGTTGTAGACGGTCAATAGCATGTTTCTGTCGAGCGTTCGTACCATGTTTCTTTATGTAATAGATATTTTATCTTTTTTCAATAAGAGTGTTATGTTTCACTAAACCAATTATTATAAGTCATTTAATTAAAAGTATTCAAATATTGATATCGAAATGCTGCATTACCATCGACTCTTCGGTGTTGGTCGTTCCCAAATGGATGGATTCGTTCATCAAAGCCTTCTGCTGGTCAATCTGAAAGGTAAATGGGACCAGCGGTTAGTGAGGGGAGAGCGGAGAACGGACGACAGCAGGAAAGCGCGGGCCTTCCTTGAAAGCAGTATGCCTCGACTTAGCACGGCATGATCGAATATATATATGTGACTCCAGCTACGATAATTAACACATCCACTTTGATGATTTACGCAGCCATGACCCTGCACCAAACTTAATTCGATCATCAGCAAAAGAGAGTAATGGAGAATAATTATAGTATGTGCTTCAATTTAACTCATCCTTTCGATCTAGCGGTTACTGAGTATATCTGGATATGGACTTATCAAACCGTGTATTTACCAGATGAGACGCGGTGATTCATGCGCTTTTTAAATTTCCGTTTTTGGAGTCTGCATACGGGCACCTGACTGTCCAGACGGATAGTGGTAAGTATTTCTTTTAATTGCCCTTTGAAGTGCAACTGTGTTTTGGAATGACGTAACGACAACAAGTGGGACCAAGTGTAAACGATTAAGCGCAGGTCCATATATCGCGTGACATAACTGTCATGGTTAGTGTATACTGATTACTGATTGATGCTAATACCACTCCGGACTCGCGAGGATGTACTTACTGTCTCTGAGCGCAGAGTGGTAGCGTGTTTACACTGCACATGCGAGAATTAATGTAATATTTGTGTAGATCCTTAGTCATGAAGGTTTACGAAAAAGTACAATAACAAATAATTTTTAACCACAGATCCCAGAAAGGATGCATGGTAATATACTAAGATTCCCCAGGAAACCACTTGAGCTAACCGCAGAATTCAAGATGGCAGTCTCGGTCGCCATCTTGAATGATGCGATAAGCTTAAGGCGGATTCTATGGGATTTTTGTCGGTGTTATTGTGGAGAAAACATCAGTTTGTCTGTTTTGTACGTTTAGGTTCATGGTAATTTTACCCAAAACTCGTGTATCTACACTACAATGACATTACCTGTCTTGCAATGTCTCTGTACGTTCGGAACACGATATCGGCGTCACTCTGAGAGAGGACTCGGACCCCCCAAACGACGGCCTTCCACTTATTGAAAGGGGTCATCCATGGACTGTAGGGGTTGTATGCCCCAAACCTACAACGACCGAATGTTCTCCGTGTGACACCTAATCCTCAATGTATATTGGTATGAACCATTTGTGGTGTGTATTTTCTTGTTATACGATAAATAAAATGAGTAAAAATATGTTATTTCATCAATACGAAACGTTAACTAAAATAACGTGTCATGCATGCGTTGTTATAATTTGGCGTTCTCGTCGCTGAAATAATATCATTACACATATAATTTCCTACACCGCTCATTCACATTGTGACCTTTAATCCACAGTGTCGATTTGTGTGAAACGTTTTTCAAACAACTGTTATTTTGTATTATGCGATAATGTAAATATGTAAATATAATGCTGTTTCACCGATTAAAAAATGTTACTTAAACAATTTAATATCAAGCTAAATGTAATATAGCACGAAACGAACTTGCAGTCTTACATCCTGAATGGGTAGCCACCGATGTACGTTTCTAACTGGTCAGTGAGAATGGCCACGTTCAGACGATCCTCTTTCGTGAAGTTTCGTCGATCGATCTGTCGAGCTTTGCTCAGCAGATCTGACGCAAAGTCCTACAAATAGTATAATTTACGTGTGTGTCTGTATGTGTACATGTGTGTGTGCGCGTGTGCGTGCGTGTGGGGTGCGTGTATGTGCACGTTTGCATGTATGCGTGTATGCGACCGAACATGCATGCGTGTGCAAGAATCATTGGTTCAAGATCGGATGCAGCCGGCCTGTAGAAATACAACTACCACTAAACCACTGCAAAAGTGCACATAATCTGCCACTTTTTAACTTACTCATTTTCTACAAATGATCTTACTTTTCACTACTGTTACTACATTTCGGTATCACTGACCTTATTACAAAACGGCTGTATCCAATATAAAAATCGATGCGTCGATTTGTTTAGAAAAAAATTGGTCTTTTGTACGAAAGTACGGAAGTAAGCTGAAGTGGTCTTGTTACAATATCGACCGGCCTTGCAAAGACCAGAAGGAAGAAAGAGAGGCATATAGAAGAAGCCTCGGGGAGACATCACTCAGGAGTGAACTGGTTTGACCTTTGGCACCTCCCAGAGGGTGGCAGATTATCGAGAGTGATGATGGCAGCTGTCAGGAAATCATCAGTGGTGCCCCAACGACAGCATGGGTGCGGGACAGAAGAAGAGTTATTTCTTCGATTTGTTAATGTACAAAATGTGTTATTCGTTTTGTAAAATCAATAAATTAAAGTAAAAACGTAAAGTTCTATTATAGCGCAGCATCCAGTCCTCAGGACTGCTCAAAACGCTTTACAATTTACTCCCTGGCAGACCTGTTCAATCGAACACCACCTCAACTTCTCTGGGAAGCATTCAGCCATGCGGCAATTAATGCGCGAAGAATATTCACACACAAATATCCACCACTACCCACAGCCAGGTACTCATTTATACAGGTGAGCGAACTGGAGCAACGTAGAGTGATCGCACTTGCCCAAGGTTCAACTCCGCAACACAGAATTCGAACCCGGGTTCTCTCGGTCGAGAGTGCGAAGCTCTAGCCACTGCGCCTCTGCGCAGTTACAAGAGAATGAGTCGTAGCAACCATACCACTCTGTGGAGGAAGGATGCCTCCGTGTCGTCCTGTAGTCGATGGTACTCCCGTAGCTGGCGGAAGCGTGAAGCACAGTACGGGTCATACCTGAATCGCCAGTCCATGTAGGTGTCCAACAGCCGCTGGAGGCCCGGGTGACCTGAAGCAATGGAGAGAATATGGTGGTGCCCATGCGCAAGAAATCGTTACCCCTTCCATCTAACCATCAGCCTCGAAAATAAGAATACTGAGTGGGGTCGACGGAGATGGGTCGATTGTCAATGTTCAGAATAATGTCAACAATATTTTGATCCGTTTGCAGTGCAAATAATTCGACGTTGGGTTACATTCCTGTGCATAGGATTTGGTGAATTTGTAGACATTCTTTGGCTTTATGTATAACGTGTCTCGCATCGTGCAATGCCGGGTCTCTCAGCTGTAGTAATTATATAAATCGTCCTTTCCAAAGTGGGACTGTGTACAGTAGGCACTGGAAATGGAGACAAAATAAGTGAACACATATAATAGGCAAATACAAAAATACTGTAGTGATTTGAATTTATCGGCTGTGGGCGATATAGCATATGAGAACATTTTCAAATAAAGAAATTGCAATATTGCTAAGCTTACCCGTAGATGCTTTAACTCGCCACTGGGGCAAAAGGCCCAAATTGAGTAACTACGCTGAATTAATTAGAACTCTTTTAATTTATTAACCAACTAAGACAGAGTTGTATAACGTATGTCCTATATAATTGTGTACACATAATCCAAAAGTGTGCATTTGTACACATCATCATCATGTTGTGCAGCCGTAGTGTCTCGTCGTTGGGCGATGACCTCAGCATATCGTCTCCAGATTTGCCTGTCTTGCGATATCCTCTGCCAGTTGGTGCCTTTCCAGTACTCGTCTAGTTCGTCTCTCCACCGTCTCGCCGGTCTTCCTATATATCGTTTCTCTTCCTTGTAGTGTATCGAATCGATTTCGCAGTTCGAGTCAGAATTCGACTTTTTTTGTTTCTATTTTGTGGTATCTACTCTTGGTGGTCTCTTGTTTATCAATTTCTTCCGTTCAGCCTCTACGTCCTGTGTGATGTTGCTCATAACCATTCTGTGGTCACCTCCGATGTTGACTTGGTTGGTGACAGTTACGTCTGTAACCATGTCTGGCCTGTTTGTCAGGATATAGTCAATTTCGTTCTTCGTTTTTCCATTTGGCCTCATCCCTGTTTTCTTCTGAAACAGAGTATTTATGATTTTGTACTTTCCGGCTAAAAAATTGGGTAGTCCAATTCTGCCCTTTCTACCAAGGTGTCGTCTCCTTCGTTTCGCACTTCTAGACCAAATTTGCTGTTGCCGTTTCCATTGTATTTGTTTGTTTCTCTACTTGCGCATTACAGTCCCCCGTCACCACGTCGTTGTAGAAGCTTTTTATGTCTTCTTCTGAGTATGCTGTTGTTGGCGCATATACGTACTTGTACTATCTTCAGTTTGCAGCACTTTGTTTTGTGTAGAACAAGTTCTGCTACCCTGGGGATGATGCTATTAACCCGAATTATACTGTATGTCCATTTCTTGTTTACAAGAAAGCCTACTGTGTATCCTCCTTGTCACCATCACCATTATCAGTGTATGAGTGAGGGGGATGAATGTGTGGGAATATGAGTTATATTTATTTTATTGTGACTGCCTTTTTATGTTTTATGTATTTTTTATGTATTAACATACCACAAGACAAAGTTCTCTTTTGAGAAATTCAATAAAATATCTTGTATATTGTACTTGTGCTTCGCCGTTGTTCGCCCGTGGAATGGCATAGTATGTGGCCACTTTGTAAGATAATGAAGCATTCCTTTCCTTTTGTGACTTCTCCGATCCCGATCACATCCCATACCAGTTTGGTTTTCTAAGTTCTTCCTCCAGTTCTCGTATCTGTTCATCTTTTAGTAGTGTTCTTACGTTATATGTTGCTATCTTCAGTCTAATTTCTTACTCTCGGCGGCTCTACTTGAACCAGACATTCTTAGCACCCCCTGCACTTAGCCCTACATGAACAGAGCCCCCTCCGTGGCCACAGACTCTCTCGTTGGTGCTGGGGACTGGGGGCCTTGGCTTTATTGTACTTTGCATGCTGGTGTTGTTGACCTACCCTTCCACGCTAGCCGGTGCGGGTTCGAAGAGGCAGGCAACGTAACGTGAACGAAACTGCCCAAGTGTCGACACGGCGGCCGTTACCAGTACCGAACCATCGACCGGTAGGTTTCTCCGAACCAGAGTCCGGCATTCTAACCACTCGGCCACTGCGTCCCACACACCTCTTTTTAACAGAAGCAGCCCGTCAAAGTTGTTACACTGGGCGATCCACCGCACCCTACCCTATGACGGACATATATCGACAACACGGGTGTAATCAGAATAACTAACATTTTGTTTTAATTTAAATCTACCTTTTTTGCTATTAAATAATAAACAATAGTCTTTACAAGTTCGCAAATTATATCAACAGGTTTATTTGTGTCACTATAAGATTGTTTGTAAAAACAATTACGTAGGCTCTACATTTTTAAGTGCTTATGCATGTTTACTAACTAAACGTCAACAATTATAGATCATATGAGCGTCACTCACCGATGTTTGGTATCAGCAAGCGCTGAGTCAGTCTGTGTGGCAATATGTTCAACACGGAAGAACGCAAGTTGTCGGGAGTCAGCGCAGACTGAACAGGGTAAAACTGTCGAATCGATACAACACTGTCGGACAACCCGTTGGAATGGTCAGTGGTGGATTACCCAGTAGGCACCATAGACAAGAGCTTAGGGCTCACGAAGGCCAGGGCCCACGAAAATACCCGAACATATGTTTGTGGACTGAATATTCCCGAAACCCAGTTAGCAAGACCTGATTTGGCGAATAATGGCTACTGCAAAAGTTTCATTGGTAGTCCAGCGACCCAACGAGTTTTGCACGCTGGGTATAATCTTGAGGTAGGCCCTTCATATGTGTTTGAATGTTTACACATTATTAAATTGTTACTACATATGTTACTATAGAGAAGAAAGTTCTTCGACAACACACCCACCCCATCTTGTGATGTCATGATCTGACACCGAAGTTCTGCTGAATCTCCAGCTCAGCCCACCCAATATTAATTCCGTTCCGGCATCAGTGGAGGTTTTTGTAAGCTTCAATGGGATGCAATTGGACATTTTGGGTCCACCTATATATACTACCGTTTCTGGATCCGCCGCTGGGTATACCTAGTCGGTCTTAATTCGCCACTGGGAATGGGGGACACAGTAATCCCGTCATGTTCTAGAGCAGTGTATCCACTCGCCTTATTAAAAATACATCTGTATCCTGGACACCACCGTGCTGCGGAGACGGCTGAAGTACATCTTCCGGTGGTACCACGTACTGATTGGCTAGCGTCGTCTTGCTATGGATTGACTAGCAGTCTCTATTTATTTGCGGTTTAGCAATGTGATATTTATTTCATTTTATTACCTTATGTTTAAGAGAACTTGATTGATTATTATTTTCTTGCCAATTATGGTAGATGTATATAGACAGAGATAGGGATGGAGTGATGGAGGAGGGAGGAGAGAGGGAGAGAGGGAGGGAGAGAGGGAGAGGGGAGAGAATGAGAGACAGAGAGACAGACAGACATACAGAGACAGACAGACAGAAAGACAGACAGAGAGAGACACAGACAGATACAAACAGAAACAGAGACAGACACAGACACACAGACAGACATGCAGACAGGCAGAGAGGCAGACGGACAGACAAACAGATAGATACAGACAGCCAGACAGCCAGACAGGCAGACAGACAGACAGACAGGCAGACAGGCAGGCATGCAGACAGAGAGACAGAGAGACAGACAGACAGACAGAGACAGACAGACAGAAAGTCAGACAGACAAACAGACAGGCAAACAAACGGAGAGACAGACAGACAGATACAGACAGACGGAGAGACAGACAGATAGAGAGATGGACAGAGATACCCTGAGCGAAAAGGAGAGAAAGATGGGTGCAAATGAGGAGAGTGGGAGAAAGATGGAGCGATGTGGGGGGTCCGAGAGGGTGAGGAAGAGGGAAAGAGATGGTAGAACTATGAATCCTCATTATATTCCACGCCATGGAATAAATACACAAAACCACATATCGCTAATAATTCACTGGTTCATTTGGCAGGTCTCTGCGAGCGGTAACGCGTTTAACTCACATGAAATTAAATGAGTATGTCAATATATAAGCCAAGAGCTTCCTTCCAAGAAACTGTTCCAGTATTATTCCACTATTTATGAAGCAGCCATAACAGTATTGCAATAATAATACAGTATAGTCGCAGCTTTGTTGCTCTGTGTCACCGACACAAAGGTAATATGATGACTATGCATAATGAGTTCCATTAATTTCTTCTTTGCCACGCGGCGGATTTTCATACGAAACACTAAGGACATATATCCACATTATATTAGTTAATCTAAAGCAATGGTCCGTGTGGCAGTTTGTCGGATGACCTATTAGGTGACAGTTTCTCCAAAGGAATTATTTAATTTTGCAGTATTTATATGTATATGGAACATCGCAACATTATAATTATTATGCTAGCAAAAAAGCCCGTCCCCTGACGGGATGCTTTGGTAGTTGACAGTCGTGACAGTAATATTTACTAAATGTTAGAAAACAGACAGCATTGTTACATAAGCACCATAACGCGCAGATAGGTACCTAAGTATTCGTTGTTTGTTCAAACTGACGAAGGTGGGAGAGAATGTGAAATTCACGTCCATCAATGGGCCCTAGTTGCGAGACCGTAAAATTGTCAAACAGTATTTGCATTGCTATGCTATTGGCATAAGGGAAAGGACTATTGTGTCATCATTTACTTCATGTTGCCAAATCCATGACCCAGAGGCCGTTTTCCCGAAATATTTGCCGCGCGCGCGTGGTCCTTGCGATTGTTAAGTTACGTTTTACATATTATGCGCACATTACGTTTTACTCCATAAAGGGTGAGACTCTTGACATATATGGGGTATTTTAAAAAGATATAGGCCTTACGTCCTATTCGTGGTGTCCTAGATTAATCCCTGAAAGTTTGGTGTTCGAGTTTCAAGCCGTCTAAGAGGAAAACGTTAACCTAACTGTCCGCATACATACGCAGGCTCGATGATAAGTAGATATGGAAGATCATAACATGATATTATAATGTCTTATTTCTTGCCTATCTCCCGAGAATAAGACTATGGCGGGACGAGCGTAATGCCATTATGGTTCGTGTGTGAGGGTCGTCAAGGGTATACGGTGAACATTTGCGTGGCTACTGTTGTTTGACTACCGAATGTGACGTCATCATCGCCAAGCGAAAATGGTATCGGCATCAGTGAGATCACAGTGAAATCTCGTTATAAAAGCCTAGTCTAACGAACGCCTTTAAAATATATGTTTTGTTTTCAGTTTAAACATGACCGGCATTCTTCCTGTGCGATGATAACGCTTTTGACATAGTTCGTTGAAATCAAGTATAATTTATTATTATATACATTATTCCTCCCCATTAATTGGTTCCTCTACGGCATGTATGTTTACATATTGCACCGGCATTTATTCTGCGTTTGTGTGTTTACTTTTGCCGGCAGTTTTCCATCACGTATGAGTCAAAAACCGACATCGGAAGTTGACTGAAACTGGAACAGTCCACGCCTGTCATACTAGTGACCGGCTTCGAGTGCATAACAAGCAACACTGAACCACAAATAATGGCCTTGTCAAAACATCTGCACATCGGGTATAATCCATCATCGTCATCCTAGACAAACCGAGACGGCGGCTTTCGTCGAAATAGCATCGGTGCGTGAGCAGCGTGAGCGGCATGACTCCGAGAGAGGGCTGCCTAACCTCGTCGCGCATCCCCGCCCGTCACAACCCCGCCTCTTTTCTCTATCCCGCGAGTGAACGTGAAGATCAGCGCTAAACAACTTCACCTACCTTTAGGCGACTCGGCGACATGAGCTCGTGGAATATGGACCAGTAGAAGCAGAGAAAAAAGGGAAAACGCCATCAGAAACAACTCCATAGCGTTGTGCGACGGCCAGCTGCTCTGTTACTATAGGAACGCCGACATGGTTCAACTGGGAATTTGATCTGCAAAGGCTAAGCGCTAGTCGTCCCGTTCCTGCATGACGTCATTAGCCACTGACTATATCCACATTTTTTTAAACTGCTCCATTAATCCCGTTAACAGTAACAGCCCCAAATTAGCTAAGTAATACGAACGCATAAATTGTTTATAACTGCTGAGTTCAACTTACACTGCCTGTTATTCTGACTTCAACATGTTATGAATATTTGTATGAATTCTGAGAAGGCTATGCCTACCTTAACCTCCGTTTCCAGTGTACGGTAGAAGAGAATTCATAACATATAATAAACTTATGTTTTGTCTTTTCAAAGACTTGGTTGTTCTTAACTGAATTTTAAAGGTGCGCTTCACCGTGACAAAGACTATTTATTATATTATTTTGTAAAATTGAGTTCGCAGATGTATTTTGATTAGGAAATGTTTAAAGTTTCTTTCTCGTCACATACGTTGCTCAATGAAATCCACTAAACAGGGGTTTAATATGACACACGTTATTCAGTGTGGTTTGTTTTGTGTGCGTTTATCGAGTGTAAGTCGACAGTCAAAAGTAATACCGTACGCACAGTTGACATTTAACAGTGTTTTATTGAGAAATCGACATCGCGACAACATTTTGTCACAGCAGCGCAATAAATAATAAACAATTATTCTAATTCAGCCTTTTCTTTATGTCTTACAGTTATGTAATTCATAAATAGTAGACCTAGTTATATAGACCCTCTAACCCACAACGTGGGAACCCGATTCCTACATATCCCGCAAACAGATATACGTGTGCTTCCAGCCGTTTCAGAACTGTCAATCATTTCTGCAAGTGGGGTTTTGTAGATGGATTTCATTCCGGTCCATCCAACGTGGCGCGTTGATGTCATTACACGGTCGAATACGTCCGCCATTATCAGCTGCGTGATTCGATGAGTAACGAACCGCCAGCCAATATGGCACACTGCGCTGGGCTGACGGCCGGCTCATGGCTGGTTCGGCAGTCTGTCTCGTCACACCAACCAGGACACGCACAGTCTTCTGCACCGTCAGATACATGATATGTGTGTGTGTGTGTGTGTGTGTGTGAGTGTGTGTGTGTGTGTGTGTATGTGTGTGTGTGTGTGATTGTGTGTGTGTGTGTGTGTGTGTGCATGCGTGCATGGGGGCGCGCGCGTGTGTAAGTGTGTGTGGGATAGGTTTGTGTACGTGTGTGTGTGCGTACGTGCGTGTCTGTGCTGTTGTGTGAACATACGTGTGGATATGTCTGCGTGTGTTCGCGCGCATGCATGTGGGAATGCGAGGGTGTCGTATGTAGTAAAAAAATAAATACATTACAAAATGCTGGTTTTCATATAATTATTAGCTGTCATTATAATAACACGTTTGTGTAACACATTTCCGGAGTATTCACAGTCCTCAAGCTGTATGCGAACACTGCGTGTCTTAGAAACAACACTCAAAGTCACAGCCCGCTTGCACTTGTCATCATTTATGACTGTGAGTAATGTGCAACTCGGAACCAAGTTAATATGACGGAAAAGACGGTGCCTTCCTCGAAAGATTAAATATCTCGTTTACACACTCACCAGTTCCGACAAAGCGTCAACATTCAGTCGCAAAGCTAAACATTACAGATGGGGAATCATGTCTACTAAGTGGTCACTGTAGTTGCTATCCCGAATGATAACGCTTTGTAAGGGAAATATTGCTAGGCTTTGTGACAACCAACACGTGTAACAACCAATCCCGGTCTCCCCTGCAAATAAATGCAGGCGCACTGAGGGTTGACAAAGTGGAGGAGGGTGGACATATGTTTTAGTGGACCGCGACTACCGAAGAGAGCCGGGGCGGTGAAACAGTTAGACCCTGAGGACCGCAATTAAGATGGGGAGACTGTTAAGAAGAATGTAAGGAAGGCGGATGATAATAACAAGATTGGGCCAACTGCTGAGTTTGATTGGTTGGTCTTGCGTCATTGACCCAATGAGCGTTATTCAGGTCGTTTAGTGACATATTTTAGGGTATCGGGACAGACCGGATAAAACCAGCAATTTTATTTCACAACTTCTTTGAGATAGTTGTTTTTACTTTTTGATAGGAATCAGCAATTTTGTTGGGTGTATCCCTTATTTGTCATCCCCCAAACAACCAAAATCTGTTTACTACATTTCCTAATTGGTTGTGGAAACTAACTGGATAACTTCATAAACCGTCTTGTTCTGCTTCCATGTGTTAGTAGCTTTTACTTTTTGATCAGAGTCAACAATTATATTTCGGTGGTTCCATTATATTTCACCCCCAATCAACCGAAATATGCAGTTTTACTATACTTCTCCATTGGATATAGTCCAGTTAACTTCATCAAACTTTTTTGTTTCCTTAGATTAGAAGCTTTTATTTTTTGATCGGAATCACCATATTTCTCAATAGGATATGGATACAGATCTAACAGAAACCGATTCATTTGGTGGACCTTAACAATTTGTTTAATTTGTCATGCAATGCTGCTTAATATCATACATGTTTGTGAAGTAATGGCTTTCGCAGAAATTACAGCAGTTTCCAATACAAAATATTATTTTACACAGTTCCACACTATTAGTATATTTGAACAATGTCAACTCAATATGTCACACAATGAGCTACAACGCACATTCGTTATGGAAATCGTATTTGATATAACTGAATGTATACACATTGCATTGTCCAATGCACAGAAGTCTCATTTTACAACATCGTCTGTGGAAGTGCTTGACTGTCAGTTAAATTCTGAGGCATCGCTTTTCACAGTTACGTCGGCAAAGTTCTGGCATCTAAAATGAGCCTTCTTGCACGCACACCTGGCACTGCATCCATTCTTGCTTTGACAGCCACATTTCACCATTTCACTTTGATGCCATGTGCAAGGGTGGTCTAGATGGGGTGCTAATAATGGCTCTTCTCATCCCATGTCCAACTCCAGCCATCTGGAGTGGGCTCTGTTGTTGGACCAGTAGACTGTCGACCAGATAGCAGCTTGGTATGCTACACGCTTTGAGTGCTGCTGCAATGCATCTTGGGGTGGCGGAATACTTTCCATGGTCTTATTCCTTTCGCAGAATAGCTCCCTCATTGCCTCGTCAACGAAGCCAAGGCTGTTGCTCTTGGCGTGGAGGATAACGGTGTAGCATTCCAGGAGTTGGAAGAGTCGCGAATCCAGATCCATACGGCTGTATGGATTCAGTGTCACGTAGATGAATGCTTCTGTTACTTCTGGGAATGCATTCCAGGTTTCCCATGCCAGTTTCTTTCCCTTGCAGAAGAATGTAGACGTCGTGTTACATTCTATGAAGCAGTGGAACACTGGCAAGGACATGGATTTGTCATTTCCCAGGGCATGACAGATGACATTGACATGGAGATGAGAAAAGTTCTTGCCTGTACCAAAGGCTATCCATATGTCTGCAGCCGGATACAAAGTTACAAGCTCATAAAACTTGCCGATCAGAAGCACAAGAACACCCGTGTCTACAGTGCGCATCAAGCGTCTTATTGCTCCCCTTTCCAATTCTGCACATGGATCAGCAGTCGCGTGTCTGCTTCCTCTTGTCATAATTGGATCCGCCGACGACCACTGATGTGCCAGATGCAGCAATCACTTCCTTCCCATCTGGGCAGTGGAGATTTGCGGCCTTGATGGTCAAGAATGCAAAGAGCTTCTGTTTGTTGGTATCGTCGCGAAGGAAATCTTTCCAGTCTCTTGGCAGATTGTGGATCCCAGCTACCTTCCGACGAGTCCCTTTGCCACGCTTCTCTCGTGGAATGCTTGATACTGCTGGCGCGGTACGTATGTCAACCCTTTTGGAGTTCGCTAAGTGGTTGACGATGTCGGGAACAAAGACAACGTCAGCATACTCATAAAACGTGGTGACATTGGTTGTGGGAAGCAGATGAACCACAGCTGCTTCGTCGAGAGCTTTTGCATCAAAGGATGTAGGGTTTTTTCTGACCTTTTCCCATCAGGATGCTAAGTAGGTCAGCTTTCTTTCCGATGCGCAGTTATCCGCAGTCACACACAGAGGGAGGGTAAGGATGGATTTCGTGTTTGAAAAATGTACATATGTCGGAGTCTCTGTGTTGTATGACGATGTATAACCGAGAGAATAGGATCACATCATCTTTCCAGCCTGCTTGGTCTTGGACTGTGATGCTGGACGTCTGAAAAGAGCTAGTGATTTCTTCTTTATTGGAACACGTATGGAGCGTGTGCGATCAACGAGCACTGACTAGTGGTAGTTGTTCTACTGATCTGTGCCCAGTGCTTCGATAGTATGGACGGTCTTCACCACAGATTCATCCATAACTTTGTGGCTGTCCAAAGTGAGTAGTTCATGTGTGTTTTCCCTAAATGGGTTCCCCATATCATTGATGGTTTGAACTAGGTTCAGTAATTGCTCTTTAACCATCTGAACCCTTGATAAGGTAGTTGTTTTATTCGTGTGCTTGGTCTATTGGGATTGGCGAAAAGCTTGTCATGGTCTTGGGAACATCCCAGTGTCCTTGCTCTTCAAATTCCTTGAGAATGGATGGTTGGAGATTTTCCATGTCATGGATATGACCAGAGACCCAACGGGCGTAGTACTGGTGATCGAAGGCAAAGAACCTCGGGCCAAGGCCTTCAGAGACTCGACGTAGAGAATAAAATCCCGCTGTCTGTGGGCTCTGATGAAGATAAGGGCCATGCTATCCACGTTGAGGATGGTGTCCCAATATTGGAATGTTGGGCTCTTTGCAATCATCGCCTGCCGCCATGTGTCTCTTGCTTCCTCGTCGTAGGACTCCTCAGTATCCAGGAAGGCATCCTCTCGGAGTTTAGTCAATGCCAACGCAATGACCTGATGCGTGTGTCTTGTTCGGGTTAGATGGGAGGACTTGAGGAACAAGTCAACTGTGCCAGAGGAAGCGATATCTGCCTGGGGCAGAGCATTTGTCCAACCGGAATCCTCCAAGTAGTCACCATATGTATTCCAGATCGCCTTCTCAATATGGAGACCATCAAACATAGCAACGTATTTGTCTTCACCGTGTGTTTCAGGGAAACTCCACTGCACAATTTTTGCTAGTGCAAAAAGCAGTGCATCAAAAGCACACACCGGAATCTGTCATGGATTCAAGTGTTCTGTTGCTTTGCGTAGGACATCCATCCCATGCTTGATCATGGCCGTTGTAGCTGCTTTCTCGTAGAAAAGGGGCAACATTTGGATGAAAACCACTTCAAAGTTTTCCAGTTCCTGTTTCTCAATTAGTTTGAGAGTCTTGTCTAACCAACATTTCTCTTGTCGTTTTGCTCCATCCCACATGTCCCTCCATAGGCTTGCTAGTGTGGGATAGTTTAGAGACAGATGCATGTGCCGTATTGAGTATTATAGCTGACCCAGTGGTGAAATATTGTTGCCAAGTCCATGACCCAGGGGCCGTTTTCCCGAAGTACATGCCGCGCGCGTGGTTCCTGCGATTGTTATGTTACGTTTTACGTATTATACGCACATTATGTTTTACTCCATAAAGGGTGAGACTCTTGACATAAGTAAGACATGGGGTATTTAAAAAAGATATAGGCCTTACGTCCTATTCGTGGTGTCCTAGATTAATCCCTGAAAATCTGGTGCTCGAGTTTCAAGCCGTCTAAGAGGAAAACGTTAACCTACCCCCCCCCCCGTATACGTACGCATGCTGACATATATGGGGTATTTTAAAAAGATATATGTCTTACGTCCTATTCGTGGTTTGCTAGATTAATCCCAGAAAGTTTGGTGTTCGAGTTTCAAGCCGTCTAAGAGGAAAACGTTAACCTACCCGTCCGCATACATACGCAGGCTCGATGATAAATAGATATGGAACATGTATAACATGATATTATAATGTCTCATTTCTTGCCTATCTCCCGAGAGTAAGACGATGGTGGGACGAGCGTAATGCCATTATGGTTCGTGTGAGGGTCGTCAAGGGTATACGGTGAACATTTGCGTGGTCACTGCTGTTTGACTACCGAATGTGACGCATCATCGCCAAGCGAAAATGATATCGGCATCAGTGAGATTACAGCGGGATCTCGTTACAAGAGCCTAGACTAACGAACGCCTTTAAAATATATGTTTTGTTTTCAGTTTAAACATGACCGGCATTCTTCCTGTGCGATGATAACGCTTATGACATAGTTCGTTGAAATCAAGTATAATTTATTATTATATACATTATTCCTCCCTATTAACTGGTTCCTCTACGGCATGTATGTTTACATATTGCACCTGCATTTATTCTGCGTTTGTATGTTTACTTTTGCCGGCAGTTTTCCATCACGTACGAGTCAAACCGACATCGGAAGTTGACTGAAACTGGAACAGTCCACGCCTGTCATACTAGTGACCGGCTTCGAGTGCATAACAATCAGCAATAAACCGCAAATAATGGCCTTGTCAATACATCTGCACATCGGTTATAATCCATCATCGTCATCCTAAACAAACCGAGACGGCGGCTTTCGTCGAAATAGCATCGGTGCGTAAGCAGCGTGATCGGCATGACTCCGTGAGAAGGCTGCCTAACCTCGTCGCGCATCCCCACCCGTCCCGCCTCTTTTCTCTATCCCGCGAGTGAACATGAAGATCAGCGCTAAACAACTTCACCTACCTTTAGGCGACTCGGCGACATGAGCTCGTGGAATATGGATCAGTAGAAGCAGAGAAAAAAGGGAAAACGCCATCAGAAACAACTCCATAGCGTTGTGCGACGGCCAGCTGCTCTGTTGCTATAGGAACGCCGAAATGGTTCAACTGGGAATTTGATCTGCAAAGGCTAAGCGCTAGTCGTCCCGTTCCTGCATGACGTCTTTAGCCATTGGCTATATCCACATTTTTTTAAACTGCTCCATTAATCCCGTTAACAGTAACAGCCCCAGATTAGTTAAGTAATACGAACGCGTAAATTGTTTATAATTGCCGAGTTCAACTTACACTGCCTGTTATTCTGACTTCAACATGTTATGAATATTTGTATGAATTCTGAGAAGGCTATGCCTACCTTAACCTCCGTTTCCAGTGTACGGTAGAAGAGAATTCACAACATATAATAAAATTGTTTTGTCTTTTCAAAGACTTGGTTGTTCTTAACTGAATTTTACAGGTTCGCTTCACCGTGACAAAGTGTATTTATTAGATTATTTTGTAAAATTGAGTTCGCAGATGTATTTTGATTAGGAAATGTTTAAAGTTTCTTTCTCGTCACATACGTTGCTCAATGAAATCCACTAAACAGGGGTTTAATATGACACACGTTATTCAGTGTGGTTTGTTTTGTGTGCGTTTATCGAGTGTAAGTCGACAGTCAAAAGTAATACCGTACGCTCAGTTAACATTTGGCAGTGTTTTATTGAGAAATCGACATCGCGACAACATTTTGTCACAGCAGCGCAATAAATAATAAACAATTATTCTAATTCAGCCTTTTCTTTATGTCTTCCAGTTATGTAATGCATAAATAGTAGACCTAGTTATATAGACCCTCTATCCCACAACGTGGGAACCCGATTCCTACATATCCCGCAACCAGATATACGTGTGCTTCCAGCCGTTTCAGAACTGTCAATCATTTCTGCAAGTGGGGTTTTGTAGATGGATTTCATTCCGGCCCATCCACCTTGGCACGTTGATGTCATTACACGGTCGAATACGTCCGCCATTATCAGCTGCGTGATTCGATGAGTAACGAACCGCCAGCCAATATGGCACACTGCGCTGGGCTGACGGCCGGCTCATGGCTGGTTCGGCAGCCTGTCTCGTCACACCAACCAGGATACGCACAGTCTTCTGCACCGTCAGATACATGATATGTGTGTGTGTGTGTGTATGGGGACGCGCGCGTGTGTAAGTGTGTGTGGGATAGGTTTGTGTACGTGTGTGTGTGCGTGCGTGCGTGTCTGTGCTGTTGTGTGTACATACGTGTGGATATGTCTGCGTGTGTTCGCGCGCATGCATGTGGGAATGCGAGGGTGTCGAATGTAGTAAAAAATAAATACATTACAAAATGCTGTTCTTCATATAATTATTAGCTGTCATTATAATAACACGTTTGTGTAACACATTTCCGGAGTATTCACAGTCCTCAAGCTGTATGCGAACACTGCGTGTCTTAGAAACAACACTCAAGGTCACAGCCCGCTTGCACTTGTCGTCATTTATGACTGTGAGTAATGTGCAACTCGGAACCAAGTTAATATGACGGAAAAGACGGTGCCTTCCTCGAAAGATTAAATATCTCGTTTACACACTCACCAGTTCCGACAAAGCGTCAACATTCAGTCGCAAAGCTAAACATTACAGATGGGGAATCATGTCTACTAAACGGTCACTGTAGTTGATATCCCGAATGATATCGCCTTGTAGGGGAAATATTGCTAGGCTTTGTGACAACCAACACGTGTAACAACCAATCCCGGTCTCCCCTACAGATAATTGCAGGCGCACTGAGGGTTGACAAAGAAAGAGGATGAATTACCTATGTGGAGAGATGGGGATTGTATCGTTTCGTTGTTATATATGTATAACGTAACTTCGGACGCATGTTTTATAAAGACGAACGGTTTATTTGAACATCTCCATGCAGACCCGCTACACGAGGCTCGATCAAGGACTCCTGACATTACGTAATGTTGTCCTCTGTCTATTCGATGCCAAGTCAGTGGGAACATAGAAATACAGTAGCGCTACCTAGCGATTATACTAAATTTAAATGACGTCGCCACAGGGATGTCGTTCAACGTTTCCAGAAAACTATGAATAAGATGTCGGACGACGTGGACATATGTTTTAGTGGACCACGACTACCGAAGAGAGCCGGGGCGGTGAAACAGTTAGACCCTGAGGACCGCAATTAAGATGGGAAGACTGTTAAGAAGAATGTAAGGAAGGCGGATGATAATAACAAGATTGGGCCAACTGCCGAGTTTGATTGGTTGGTCTTGCGTCATTGGCCCAATTAGTGTTATTCAGGTCGTTTAGTGACATATTTTAGGGTATCGGGACAGACCGGATAAAATCAGCAATTTTATTTCACAACTTCTTTGAGATAGTTGTTTTTCCTTTTTGATAGGAATCAGCAATTTTTTTGGGTGTGTCCCTTATTTGTCATCCCCCAAACAACCAAAATCGGTTTACTACATTTCCTAATTGGCTGTGGAAACTAACTGGATAACTTCATAAACCGTCTTGTTCTGCTTCCATGTGTTAGTAGCTTTTACTTTTTGATCGGAATCAACAATTATATTTCGGTGGGTCCATTATATTTCACCCCCAATCAACCAAAATATGCCGTTTTACTATACTTCTCCATTGAATATAGTCCAGTTTACTTCATCAAACTTTTTTGTTTCCTTAGATTAAAAGCTTTTATTTTTTGATCGGAATCACCATATTTCTCAATTGGATATGGATACAGATCTAACAGAAACCGATTCATTTGGTGGACCTTAACAATTTGTTTAATTTGTCATGCAATGCTGCTTAATAGCATACATGTTTGTGAAGTAATGGCTTTCGCAGAAATTACAGCAGTTTCCAATACAAAGTATTATTTTACACAGTTCCATACTATTAGTATATTTGAACAATGTCAACTCAATATGTCACACAATGAGCTACAACGCACATTCGTTATGGAAATCGTATTTGATATAACTGAATGTGCACACATTGCATTGTCCAATGCACAGAAGTCTCATTTTACAACATCGTCTGTGGAAGTGCTTGACTGTCAGTTAAATTCTGAGGCATCGCTTTTCACAATTACGTCGGCAAAGTTCTGGCATCTAAAATGAGCCTTCTTGCACGCACACCTGGCACTGCATCCACTCTTGCTTTGACAGCCACATTTCACCATTTCACTTTGATGCCATGTGCAAGGTGGTCTAGGTGGGGTGCTAATACTGGCTCTTCTCATCCCATGTCCAACCCCAGCCATCTGGAGTGGGCTCTGTTGTTGGACCAGTAGACTCGACCAGATAGCAGCTTGGTGTGCTACACGCTTTGAGTGCTGCTGCAATGCATCTTGGGGTGGCGGAATACTTTCCACAGTCTTATTCCTTTGGCAGAATAGCTCCCTCATTGCTTCGTCAACGAAGCCAAGGTTGCTGCTCTTGGCGTGGAGGATAACGGTGTAGCATTCCAGGAGTTGGAAGAGTCGCGAATCCAGATCCATACGGCTGTATGGATTCAGTGTCACGTAGATGAATGCTTCTGTTACTTCTGGGAATGCATTCCAGGTTTCCCATACCAGTTTCTTTCCCTTGAAGAAGGATGCAGACGTCGTGTTGCATCCTATGAAGCAGTGGAACACTGGCAAGGACATGGATTCGTCATTTCCCAGGGCATGACAGATGACATGGAGATGAGAAAAGTTCTTGCCTGTACCAAAGGCTATCCATATGTCTGCAGCCGGATACAAAGTTACAAGCTCATAAAACTTGCCGATCAGAAGCACAAGAACACCCATGTCTACAGAGCGCATCAAGCGTCTTATTGCTCCCCTTTCCAATTCTGCACATGGATCAGCAGTCGCGTGTCTGCTTCCTCGTGGTCATAATTGGATCCGCGGACGACCACTGATGTGCCAGATGTAGCAATCACTTCATTCCCATCTGGGCAGTGGAGATTTGCGGCCTTGATGGTCAAGAATGCAAAGAGCTTCTGTTTGTTGGTATCGTCGCGAAGGAAATCTTTCCAGTTTCTTGGCAGATTGTGGATCCCAGCTACCTTCCGACGAGTCCCTTTGCCACGCTTCTCTCGTGGAATGCTTGATACTGCTGGCGCGGTACGTATCCCAGAGGATGTCAACCCTTTTGTTCGCTAAGTGGTTGACGACGTGCGGAACAAAGACAACGTCAGCATACTCATCAAACGTGGCGACGTTGGTTGTGGGAAGCAGATGAACCACAGCAGCTTCGTCGAGAGCTTTTGCATCAAAGGATGTAGGTTTTTCCTGACCTTTTCCCATCAGGATGCTATGTAGATCAGATTTCTTTTCGATGCGCAGTTATCCGCAGTCACACACAGAGGGAGGGTAAGGATGGTTTTCGTGTTTGAAAAATGTACATATGTCGGAGTCTCTGTGTTGTATGACGATGTATAACCGAGAGAAGAGGGTCACATCATCTTTCCAGCCTGCTTGGTCTTGGACTGTGATGCTGGACGTCTGAAAAGAGCTAGTGAGTTCTTCTTTATTGGAACACGTATGGAGCGTGTGCGATCAACGAGCACTGACTAGTGGTAGTTGTTCTACTGATATGTGCCCAGTGCTTCGATAGTATGGACGGTCTTCACCACAGATTCATCCATAACTTTGTGGCTGTCCAAAGTGAGCAGTTCATGTGTGTTTTCCCTAAATGGGCTCCCCATATCATTGATGGTTTGAACTAGTTTCAGTACTTGCTCTTTAACCATCTGAACCCTTGATAAGGTAGTTGTTTTATTCGTGTGCTTGGTCTATTGGGATTGGCGAAAAGCTTGTCATGGTCTTGGGAACATCCCAATGTCCTTGCTCTTCAAATTCCTTGAGAATGGATGGTTGGAGATTTTCCATGTCATGGATATGAACAGCGACCCAACGGGCGTAGTACTGGTGATCGAAGGCAAAGAACCTCGGGCCAAGGCCTTCAGAGACTCGACGTAGAGAATAAAATCCCGCTGTCTGTGGGCTCTGATGAAGATAAGGGCCATTATATCCACGTTGAGGATGGTGTCCCAATATTGGAATGTTGGGCTCTTTGCAATCATCGCCTGCCGCCATGTGTCTTTTGCTTCCTCGTCGTAGGACTCCTCAGTATCCAGGAAGGTATCCTCACGGAGTTTAGTCAATGCCAACGCAATGACCTGATGCGTGTGTCTTGTTCGGGTTAGATGGGAGGACTTGAGGAACAAGTCAACTGTGCCAGAGGAAGCGATATCTGCCTGGGGCAGAGCATTTGTCCAACCGGAATCCTCCAAGTAGTCACCACATGTATTCCAGATCACCATCTCAATATGGAGACCATCAAACATAGCAACGTATTTGTCTTCACCGTGTGTTCCAGGGAAACTCCACTGCACACATTTTGCTAGTGCAAAAAGCGGTGCATCAAAAGCACACACCGGAATCTGTCCTGGATTGAGGTGTTTTGTTGCTTTGCGCAGGACATCGATCCCCTGCTTGATCATGGCCGTTGTATAGCTGCTTTCTCGAAGAAAGGGGTCAATATTTGGATGAGAGCCACTTCAAAGTCATCCGGGAGTTTCTGCTGAGAGGATGCCCATGCCACAGTATCACCCTTTTCCAGTTCCTGTTTCTCAATTAGTTTGAGAGCCTTGCCTAACCAACATTTCTCTTGTCGTTTTGCTCCATCCACATGTCCCTCCATAGGCTTGCTAGTGTGGAATGGTTTAGGGACAGATGCATGTGCCGTATTCAGTGTTATAGCTGACACAGTGGTGACATATTTTGGCAGAGATGATTAGTTTTAGATTCTGGTGATTGCAGGCTGATGGCATCCTGGCATTGACCCAAATTGCCTTTCGTGCGGAGTTTGAAAAGGCTGATACCAGTCCCATGGCCGTTAAAGTGCTTGAAGGATTGTGGTTAATATTATCTAATGCCCCCACAGTGAAAAGTCCTTTCCGTAATTGAGTCGGGCACACCACACCTTCCTTTGCGACGAGTTCACATACAGCAGCTGCCAGCTGGTTTTCCAGTTGAATAATTCGGTTATAGTTTATGCTGAGGCCCATATTGTAGAGCTGTGTTACCAATTGTCTTGATCTAGTTTGTGTGTGAACATTCAGAGCAATGTACATGGGCAATGGTGGTTCATTTTCCAGAGAATGCCTGGATTTAGCAGCAGATGACGATCTTTTTGTACAGTTGAATAAGATGGTCTGCGAAATGGTGAGGCAAATCTAAGAATCTGTTGAATCTTGATTCTTCAGGTTGGTGCCATTGAGCAGCTTCGAGACCAGTAACTTGAGAGTTGTTGGTACCGACTCCTGCTGGTAGTCAGGAGGGAAGGATCTATTGAATTGAAAATGACTCTTCGTACGATCTTGGCGACATTGGCAAGAACTAGGGCATCACCACCGTAGTCAATGCTTAAGGCCTGCTTCAGCATCTGCTGCATTCCCTGTTGAAAACCAAAATAACATGTTTTCCATCCCTCTGCTCTTGGGCTTGTGGAAAGTATTGCAAAAGTTGTTCCTTTAACCGAATCTTGTCCATTTCTTTCTTTATGCTAAGATCGCACAACCGATGTTCATACATTTGATGCAACTCTGAAACCTTGAAGTAGAAATTGCCCTCTTTTACAGAGTTTGTTTTTACAAACGTACGTGGCAAGCTCAACAAAAGCTTTCGCTTGATTCTTCTTGTCTTTTGTATGGCTAGTACAAGACTCGTGGTCATGCCTCGAGAGGGACCGGTGTCGATTTCTGAGAACAGAAAAGCAGGGTAAGTGATACTTGGCCTCCAGTGCAATAAGGTCCCCCCTTCCATCCCGGCCAGCGGTGATATGTCTTGTAAGTCTAGGGCCATTATTCTAACAGTTTCGTCTGCACGAAGTGTCCTGAAATCGTGCAGCTGACCATCCTTTTGGCAGAATGTGCAAATGTTCGTATCTAGGGGTTGGCGTTGTTGAAACCTGTTCTCGTTTGCAGAGCTATTCTCTTCTGTATCTTCTCTTTCACATTTCCTCGTAGCTCTTTCCAAGCGGAATGTGCTGAATTTCACACGACAACATATGTGTCATTGTGTTCGGTTCTCAATTACATCATTCACAGTTGTCTTCAGTAAAATGCACTGGCAGTGGCATTCTTTCAAGTTTTCTGAATGCATTAACACTGTTCAAGAAGGATCTGTATGGTTCCGATTCATCGCCAGATCCATACCCTTTCAAAGGGCATCGTAGAATTTCACTGGTGACTTCCTGGCAAATCGCACATAATTTCCACTCCATGCCACCCGTTCAATTCTGAGGCAGACAAAACACATTGGATATTACAAAATAACGGAAAACCTAAATTCTCATAAGACGCAATATCCAGTCATGGGAACCTCTCAAAAGGCTTTGCACATCATCCCATTGCGTACCTTTACCTCAAATATCAATCAGACTTCTCCTAAACCAAGGCGCGTAATAATTTAACCAACACTAGTTGCTATATAACAGCAGAGTGAACAGAGGCAACGTGGTGTGAATTAATTTTAAGCATGTACTTCCGTTACGAGGTCTTTTGCCACGTTTACTTATACTAAAATTGTTGGAAATGTGACTGCTAGTTTGGGTTCCCCACTTACTATAATTTTCCTTGGGGTGCCACGAACAACATTTATATATAAAACATTATATGTTTTGGCGCAACAACTTACACTTGCACGGAAGTACTCTCCCAGTTACCTCCAGTCTAGTCCTAGTCTTGGTTAGCGTAGATATATATATATATATATATGTATGTTCTAGTGCACCAAACTTCTCAAATGTCAAATGCACTAATGTGGAATCAAATCCCTTTATTGAGGTTCGTTCACCAAGTTTGGTGTTACATTTTCAATTCAATACGAACAAAGAGACGGCAGAGCCTGAGGCGAGTCATCTGCCAAGACAAACAATAATACTAATGTCAGCACAATCGTTTTAAAAGTAAATAAAACACAAACATCGTCCCAGTGAACTGTATTGCATCTAGGCACAAAATAAGGGAGCAGAACAATCACCATATCTTCAGTGAAAGAAGACAAGTGTCAGTCTTACAACAAAGGACACAGTGATCATAAGTCACAACTGTAAATGTTTCCATATTTCTAAAGTAAGAAATATGTCAGTATCCTACCAAACATATTGCGATTGCAAATAATTGAGCACTGCCATTGGCAACGGAGCAGCTTATATTAAACTGTCATGATATCAGTTGTACATACTACACACAGTATCAACAATGATTACAAAAGATAAACAGTCTGCCAGTGTGATCTAACAATTTACAGATATAATAATGTCTAGGTATGAAAATGGAATTAATGCAAATTGTCACCATCCCAACTATTTTCATCAGATTGGCAAATGTGATACACCATTGAAAAGGTCTATTTAAGAGATAAACAGCCATACCAGTTTTAACTCTCTTTAAATATCATTTACAAAAGGAATTATACATAAAATTAAGTTAATTAATTAAGCTACTAACCTTTTGGAAAAGCTTACAAAAGTGTCTCCAGGACTTTCAAATCGTCATCCATATATATACAGGTATGTCTACACAATATACATATCTGGCTCGTTGTCATACTCCACATTGAACCAGCTTGGGAAGCCTGCTACCCACAGGTTGGAGGATATGCTTTAATGGTTTCCATTATGTGGATATCAAAAAAATCTGACATGTTTTAGAAGTGGCAGGTATACCAGCAAAATCATGTGGACGTTAGTGAATACGTGCATGCATGTCATGTATGCAAAGTTAGTAAAATATGTGTGAGAGTATAAACATAGCCAGATATTACATGCATTAATATAACCATTCTGCTTTGGCCTTGCACCATATAATTATGTAAACATATTTTATATGTAGGTTTGTGTGTGTGTCCGCATGTGTGCGTGTGCGTAAAATTAGTAAAGTGAGAAGGATAGCCAACTATTGCAAGCAACAATAAGCATTCCGCTACACAGCATGCTTGTACAACATTATATATATATATATAAATATATATTGCTATGCAACTTTCTGAATTGTTTGATGTAATGTTGTATCTGCAAAGATCCGTTTGCAGAGAACAGCGATGGCTGGAAGTAGGATATGAAGAATCACTTCCGCATTTGCATCTACATCAGAAAGCGTTGTCAGCATTTCAAACACCTTGTCCTTCTTGATGCGAGTAGCGTCTCCAAAGATAGGCGTACTCATCCCACTCATTAAATCATTGATGTTTCTGCATGACTCCTGGCAGAATGACACGAGTTGCTGGTAGTGAATATTCATGTCCAAGATGTGAACACTCTTGTCTTCGATCATGCATCAGAGGGGCAGGTGACCAGCTTGCTGATGAGTCCAAGTGTTTTACATCCAGCGAGAAACTGGCGTTTCTAAGACGTTTAGAACAGATTTCAACAACCTGTTTGACGCACCTTGTTTTTTTTAGAAAGCACCGCATTTCATTGCTTGCAGCATTCGAAAATAAAATTTTGAAAAAGCATGCATATCAATAACCGCTGAAGCAAAATGTTGCACTGTACCAACACCAGGAAATGTGAAATCTTGTTATATATTCATCTACAAATTAAATACTTCTAGGAAGATACAGTAAAAAACAACCCAAATAAACACCACCAAGCCAATGTTTATACATGCAGTTAGTTACAGCAAGATCAATGCAGTGTAATTAGAAGTACATTAGATGTCTAATTTATGGAGGGGTTGTCATTTATTTGTTGTCATTTGTTATTTATTTTGCATGATTATAACATGAAAATAAACTTAAAATATTCATATAAAGTCCACCATGTAATACCTGATAGCATGTCTGTGCATATGTAAACACGAATAACAAATGCATGGCTAAAACACAACTTCAGAATACACTATTGAAATGATGTGTACGCCGGGTATGTGAGCGATAATAGAAGAAATTCGTTGCCGGACATGGGGTGCCGCTACGTTCGAGCTTGGGGCAAAAATGGGCAAAGGTGTATCTCCGCCAAATTTGCATTAATATTACGTTTATACATTACTAAATAGCACAGGTGTAGTTTGCCAGAGTTTCCGCAAGCTGTTCATACCTTAGATCCTCTCTAAATATGACCAATGTTCAACATATCATATTTTTCTTAATTTTATATCAAATCGTATAACAAACACGCCAAAAGAAAGAGCGTCATTTTGCGATTTCAACCATATCGCCAAACATAGCATGGCGGGTAATAACGCGAGTACGTGATTTATGAAAAACACCGCCCTTCCGTGAGATTAAATATGGCTGCGTCCGCAACGAAACGAAATTTCGGTGGGTGTCGTTGACGTTGTTTCATCACGAGTATCTGAATGAAGCATTACGAATTCACAAAAGCAGGTATTTTTATCACAAAGAAGACATATTTATGTTTCTGTTGATATAAAATATATGATCAGTCTTTATAAATCAAAGGACTTACAATTTTTTAAACATAGGCGATTTAGCATTGCGTCCCAATGCAAACGCGTTTGCGTGATTTCTTCCGACCTCCCTACCTCGTGGCAAGGACCTTTTCATCGCGCTGCAAAAACGGTGTCGCACCGTAATTAAGTGGCACTAAAAGAAACTGCAAAAAACGGGGTCAAACTGAAATTGCGCCACTAAGAGAAAGAACGCCCTAGTACATATATATATATATTCAAGGGGGATTGGTTATGAACCCACTTACTCCAATCAAAAAATGATATCTTATTGTCCAAGGAAGCAGAGAAATAAATGTGATGTTTTTATCTGGTCTGTCATATCGGAAAATTAAGTAAAATGGCGTAACAATAGGGGGGAATAATGGACTCGCCCAAAAAAGTTCTTGACTCCGATCAAAAAATGAAATGTTATTGACCAAGGATGCAGTAACAAATTGGTACATTTATTCCGTATATTCCATATATCATGAGAACATTTAGTAAAACACTATATCTTTTTTTGGGGGATGAAAAAATATGGAACTCACAAAATTTTTTGGCTGACTCCTATTAAAAAATGAAATCGTATTGTTCAAGGAAACAGCAAAAAATGTGGTGCTTTTATCCGATCTGTCCCGATCAAATTGCTAAGCGACCTGACTACATTGCTAGCTGGGTGATAGGGAAACGAATAACAGCTGGGACAGTGTAGTGGTACAAGAAGTGGCAGCAATGCAAACAACATTGGACCTACATGTCTTAATGGGGGTCTCTTTGACCTTACTTATTATTTAAATTATTCGACGCATTGTATATCTAAACAGGCCAAATAAATTTATTTGTTCATCGCGTTATAATGGAAGCTAGCCAAGAGTATGAACATGTGTTCTCGCTTATTTAAATGGAAACAATAAATAACCGATATGTTAATCGATGCACGATAATCAATATAATTATTAGATCTAATTACCTAACTTTGTATAAGTGCATCTCCGAGGTCCACTCGCCTCTGTCTATGATCACTCGCGTCCTTGCACCAGTGGCCTCTCATCTACCGATTGGTGATGTATTTCAGAAAATACAACTAATGTTATTCAGAGATACACTCTCGTTTGGTTGTGATATGCTCTGTTTGTCTTGAGGGCCTTTCTCCTGTTAGAATTGAGAAATTATTTAAATGTGATTAAAAAGGCATAATGCTGATAACTGATGCCCTTGGTGTGTATTGTTCCATGAATAGATTTTAGGTGTAACCTAGTGGATTGCCTCTTGTTGTTCCCCTTCCAAGATCCCAAATACACCACTAATCACACCAGTACTGACAGTAGCAATTGCGAGAGTTCTTGTGTAGATAAATTAAAGGAAACGCAGAAATACAATGGCGTCATCTACCGCCCTTCTCGTAACTAACAGCAGTCAGTGTCGCCACCTAGTAACCAACAAGAAAACGCGACTGGCGATGGCGACGCCAAAGGCGAAGTCGGAGACCGGGGCACAGGTATTAGTATTACTTATACTGACTGCGTCTATGCCAGATATACTGTTAAAGCATAACCACCGTCTTAGCAGATATCTACTAAAAACTATCGTTTTCTTTTCAGAATACTGCGTTGTGTATGTACATTAACAGCAATAGTTATACATTATTTACTTGTATTATCGCCACGGGTACGACATTCGGCAATGTTTAATCAAAGCCATGTCAAGTAGCCCCCCATTCATTCACACCATTCCCCAAAGCCATTCATAACCTAACACCCCCGTTTATCAATAGTGGATTGGTCCAGGCCAGCTGTGCGCCTTCAAGCTGACATGATCCCGACATTCGATTCGCCATTACTGGGCATTAGGCCACGAATCTGTCGCGCGATCCTCCGCAACTGTTATATATTGTACATGTATCAAAGTTAGAGAGCTTTGTTGTGAAACCAGCCGGGATCTGTTATATTACAGTAGAATTGTTGATACTCAGAATGTATGAGAAATGTTTAGTGGCAGAATTTAATTTTAAAGGAATGGTTAAGGTCTTAACTGTCTTCATGGACAACAAACAAGGCACATCACTGGCAGTCACTGGTTCTCATCGATTTTAGTGCAGCTTTTGAGACAATTAACCATGCCATCTTAATTCAACGACTACGATTGCGCTACGGATTTGTTGACAAAGCATTAGACTGGGTGGTCTCGTACCCGCAGGGACGGACTCAGCGCGTCGTAATTGGTGACACATTTTCGGGTACAACTCCTCTGTTGTCAGGTGTCCCGCAAGGCTCCGTCCTAGGCCCACTGCTCTTCTCATTGTATGTACAACCAATTGGCAATATCATCAGAAAACATGGCCTTTACTACCACCACTACGCTGATGACTTACAACTCTACTCCCAATTTGATATCAGTATCAACCACATACGCTGCTGTTTTACATCAAATGGAAGCATGCCTGGATGACATAAAACATTGGATGGCGCAGAATTACATGTGCATGAATGACAGCAAGACCGAATACATTCCAGTGGTGCCTAAGTCGGCCGCTGCACTTATGGATGGCAGCGTAATACGTGTTGGTAACTGTACGATTGCAGCTTCACGATGAGTCCGGAATCTCGGCGTCTATATGGACAGATACCTGAACATGAACAAACGTGTCACAAACCATTAATGTGTGCGCATTCCACCTACGCCACATTAATCAAATCAAGTCAGCCAATTTTTACCTAAGACAACGAAGGAACGTGTAGTCAACACCATAATAACATTGTGGCTGGACTATTGCAACTCAATAATTTACGGAACATTTGCAAACATCGCTCGTCTGCAACGAATTCACAACTCGGCCACTCGTCTGATATTGCATCGCCCGTGGAGTGATAATGCTGCTCTGCTGCTGCAAGATCTGCACTGGCTACCCACTGCTCACAGAATCGAGTTCAAAATATCGGTGTTTACGTACAAGGCAATGCATGAAAATGCGCCCATCTACTTGCATGATCTCGTATGTCCTTACAGACCCGCTAAATCACTGCGGTCTGCTGACAACAACATGTTGTCCATAGCGCATACTCGCATCAAAGCTAGTGACAGTTCGTTCGCGGTGGTCGCTGCAACTCTCTGGAACACTCTACCTAATTACATTAAAACTTTGGACACTCTTGGCAGTTTTAAATGTCAACTAAAAACACATTTATTTAGAATATCATTCTAGATGAACGCTAGTAGCTTGTTTGTGACTTTCCTCAGTGATCCAGTGGAGTTATTCATATTAATAATATTTTATAACTTTTTGTTTATTTATTTGATTTTATACTGCTATATTTTAATGATTAATTTATGCATAGAAAATTTAGTAATTATATTGTACTGTGTTTATTTTAAGTTTACATCTTACTGCCATATTCCACATATTTTGTTGCCTTTTACTTAATTTATTTATTAATATTTTTCTTACTATTGTATGGCACAATTTTTTGTTTAAATACTGTGTTTGTATTAATATTTTAGTTTAATGATCATGACGCATGATGTATTGTAAAGTGCCACGAACAATTGTGGATCTGGCGCTATAACAAATTAAATATATTATTAACTGTAATGTCTAATGAAGCCAATGACACTAATATATATCTGTCTGTTGTAGTTACTGGCACGACTTCACAGTAAGCCGTCACTGGCGTGTCTTGAGTGCGTACTGCTGCCAGACGTCACCCCACAGAAGAGCGTGTATGAGTTGTGTGGGGAGGAGGGTGTGGGCAAGACCCAACTCCTCCTCCACTTGGTCGCCAATGCCATCCTGCCAAAATCCTGTAGTGGCGTCCACATTGCTGGCTTGTGCGTCAGTGTCGTCTATGTCGACTTAGACTACCACTTTAGCATGCTTCGTCTGACAACTATATTGGAGTCCCGCATCCAGGCTGCAGTGTCAACGTGTGATGGTGGGCAGGACGCGGTTCTGTCGGTGGAAGACCTTGTCAAGCAGTGTTTATCCCGGCTCTACGTCGTCAGATGCAGTAGCAGCTCGCAGTTCCTCATCACCCTTCTTTCACTGGAGACGCTGCTCAGTAATAACCCAAACATCTGCCTACTCATGGTCGACAGCATTTCTGCATTCTACTGGATCGATCGTGGCACAGGTGGCAGCACTGCGCAGAGTCGAACGAACAGCAACAAACTCGTGGTGGAAGCACTGCGGAAGTTACTCATCACTTATAACCTGGTTGTTTTCTGTGCAAAGGCGGAGCTGTTTGAGCAGCGGAGTTATGCGGATAGTTCTGGTGCAAGTGAGAGAGGCGGTTACGACTTCATGGGGCACCACTGGCAGAGACTGGTCACTCATAGATGGACACTGGGCAAGATACGGCCAATCAGGGAGCATGGCAGTGGTTTGCTGCAGAACTGCTACAGTGTTACGGTTCATTCAGGGAACGGTGAACAAAAGACAAGGTCATTTGTGATAACTGAGAAAGGAGTCAATTTCGCAAAATGATGAGACGTTCGGAATATATACTGAATGTGAACCAAGGAATGATCTCAAACCACTGATGTGTGACAGTACAATGTTTGCTTCATAGGGAAGAAGTTGTGGATGATGGCATAAGTTTGCAAAGTTCCAGAAAACATGTAGCATTACATCTGGGTGGATGATGGGTTAATCATCATCACTTATCGAGGGGAAATAGATCATTACAGTAGCGCCACCTACCGAATAGAACATATATTAATGCACAGGAATTGGTGTTACTGTGGATATCAGAACCTGACAGAGTGGTAGGTAGGCAACATCTTGGCAAACGTCATGAAAGTTAAATCCGGTGGGTATTGACTGTGGTTTTACAAGCAATTTTCAATGGCTCCAAATCGCAAGTTCCACACCACATATTGATAGGGGTGGGTGGGGGGCCTGATTCAGTACAAAACACTTTTTCTGGACTTTGCAAAGTTATGACAGCACTCCTCAATAGTCTTTTAGCAACATACATATATATCTACATATGCTTTTTCCAATTGTGTTCTGATTACAGTTCACAAGACCAAATGTACGCAGGTAGACAAGGTAGTTTTGTGTCGACCACTGAAGTCCTATCTGGTGAATACAGTTTTATGTTATGATGGTTGATGCTCCACCTGGTGAATACAAAGTTGCCATGGCATTTCATGTTGGGAACAATAGTACCAGATAATTAAGTTTCATATTGTGGAAGGGGAGGGTTAAATTATATCGGTGACACTGTTGAATAATAACATTGTTATGCAGGATTGTGCATCAATGTTTTGACGTACATAGTGTACATTACCTCCTGTAAATTGTGTACATACATTTGTTAAATCTAACAAAAAAATATTTTATTTAAGTTACCTGGTAATACAATAATAAAATGTGATTAATCGTTCATTTATATTATTCATTTGTTATTTGGCCTCCAAGCTACCAATTGGCAATGTACCTTATTTAAAAAACACCATAGTTAGATATATTTACTTGCTTGTTTATTTGTTACAATGTGCCATGCTTTACGGAGGGTGTTTCTCCTACCTGAGACAATTGAATGGTGATCAATTATCCAGGTGGCGCCATGCCTGCAGTAATAGTAATAGTAACAATTACATATATTGAAGTAATACTAATAGGTTGAGCAAAAACTCAATGTAATAGGAAGCAATGTAATAGCAATTGACCTATTACTTTTATATTACTATTGAACATTTAAACCGAATTTCAACTACAGAACAATTCCAATTGATTAGGTCGTAGATTCCACTAGTTTCTCCAGGTTTTATGGTTGCTCCCCCAACTTCAGCATGGCCCTGGTGAAGTTTTACCCTAGAGTTTTATGAGCATTTACATAGCAAGAGACACTGATACAGTGTGACTGCTGCATTGACTAAAGGGATTAAACTGGGCTTCCACTGGTTTGAAGCCAGTTCTGCCAAGTTATCAACTACCCTTTTCAAGTAAGCCTGTGGGTTTAGCTACTGCCTCCATCCATGGTGCACAAAATTCAGCCTAAACTACAGTGGATGTGAAAAACATGATGTATTTGTACTTGAGCCAATAATGAACTGTCCACCAAGCACCAGTAGAGCAATGTGGTTTAATTATACATTATTAGACTGTTATGTGGCATTGACTATTGCTTTTATCTTTAATTCCAGTATATTTAAATATAAAATGGAACATATACGTTCTATCCTTAGTCAATGTAGTTAGTAGATTGTACTAAATACTGTACATATATATTTTGTTGTAAATATTTATAATACTTCCCTAATGATGATGCTGATGAAAGTACCTGACATTCTCAAATATTATTTCAAATACTTTGGGCATGGGTGTCAATAAATGGCGTTTTATTTTTTAATTCACCTGTCTTGTTTAACTTCTTGAGACTGAGTCAAACAATTGTACATATTGTATTTGTGCATTATACCATAAAATGTTCCAATGAAAAACGTAATAGTAATTGCTTCAAATGTAATAGTAATAGGAAGAATTCAGCATGTAATAGTAATAGGAAGGAAACAAGTAATAGTAATCAATTACATTGCAATGTAATTGACCCCAGGCTTGGCTGGTGCCACAGTAACATGCCAACAGGTGTGTGTTCGTGTGTGTGTTTGACTATCCCAAGAATCATATGAGAAATGCAAACAAACACTTGCTCAATATTTTATTTAGTTCTGTAACTTTCAATAAACTTTGTACTTTAAATATTTTGATTTAATTACATTATTCAATTCAACTGACAGTGTGTAATGCAGCAAATAATTCCCCACAGCCTGGTTATTTGACACCATAGATCAGGCCAGTTACTGGAATGGTCCAGTTGCTTGAATGCTCATGCAGAACTGGATCAATTGGTGGAATGGTCCTCATGTAGTACTGGATCAATTGGTGGAATGGTCCTCATGCAGTACTGGATCAATTGGTGGGATGGTCCTCATGCAGTACTGGTTCAATTGGTGGAATGGTCCTCATGTAGTATTGGTTAAATTGTTGGAATGGTCCTCATGCAGTATTAGTTCAATTGGTGAAATGGTCCTCATACAGTGTTGGTTCATTTGTTGGAATGGTCCTTGTGCAGTATTGGTTCAATTTGTAGAATGCTCCTCATGCATTACTGGTTCAATTGGTGGAATGGTCTACATGTGCACTGTTTCAATTGGTGGAATGGTCCTCATGCAGTACTTGTTCAATTGGTGGAATGGTCCTCGTGCAGTACTAGTTCAATTGGTGGATTGGTCCTCGTGCAATACTAGTTCAGTTGGTGGATTGGTCCCCATGCAGTACTAGTTCAATTGGTGGAATGGTCCTTGTGCAGTATTGGTTCAATTTGTAGAATGGTCCTCATGCATTACTGGTTCAATTGGTGGAATGGTCCTCATGCATTACTGGTTCAATTGGTGGAATGGTCTACATGTGCACTGTTTCAATTGGTGGAATGGTCCTCGTGCAGTACTAGTTCAATTGTTGGAATGGTCCTCGTGCAGTACTAGTTCAATTGGTGGATTGGTCCTTGTGCAGTACTAATTCAATTGGTGTAATTGTCCTCGTGCAATGCTAGTTCAGTTGGTGGATTGGTCCCCATGCAGTACTAGTTCAATTGGTGGAATGGTCCTTGTGCAGTACTAGTTCAATTTGTGGAATGGTCCTTGTGTAGCACTGGTTCACTGGCCCAGGTTTTCTGCAACAATTCACGTTTTATTTTTAAAGGGAGTCCTTCCATTTATTTTTTATCGGAAAATCACATTATACAATACAAACTATAACTTTGTAATGTACAGATGTAACACTGACCACCCAATTGTAACATACTGACCACCCAATTGTAATATACCCACACCCAATTGTTTTTTAATGAACCCTGTTTTGGTTTTGGAAGTAGGGTGCCACTTTCGAAGGCAGGTGTGGCCTCAGGTCTGTAGCCATGATGACATTGTGTTGACCTTAGAAGCTGTACCCTGAGTTACTGTCCTCAGCATTACCTGAGCTTGCTATTTGTGGATCTGAGTGACCGGACTGACCTTGCAGCGAATTTTGTAAACATTGAGCTGTTGAATTCAAAAGTTGTTTCTGCTTTGTTAAAACATACTTGGGCTGTCGGTGTGTTAGAACTTAGAATGCAGAGGGCTGATACGATATGATTCGACAATTATGGTTATGGAAATGAACAGAAAACCTCACTTTAAGCATAATGTACATATACCATACATTTAGTAAGTTTTGTTGTGGTGAGAAAAACAGTTTTAAAAACACTGCACTGTAGTTGAAGAGCCCCACAATAATCTGCTTTGTGCCAATTTCAATTCTTACGCAATCCTTGTCATTTGTTGTGGCAGATGTACACCATTCTAAGAAATTGCACACAAATACAATCATCTTAATAATAGAGAAACATGGTGATTTCTACTATTAATAACCCATTAACAACTTGAACCGTTATTTCTGACCTCATCTGACCGTCGTCTCCACTTCAACAGAGACCGCTGGTCGCTATGGCAACCAGAGCAACTAATGACAACGGCTCTCCTATGGCAACTGAAACAGATATGAGCAGTTATTGGTCTACTGACCCAATGAATAGACAGTTACTTGTTTCCTTCACGACACAAAATAACCACAAACTAAGCTATAAGTGACATTCGTTTTTAGGATATGACAACTAAAAGAACATCTGCCTTGATAAAGGGACGTTGAACTAGAATTCTGTATTGGTAATCCAACAGAGTTCATTGCAATATTTGGAAATAAGCAAATTACAGTTTAGTTAGTTTTAAATTCACAAGAATTAAATAAAGATTTAATTATTTTTTAGCGAACACCACAGTCATTTGATACATTCTCCTGATCCAATTACAGTGCTGCCCTCTGGTATGGCTCTAGTATAACATAAATACTATGATGACATCGTAGCAATCTTACCTCGTTTGAATAAGACTCCTCACGGCCTTGTCAGAGATCTTCATCTTTGTGACGAGTGTCAGCTTCACCCTGTTTCTGTTAGATGATTTTGGTCTCTGTTCCTTGACCTTTGACCTCATTTCACTACATGAGTCTTTACCCTGTAGTCGACATTCTTCTGCGACATCCTGTGGAACATTCCCCAACCTCGGCGTGACCTTGTCATTGGGCGTGATGACATCATCACACCTGTCGTTATCAACCGACGATGCTACAGAAGATGTCTTGGATGAGCGGAGTTTGTGTTGTTCTGTGGGGCTCCATCGCAGATCCATCAACGGCTGATGGTCAGCGCCTTTCTCTGGACTACAGGACAATGGTTTGTCATCGAACGTAAACGAGAATGTATCGTGGTAGAACGGTGTCTCTATGATCTCGGGAGAGGTATCGGGACTGTCATCGGAGGGAATGTAGAGCACACTGTCCCCCAGGATCAGGGATTCCCTTGGGGATGCCTGACTCTTGCGTTTCTGCAGCAGCACATGGAATGTGTGTTCACTTCTTGCCCCGACCCGGTCGTCAGTTATGGGTGGACCGAGTTGGTTGTGCATGGTGTTGACGGGTGGATGCTGGTCAGTTGTGTCTGAGTTGACCGGGTCAACGTCAGTGTCCTGTGGAGGAGTGGAAAGGGTGTTCTCTCCTGCGTGTCCTTGTGTCAGTTCAGGGTTTGCCCCATCCATTCCACCAGCCTCACAGTCACCCTGTCACATCACATAAAAAGATAAGTTCTTATTTCACGCAGTATCCAGTCCTGTGGACTGCTCAAAGCACTTTACACTTTACTCCCTGGCAGACCTGTTCAACCAAACACCATCTCGACTTCTCTGGGAAGCATTTTGTCATGCTGCAATTAATGCTAGACTATTCATCCACAAATATCCACCACTGTCTATAGCCAGGTACTCATTCATACAGCTGAGTAAATTGGAGCAAAATAGAGTGAATGAACTTGCCCAAGGTTCAACACCACAGCACAGGATTCGAACCCTGTTTCTCTCGGTCGAGAGTCCAAAACTCCAGCCACTGCACTCCACAAATGCACCACTTACTTGTTGTGTCACTTCTACCAGTCACCGGTTCTACCAGAGTTATCTTTGTCTCAACAGTTCTACCAGAGTTATCTTTGTCTCACCAGTTCTACCAGAGTTATCTTTGTCTCACCAGGTCTAACAGAGTTATTTTTGTGTCACAAGTTCTACCAGTTATCTTTGTGTCACCAGTTCTGCCATAGTTCTCTTTGTGTCACCAGTACTACCAGAGTTATCACTGTGTCACTACTAGAGTTATCTTTGTGTCACCAGTTCTACCAGTGTAATTTTTGTGTCACCAGTTTTACCAGAGTTATCTGTATGTCACCAGTTCTACTGGAGTTATCTTTGTGTCACTAGTTTTACCAGAGTTATCAGTGTCACTAGTTCTACCAGTTATCTTTGTGTCACCAGTTCTGCCTTAGTTCTCTTTGTGTCACCAGTTCTGCCATAGTTCTCTTTGTGTCAACAATTTTACCTGAGTTATCTCTGTGTCACCAGTTCTACCAGAGTTACCTTTGTGTCACCAGTTCTACCAGTTATCTTTGTGTCACCACTAGAGTTATCTTTGTGTCACCAGTTCTACCAGAGTAATTTTTGTGCCACCAGTTTTATTAGAGTTATCTGTATGTCACCAGGTCTACTGGAGTGATCTTTGTGTCACTACTTTTATCAGAGTTATCTGTGTCACTAGTTCTACCAGTTATCTTTGTGTCACCAGTTCTGCCATAGTTCTCTTTGTGTCACCAGTTCTGCCATAGTTCTCGTTGTGTCAACAATTTTATCAGGGTTATCATTGTGTCAACAGTTCTGCCATAACTCTCTTTGTGTTACCAGTTCTACCAGAGTTATCTCTGTGTCACCAGTTCTACTATCATTTTCTTTGTGTCACCAGTTTTACCTGAGTTATCTTTGTGTCACCAGTTCTACCAGAGTTATCTTTGGGTCACATGGTCTACTATCATTTTCTTTGTGTCACCAATTCTATTGAAGTTATCTTTGTGTCACCAGTTCTACCATAGTTATCTTTGTGTCACCAGTTCTTGCAATTATTTTTGTGTAATTAGTTCTACTAGAGGTACCTTTGTGCCACCAGTTCTACACAGTTATCTTTGTGTCACTAGTTCTACCATGATTATCTGCGTCACCAGTTCTATCAGAGTTATCTGTATGTCACCAGATCTACTGGAGTTATCTTTGTGTCATTAGTTCTACCAGAGTTATATCTGTATCACAAGTTCTACCATTTATCTTTGTGTCACCAGTTCTTCCATAGTTCTCTTTGTGTCACCAATTCTACCAGAGTTACCTTTGTGTCACCAGTTCTGCCATAGTTCTCTTTGTATCACTAGTTCTATCAGAGTTGTCTTTGTGTCACCAGTTCTATTATCATTATCTTTGTGTCACCAGTTCTATTATCATTCTCTTTGTGTCACCAGTTCTACTGGAGTTATCTCTGTGTCACCAGTTCTACCAGATTTATCTTTGTGTCACCAGTTATACCAGAGTTATTTTGGTGTCACTCTTTCTACAAATTTATCTTGTGTTGTAAGCTGTTTCATATTTACACCTGTGTCACCGGTTTTACGAAAGTTATGTTTGTATTGTCAGATGTTTAAAATTGTCTATAATATGACTAAGACAACCTTTGTTTGTATAAAGCATTATCTGAGAATGTTGATGGCCAATATCAGACACAATTACTTAATTTAGGGGAGGGTGTCAGAGTTAGTTTTATCTGATGTTGGACATCGATATTTTGCGCTTCATATTGATAACGTCAATATAGTGATACCATCATATTGGTGTTTACACACTTTCATCTGAAGTGGGGTGAGGTGGGGGGGGGCTGAGGCTAGATGAAAGTAATTTTGTTTGATATTGGACAATGACATTCTGAGATGATCCTTAAAAGTAAAGGAGCATTGAATGTCTACCTGAGCCCCTGTGCTGCTGGAATACTCCTCCGGCTGTTGTACTTGTGAACTGGGCGAGTGACCACTGGGTGAGTGACCACTGGACGAGTGACCACTGGGCGAGTGACCACTGGGCGAGTAACCACTGGACGAGTGACCACTGGACGAGTGACCACTGGGCGAGTGACCACTGGGCGAGTGACCACTGGGTGAGTGACCACTGGATGAGAGACAACTGGATCGGCTTCGCTTCTGTGTCACCTGGTATATGTAGAGGTGACCGTCACGTGTGCCCACCCATACACACGCGCCCACCGTCAACACGGCTGTGATGTCAGTGTCACGTGTTTGTTCTCCCTACAACACAGATCCTTTTATAATTATATTAATAACTTAGACATTTCTACTGCGCCGTGCATCTGAAAATAAACTTGGTTAAATGTGTAAAGACACTAAAATAAGTTTAACTTAAGGTAAATATTTAGAAGTTTTTGCTGCTGTGTGTACAATCTAAGTACAATGGAACCTCCCTATTAAGGTCATCCTAGGGACTAAAAAAAGTGACCTGATTAGCGAGGTGACCACATTAGCGGGACTAATTTCTTATACTTTACTGTATATTGAACAAATTTGGGACTTTGCCAGGGTGACCTTAATTGCAACGCCTTTATTTGTTTAATTCCACATTGGTTAAGGATGCTTAGGTTTTAGGGTTCATGCCGTATGCTAGATGGATGTATATTGATTGTTCTTATCGTTATACATATTTCTGTTATTGTTCCATGACTACTGCTGATCAGTTGGGGACGTCTTACGTGCTTTAGTGCAAAAAAAAACTGCTCAAATTTACATCCTAAGAAATGTGATATAGGAATAGGCCTACCCGTACTCTGGGAAACCGTCTTCCATGTCTGTGTCATGTGGAGGGGGACATTTCTGCTAGAGTTACAAATGCTGTGTATTTAACATCGCGTTGAAAGCTATATTTCTACGTTGATTTTTTCCTTCTTTTAGCGGCCCAGGTGTTGACACCAAGCATCAATGCAAGACAGCCAGATGGTGGGATGTTGATGCTATAGCTAGTCACTCTTTGTACTACTGCAGGAGAAGCAGCAAGCAACATAGGCAAACAAGAGTGTCTTGAGTCGACTAACTTCCGCCTGGTCTCTCACTCTCAGGCAAGCTGCTAGCCCCTTGTAAATCTACCCACTTGAGCTAACTTCAAACATCATCAAAATCAGATCAATAAATGTATATATGTCATGTCCATACACATTCTTACATGTATTTCACTAAAATTACCAGACAATAACCACGTAGCAATACAAAATCTGACTTTCTTGAGGTTAGTGACTCAGATCTCAGTGGTGCTATCATAATTTGATAGCCTCTGCAGTTCAAACTGGCAGAATTTTACAGTGCTGACAGTTTGCCTCATCAATCAGTTTGATTCCGATGCCAGCATCACCAGTTCTACCATGTAACTCTGGTAGAACTGGTGATAAAATACTGTACCTAGAAAAAGTGAAATTTGAAAAAATTATGGTAAATGAATGCATCAGATCAGGCATATCAGCAGTTTGAGTGCTAGCATGTATCGGTAGTGAAATCATGTACATTTGGAAGAGTGTACCTAGAGGAGTGATTTTTTTGACATAGCACATGTGGGTGCAGAAAAACACAGCTATTTTGGTAAATATTATTGGCACTGTACATGCATGCGTTTTAAAACAGCTGGAGGTATGTGATTTTGATTAAATTTGATCAGCATATGTATGATATGATGGCAGTGGCTGTGAATAAATTTCAGATTTTTCTTGGGTTCGGTTTCCATATAATCTGACAAAACGTTAACATGGCCACCAATGGGAAAGCTAATAGTACTCTGTGCCCTAGAACAAGCCAAGGGCACCAGCTAGAGGGCTACTGGGTTGTATGAGATTTCCGCTGAGAGAATCCACTGATCTGCAACTTTAGTGTCGATAGCTCCACTCTGGATGGCATCTGGTCTGCCCACAGACGGTTCAGAGGCTGCCACTCATTGAAACAGATGAGACACTCCATCTTGGATATCATCATGTTCTTGTAGGTTAATGTCCGCTGATTTGAGTTCAAATTGAGTGCTGCTTTTTCATGAGGCCATATAAGATCAGATTTTTCTACTTAACTTATTAATCTTATTCATTTAAATAGTTTAACTTTTTTGTATAATTAGTTGTACTATGTCAGATGTTTGTACTCTTTTTACTTTCTACTGTGCCATTTGTTGTACTGTACGGCACCATAGAATATAACTGCATAAATATGATGCTGTGGAAATCAATAAACATTTACATAATACCTGGTACACTGTAGTAAGACTAAGAAAAGTTGGTTGATGGCGAAACATGAGTAATTTATATAGACTACCACAAATGCCCGTCCTTTGGTTGGCTTTACGTACACACATACGCAGAAGATGTTTTCCTGAAGATGTATTCATGCGTGATGTTTAACAAACATTATGTAAATATGAACTGTTTTTTTTACAAAGCTGCACATGTTTTCTGCGACTGACTAAACAACAATTGTGAATAATTGCAGACATGCAAAATGTTGTGGACAGTTATTTAACATCCGGTAGTAACCAGTAAATAATACACTTAATTTTCTGCTGATTGGTTGCATATGAACCCCTGAAAGTTTGGCTACCGAGATGCAAAGTGTCTAGGAGAAAAAGTTTAATTTATATACATACATACACACATGCATGCACACACATACACCACACACACACACACACACACACACACACACACACACACACACACACACACACACACACACACACACACACACACACACACACACACACACACACACAATCTTGATTTTAGTTTGATAATCCGACTTTGTACCTTTAACAAGTGCCAAGAAATAACTGAGTGAGAAGGATTGTGCGATTAAAAAGAGTAGACTTGCAAAGAAAGAAGAAGCTGAGGGAGGAGGTTGGTGTGAAAGAATTAATAGTCTGTCACCATGGGGTGGAAGGAGCACAACAGATGACTGTGCAGTTTGGAGGGCCATGATCGCCAACGCCTGTGACAGACACAAGGGCACGAACATTCATGTATCTGTCCCACATAAATTATTGTTGAACAACATTCAATTGCTAATTAATTTTGACCAGTGTGGAGCACAGTGGCATCGGATTTATTAATCTAGAGAACCCTTGGTGGTGCAGAAAAGTTGATAAACAAGTGGAATTACTGATTGATAAGTATTATTCTTGCCTTAATATCATTCATAAAGTTGCAATAAACATATATTGAGTAGCAGTTGTGCTTAAAGTTAGTTAGTTATAGTATTTTAGAATACCTTAGTATAGTGAGTGATAATAGGGTAACTCACTTAGGCTTTGATAATTTGAAAACAAGATTTAACAAACCTGATTATGTGGTAGAATATATAGGAGATAAAATAACAACCATCAAACTACTTACATAAGATAATATCTGTGTAAGCCAGTACTTGCTAGATATTTTGATTAGGTAGCATTGTTGTTAAAATTAAGCAAGGGCGATAGTCGGGCGGCGTAACCTAAATAAATAAAGCAGCCTAACGTAACGTAATTGATTGTATTTAAATTAGGTCACTACCGGTAATGTTAGCGTTCGTGTCAGGATAAATAGTTGGCTGTGTAATTGAAATTTGTAACCTAAAGTGTGCTGTAGTACACAGGAAACAGTCTTTATAAAGACTAAGTTAGTTAAGTTATTAAATAATTTCTGATCGGGATATGGCGCCTTGCAAGCGGCAAGTCAAGGCAAAGCGACACTTGGTGTGCGATCACTGCCACAGCTGGGTAGATTTTGCATTGTCCGGCTGTGGGAAGTCATGGGCAGAAACCATGGAGGAAGGATTCACCTTTCAGTGCATTGGGTGTTGGAAGGTGGAGTGTCTGCAGAAGGAGATAGTTAGGTTGACAGATATTGTGAAGGGAATGGAGATGGGAATTAGCAAGGAGGCAGGTCGAATGGAGAGAGACGACAGGGAGAGAGGTGAGAATACTGCAAGACTGAAGGAGAATAGCAGTGGCAAGAAAACTGAGGAAAGGAGATTGAGAGGAGGGAAGGTGATTGGAGGAGAAGAAATTGGAAAATCGACAACAGAAAACGTGACAAGCGTGAAGGTGACAGGGAAGAAAGTGACCGTAGAGAAGGAGGGAGGGAAGATGGGAAGGGAGAGGAGAGAGGAAAACGAGATGGGACGAACGAAGAAGGGACGAAAGGAAGTGAGAGAAAATGTGATAGAAGAGAAGTCGATAAAAGGGAAGGTGACAAGAGAAAAAGCGACAGGAAAGAATGGATCGGAAGAGAATGTGACAGGAGAGAAGACGACAGGGGGGAAAGACAACAAGCAGACAGATGCAAACCGAAGAAGGAGCTATTCTAAGGCAGTGATAGAGGGGCAATGAGGAAAGAGAGGGTGTTTATGGGCGACTCCATTATGAGAAAGACGGACAAGGCACTGAGCGAGGGGAAGGACATCGTTGTTTGTTTACCGGGGGCTAGGATTGAACATGTAACTGACAGGGTAGAGAAGGTATTGGGACATGGCAAGGGGGGGTCTATACTGGTACATGTAGGAACAAATAATGCAGACAGGGAGGGAACAACTGCGATAGTACAGAAGTATAGACAGTTAGTGAGGAAGCTACAGAAGACGAGAGTTGAACAGGTTATTCTGTCAGGAATTTTGCCAGTAATGGGAGGAAGGGGGGCAACGTATAGAAACTGTAAGAGGATGGCGATCAACGTACTAGTTGAGCAGATGTGTGACGAAGAGGGGGTGGGATTCACAGATTTATGGGGATACTTTGTTGGGAGGGAAGATATGTACATGAGAGATGGCCTCCATCTTAGTGGAAAGGGGCAGCAGTTTTCTCAGAGAACCTGCTGCGATCTGTTGACAGTGGGACAGGTTGTATCTATTTAAACTAGATTCGCAGGGGGGACTCACAGAAAAGCCTGAAAATGGAGGCATAGATAAAGACAGCACAAATAAATCAGCAAATAACAGTGTGGAAAACTCTTCTGAAGCTGGATATAAATGTGTTTGTTTAAATGCAAGGAGTATAGTAAACAAAAGAAATGAACTAAACATTATGGTAGAAGATATTGACCCTCATATAATAGGTATAACCGAATCCTGGACCACCACCGATATATCAGATGCTGAATTGGGATTGACAGGATATGTAATGTTTAGAAAAGATAGAATAGGAAGAAAGGGAGGTGGAGTTATTTTATATATTAAAGAATCTATTCAGGCTTATAAAATAAAATTAGAAAGAGAAGCAGATTGCGAAGAAGCTGTTTGGTGTAACATAGTTACAGGAAACTCAACGTTAACAGTTGGGTTAGTTTATCGAAGTCCAAACATAAGCATAGAAGAGAATGAAAAAATACAAAACGCTATAAAGGAAGTAAGCAAACGGGACTGTATTATTATGGGGGATTTTAACCACGGGCATATACAATGGAAATCTCTACAGAGTATGGGGAGTGAGGACCACAAGTTTTTAGTTTTAGTTCAAGATGCATTCCTTTCTCAACATGTGCTAGAACCAACCAGGGGTGAGAATGTGTTAGACAGTTTTGTCCTCACAGAATGAATTAGTTGACAATGTCAAGATATGTGAGCCACTGGGGAGTAGCGATCACAACCAGATACATTTTATCATCAAAGTAAAATCAGAAAGGAATAGTAAAAAGCAGTATAGGAGAAATTTCCACAAAGGAAGGTATAAGGACATGAGGAAATATTTAGCAAAGATAGACTGGAATAACACACTGAAAAATAAGACGGCAACAGAATGCTGGAATGTATTAAAGAGTG
>CM034540.1:37237313-37501512 GCA_020002185.1 Paraescarpia echinospica | reverse complement strand
TGCACAAAGCCATGCGACATTAACAAACATGCGTGCATACATGCGTGCGTACTTATGCATGCTGGAGGGGCAACATTGCCAAGCATGGCTGGGTAGAAACTTGACACAACAACAACTATTTTAACAGTAGATATTGAAGAATGGTTGTTACCCAAGACAGGTGGCACTTTCACTCAATAAGACTGGTTCCTGCCCTCCTGGCACTTTCACTCAATAAGACTGGTTCCTGCCCTCCTCAGGCAGTCCCCAGTCACCCAAGGCTGCAGCCTACTAAATGGATACTCTTGTATCCACACAATTCTGTCTGCTGGCATCACCAACGCAACATGTGCACGTGTCGAGAAAACCAGAAATGCAACAAGGAAGCACCCCCTAGCAATGTACAAGAGTGGTCCTGTGTGTACACAAGTCTACCTATATGTACGCAGGTCACCTTGTACGTACACAAATGACCTTGTGTGTACAAAGGTCACCTTGTGTATACACAAGTCACCTTGTGTGTACACAAGTCACCTTGCATGTACAGGTCAATATGTGCACATTAAACAGCATGCACTACATGCAGGTGAGAGCAACAGAGACTTCCAGGGAAATCATTCAATTTCAGAAGCCAATATTTCAGAGGCTACATTCTGCAGTAACACTTTTGTAAATTATGCAAGCCAAAAATGCTAAACTAACCATTTAGGCTGGTTGAAACAGTGAAATATTGATAAACAGTTTGTCTCTTGGAAAATAGCAAACAACATTTTATGGATGACTGAACACTAATTTTAAGTGTCTTGGTGATAAATGTTCCAGCCATGGAGAAACTGAATGATTCACCCAGCAGTCGAAAGTGAGACAATACCGCAGCCGCCAGCCAATCTGTTGGCATGTGAGTTAAAGAAGAAGGAATGGGTCAAATGAAGCCTGAGAACACACACATGCATGCACAAATGCACGTACGCACACACACACACACACACTATCTAGAGGGGTGCTACGTGCAGTTAATGCAGATGCCAGGTGTCTGTAAACACATACCCAGCAATGCACCATCCTGCCCATCTGTTTCACCAATGCGTTGGCATGTCGGAATTGAAACAGTAACAATTAGGTTTACGTGTAACAATTAATTTGATCACACATAACAATTGTGCATAACCTTCCTGTGGATAGATGCATGAGAATGGGGTTGTGACATGATCTATGAATATTTTGTTGTACTAAATTTAAATTTTGCTTACAGAGTTTCCCTGGGCTTCATTATAGGTACCATTCTCAGAAAAAGTGAACATGACATCTAAAATGTTCATTGTGCTCTCACAATCTCCCACTGACAACGTCCATTGTGCTCTCATGATCTCCCACTGACAACGTCCATTGTGCTCTCACGATCTCCCACTGACAGTGTTCACTGCACTCTTACCATCACCCACTAACAATGTAAATTGTACTCGTACAATCTCCCACTGACAATGTCCATTGTGCTCTCATGATCTCCCACTGACAACGTTCACTGTGCTCTCACAATCTCCCACTGACAATGTAAATTGTGCTCCCACAATATCCCACTGACAATGTGAATTGTGCTCTCACAATCTCCCACTGACAATGTCCACTGTGTTCTCACAATCTCCCAATGACAATGTGAATTGTGCTCCCACAATATCCCACTGACAATGTTCACTGTACTCTTACAATATCCCACTGACAATGTTCACTGTACTCTTACAATATCCCACTGACAATGTTCACTGTACTCTTACAATCTCCCACTGACAATGTCTGTTGCGCTCTAGCAAACTTCCACTGACGATGTTCAATGTACTCTCTTAATCTCCCACTGACAATGTAAATTGTATTTTATAATCTCCCACTGACACTGTTTGTTGTACTCTCACAATCTCCCACTAACAATGTTTTCAATTTAACCTCAATGAAGCATATCTTACATAGAAAGTTGGTCAGTGTCAAACTGACAGATACTGACCAACTTTAGGCAGAATTGCAATACACAAAACAAGTACATCTAAAAAGGCAACTACTTAATTGTGCAGAAAGTTTAGAGAGCTACCACCATTTAGTAGCGGAGCATATTTGTTAAAAACCTACCCGGGTTGAGTTCTTACCAACAAGACACTGTTTTTGTCGGGATGGTTGATAAATCTGATTAAAATGTATTTTTTACTTGTTTAGCTTTTTTTCTGATAAAAACAGACAGAAGCAGAAAAATGCTAATTTGCAAATGCACCAGTCTGATTAAGTTACTTAAAAGGGTTGAGTTTAGAACGTGTAGAACACGATGCAAGCAGTATAAAAGACTACAGCAAGTGTACTAGACACAGAGTGAAATGTCAACAACACAAGATGTTAAGCAAACCAACATTTCTAGCTGTGAATTGGTGCACCCAAAGCCCCTGCATGCTGCTTATGAGAAACGCACCAGGATTACAGTAACATAAGATATTATGTAAAAACTATGAATTATTGCACCCATATTAAAGCCAGACACATGCAGCTCTAAAAAAGCACAGGAATTCTAATAACACAAAATATTATGTGTTGCAACAAGTTAATAAAAAATGGATACTACAGGTTAGTTACCAGAGCTCAGCGAGCAAAACTTACCACTACTTGAACTTAGAATGGTGCTCTCACTTGGACCCATAAATTTGCTCATTTGGGACTGGGAACTACTGCGAATACTAAAACAGAAAATGGTGGTTTCGATGGGATTATAAAATTGCCATCAGACCAATATACACCCGATGTACATCAAAGTTTGGAAGGTTGTGACAAAGCTGTAGCACCATCGCAGGTGCAGATGCAAAAGGTAACTTCGTTCAGTTTAACTAGATTGGTAATCAGAAGACATTATATAACTCACACATCACTAAATCACACTGTCCTCGTCAAGGTATCACTGTATGTACTTCAAGTACACCAAACAGTGACGAGAATCTTTGTATTTGTGACACATATGATGAGGACAATGTGGCAACTTGGTCACGTGACAAACATTCAGTGTTGTGTACAACAGGGAGAAACAAAACAAGATTCCATTGTGAAAGAGCCGTTTGAGACAACCTCAGCCAAATACTGCTTACACAATACATGTGAACATTGATGCAGAACACACATCATTTCGGTAGCACCAATAATTGAAGCACCAAGATAAAAAACACAAATCACATTTTAGAAGTTCTGAGAAAATCGATAAGAACTATGTATGTAAATATGACAAACTTTATAATTTTACCATTGCTGTATACTGCGAAAACGTTGCACGACTAATCACTGTAATGGTAAATTTTATATCCTGTGTATCATGTTTTCCACTGTAGCCTTATACCATTAACTCCTCTTTGTCAAAAATATAACGTTTTTTCTCAGTGCTTGAATAAAGACTCAGTTTACACAAGGCAATAATGTGCAGCGAGCTGACACTTTCACCACGTAAAGCGACTGTAAAGTAATTGTTCCAGCTGTTTATAGCTTAAAACAGAACTGGTTTGATTTTCAAGCAATATAAAATGCCCTTGACTATTTTTAATGACACAGCCATCACTTTATGTTGGTGACAATATCGCCTTGTGTGAATCTGGCTGAATTAGACTGCTATTTCACAATGGACAACGGAAGCGCGCAGGACAAGTATAAGTATAAAGCACAATCATGCTCGGAAGAGAAATTACACTGCCGATCATGCTGCCATGGAGACCGTTGCCATGGAAACCGTTGCCATGACAACTCACCGCCAGCAGCACCAGAGTGAAGAATGGTTTGCTCGCTGTTAGAAAGAGCAATCTTGCCTAGTGGGCTATGGCTGCTGGTTCGAATGCTGCATGAAAATGTCAGAAGTCACTTTAGTTCATTTTAATGAAATCTAACATACAACTAGTTACATTTTAAAATGTGACATAATTAAATATGTGACATTGTGCGGTACGGAACTGGACATGAATGTATTGGCATTGTGTATTTATGACTGTCATTCTCTTCTGATTAATGTATATGTATGATCACTGTTCTAGTTATAACATGTATATACTTATATGTTACAGAACGTCAAGCATACCTTTGCAGCGATAGAAATTAGCCAGAATATTTACTTTGAGTTTTGAAATCTACTTGTCCGCCAAAAATGTTAACTTATCCGAGTGGTTGTCAAGGGATTAAGCTTCGGAAAAAACCCATAAAAAAGTCTGTCTTATTTTTATGACAACAAGCACGATGTTCCTGCTGTTTCGTTGCATGTACATCTGAGTGAATTGTGATCAAAGACACAATTTTATTTAATCTGCAAATTTTGAAATTGATAAATTATATTTGCAACTATTATTTTCGGTCCATTACCATTACTATTCATCACGAATATTAAAAGTAGACACGTTACATGATGTTACATATACCAATATTTTAGTGATGCTGATATGAACGCTTTTATTAATAACAAATAATTATTACGATGATAGGAATGAGACAATTGTTTTCCTTGGATGGGTGCAAGTTGTACGTCGGCCAAACTGAACGATTTATGATTTTATGAAATACAGCCTCGATCAACGATGGCTGATGCGGGGTCTGTCCTATGCGTGTGACAGAGCTACGTCGGTGCGCTCAGCAGGTGACCCTGTTAACGCAGGCACTAAACTTGGTCGAACACTGAAGTACAACACACTGGCGGTGAAACGACAAGACGCCGACACACTAACAAGATTGCAACGTGCGCGATTGTTAGCGAACTTCATTTACGTTTGAATTTCCTCAAATAAAGTTTGCAATGTTGCACACGTCACTATTTACTGTAAATTTTCACTTGTCCACCGGATAACCATGTAGAGTAATTTTACTTGTCCGGGCCAAAAATCACTTGTCCCGGACAAATGGACAAGTGCTATTTCGAATGCTGCTCTGGGAGCTTGAAACTGACACATATGATACAAACTGTTCTATTTCTAGTTGTTTCCAGCACTCGGCAATGTTCTATTAACTGACTAGTCTGTATGATTGTGGTTACAATGTAATGGTCTTATGAGGTCTCATTCAACTAGTCAGCTTTTTTCAGAACAATATTGCCAAACTGACCTTTATATGCTGGCACTGAGGGTGGTCACTGCCAGTGTGCTTGTCGTAATCAGTGTTTCTTTTACGTCCCAAATTGAGACGGGACCGACATTAATGTGATCTCCGAGTCACGGGGGATACACAGTCCCCAATGTTGAGAACCAGGTTTTTACACCAAATATTAGGCCTGCCCGGTCCGGGTTTCGAACTGACAGTGATAGCATGCCAGGTGGATGTGCTAACCACTACTCTAGCCGAGCTCCTTGTAACCCACATCCCATGGTTGTGCTTGGTTACATAATGGCTAATTTAATGGAAGTTTGATGTCATCGCACAGCTTGTCCATGGTTCAGTCGCTACAGATTCAAAGGCAGCATTTCATGTTTTACTGATAATGTTGATTACTCAATAAACAAATGCCAAGTTATATCATATGGCTACCATCAGATTTGGACTGAGTGCCAAAAATGCATTTATAATCAATGACAAACTTACTTGATATCATAAAAGCAAGATATGCCTTCACATCTCCACGACTACATTTTAATTATGATTATCATAAATATCATGTTTTATTATTTTCATTAAACAATCTTCTAATGAATGTAGCGTCCCCAAAATATTTAAATTGTAAACAAAACATTCAACTAACAAACAGCCGCAATTGGCACTTACTGTGAAGGCAGGCATCTCACTAGAAAGACACATCTCAAGTTACATGGTTCCCATGCTCCTAACTGGAAAGTGGGATAGATTACAACTGATTCAGTGAACAAGTAATTACAAGCCCTGACTGATTCTGGGTAGCAGAACACACGTCACCTTAAACTCAGAGTGGACGTCAATGGAGGAACGGAAATGTTTGTACCTGGAGTAGAGAACACACACGAGGAAGATGGCGAGGGCAATGATGCTCTTCCAGTCGAAGACAACAGAGCCATCCCCTCCTCCGCCTCCCAGGGCACTTGTGTCAATGTTGGTGCTGTTGAGGATACTTATCACTGACGGGTTGCACTCCTTGTCTGCAGCAAACACAGACTTCACACAGCGACCATTACAGGGTATTATGAAAAAAATAGAATTGCACAAACAAAACATAATTTTACATACTTTTATTGGTAAATAGAAATAAAAAGAACCAAAGCAGGAAGACCAGTACCAACTTACATTGACTGCTTAAAGGAAGATGTGGATCTAGAGATGGAGGAGGTGAAGACGGCAATGGCAGACAGAGGGAACTGGAGACGGATGATTGAAGCCACTAATGTTCGACCCCAGGGGCCAACATGAGTGAGTGATTGGTATATGTAAAATGTGAGTATAATAGATAAAGATGAATCACATCTCTACACCTTACAACAATTAGATCTGAAAGACAATTCTCAATCGAAATGTTGCACTAAACATACAAACATAACAATTCAAAATCTAGACTGCCTAATCAATGTTGAAGTTGTTCGCATCATTGTCATCACCACATCCACTGTATAAGTATAAACAGTTTCATTTAACCAGAACAATATCTAGTAAAATAACATGTTTTTTTAAACATGCTGTGTCTCCCAGATTGTGCCAGGAACACTACCGTAAATCCTGTATTTGTAGCCGCGGCTTTAATTACAGTAGTGTGTAGCCGAAATCTTAACGATGACAGCAAAGTTGGGGTGCGGCTTTAAATATAGTAATTTACCAAAAAAATTGTGAAAATTGGCTCACTGGGTTGTCAGTAGTAACGTTGGCACTTGTGTAGAATCTGGACCCACCTCGATTTCGCCGTTATAACTTGAGTTTTGCCCAACTTTGATACCTCAGTGCGGTAGTTCCATTATTCAACGTTATCCCAGGCATATTTATGTTTAAGAATATTGTGTGTTAGTGCACTTTTAAGGCATAAATATCGCCCCGGTTTGCATCAACATACGCCGATATATCGCTCATTTTACGAGTGCGATGCAGTAATGCACGACCGCAGCGGTGCAGATTAGCGCAAACCGGGTCACTATTTGGGCTTCAAAAGTGTGCTAAGACACAATATTTTTGTAATATAAATATGCCTGGGATGATGTTGAATGATGGAACTAACGCTCTGATGTATCAAAGGTAGACAAAACTCAAGTGCCATAACTTCTACACAAGTGCCGTAACGTTTATAATAAGTGAAAAACTTAACGAAAAAACGAAGTCGGATGTATCAATAAAACATTGTATTACAACTACCACTGGTACAAAAAAATAATTACATAACACATAAAAACCTGTGTCCATAAAGTGTTCAGAAACAAAGATTAAAACTTGTGAAAACATTAAAATCCATCGTCATCGAAATCACTTTCATCATCACCATTGAAGTATGCCATGCCGTTCCGGTGGTGTCATTCCATGTATCCATGCCGCGCGCACTGGGCAAACATCTTCAAATAAGATGGCATCATCCATTTCACAACTAAAATCCTCCAAAGTCACTTTCATTGTCGCTATCAAAGAACGCTGCCTGGAATGGCATGGCGGTTTCATCCAGCGTGTATGTGTCTGGGCCGTCGGCATCGCGGACTGTGGCCGCGCACAAACGTCTTTGAAATTTGAATATGATGGCATCCACTGTTCTTAGCAACTGTCCCACACTAGCAGACATCAACTGTAACAACTGTCTGCTTTGTTCAGAGGCTTGCTCATGGTATCAGGTGTTGATGTTTTAAGCCCAGTTCCAAGCACAACATTCACACCTTGGCTTTACTGAAGCCAGGCTTCACCTGATTGTCAACACAACACCATTACAAATGCCCCCTAGCACTGGAGTAAATTGCACTTGCCCTGGTACAAGATACAGTGTTATAATCCCATGTGCCTGGGTCAATTGTCTGGAACTGGAAGAAATAGGCCAAACCACAATATTACATCTGTTCTCAAGCTGCTCTCCCAAGGCATCACATCGACTGCAATTATTACAATGTAATTACTAGCTGTCAATCAAACACCTTTGAAGTTAACACAGCTGATACAACTGCACTGAACCAGCTCTAGTATTTTCAATGCATTTATAATGTCGACTTTATTCATGATTCTACATAAAATGGCATAAAAATAAAACTACCGGTACTCAAAATATTTTAATAATTCTAGCTTTACCGTATAGCTTAAATGCATAGCTACATTTCATTCCCTGGATGTATAGACATTCAGCCACCCAGTTATTTTCTAGTAGCATGGTGAAATTTTTATTTTTTATTTTCCATTTTGACAATATACACGTATAGTAATATTCCATCTATAATATAAAATGTGATGTAGTTATTATTAATGCATTACAATCAAGTCTTTTACCAATAAAATTATACCTTATTCATTCATTTATGACAATTAATAGCAAAGTTATGACTTTCTTTATGGAACCTCTTAATTTTTCCTAATTGTGTGCGCTACGGAAGTATGTCACAGGACTAAAATGGTCTTGGCTCAAAGTCCAGGTGCGGCTTTAATAAGGTTTTTGCCTGTGACAAACTGCGCGGAGGAAAGCCAGGGGTTAGGTCAAAAGTCGGGGTGCGGCTTTAATTAGGTGTGTGGCTACAAATACAGGATTTACGGTAGTAGCCATTGTGGAAGGCTGTTCAGGTTGGACTTATACCTAATGGTTTAATTATGGCAAGATTTCTGCATTCTGGTGAGTAATGCCACACTTTGTAGCCAACCTACCTGGATTGTTTGTCATTGCTGACCAGGTGAGGTACATCACATAAACTGTGATTACAGATGACTGCAGCAGGCCTGACTTAGGGTTGGCTGCAACACATAGTGCATGTACACATCAAACATACTAAACACATGTAGTGCATGTACACATCAAACATACTAAACACATATAGTGCATGTACACATCAAACATACTAAACACATAGTGCATGACTGACATGACTGACACAGATGATCTCTTACATTCCTGGATCTGAGGCAGGAGAGACATGACTGACATAGATGAACTCTTACCTTCCTGGATCTGAGGCAGGACAGACATGACTGACATGACTGACACAGATGATCTCTTACCTTCCTGGATCTGAGGCAGGACAGACATGACTGACATGACTGACACAGATGATCTCTTCCCTTCCTGGATCTGAGGCAGGACAGACATGACTGACACGACTGACACAGGTGATCTCTTACCTTCCTGGATCTGAGGCAGGACAGACATGACTGACACGACTGACACAGATGATCTCTTACCTTCCTGGATCTGAGGCAGGACAGTCATGACTGACATGACTGACACATATGATCTCTTACCTTCCTGGATCTGAGGCAGGACAGACATGACTGACATGACTAACACAGATGATCTCTTACCTTCCTGGACCTGGGGCAGGACAGACACGACTGACATGATGATACACAGGATCAGATTGAAGCTGATGAAGAACTTGTGCAGTGAGCAACCGTTCGCCTGCAGTGGAGAAACAAGTAATGTCACGCTGCACATAGTAGCAAATTATATTTTATAAGTGTTAAGAAGACTGTTGAGTGATGCTCAGACTCCAGGTAGGAAAGGAAGTTGTTTGTAGAGTCCACAAGTTTTCATGGACGACAGATAGCAGTCAACTTGTTTTAACATAAACACGGAATAATTAATTGAACAGCCTTTGAAACACAATGAATAAAATGAAACAATTAACCAATGACACCATGCAAAATAATAACTTCCTTTAGTATCCCTCATGACTAAATCTGACTTTTACTAACCAAGCAACCTCAGTAAATATACAGTTCCAACATACACAACGTATGGGGGACAGGATGAAGGTGGTGGACTCTCAACACAGATGGGAGGCTGGCCCCAAACAGGTGTGAGATGGGAGTTAGGCCTATAAAACGGTGGGAGATTGGCCCCCAAAACAGGTGTGAAATGGGAGGTCGGTCCCAAAACAGGTGTGATATGGAAGTTAGGCTTATAAACCATGCAGGAATATCGGAGATTGGTCCCCTTGTGGGAGATGGGAGGTTTGCCCCATGTGGGAGAGGGGAGGTTTGCCCCATGTGGGAGATGGGAGGTTTGCCCCATGTGGGAGATGGGAGGTTGGCCCCATGCGGGAGATGGGAGGTTTTCCCCATGTGGGAGATGGGAGGTTTGCCCCATGTGGGAGAGGGGAGGTTTGCCCCATGTGGGAGATGGGAGGTTTGCCCCATGTGGGAGATGGGAGGTTGGCCCCCAAAACAGACCTATGGGAAATTGTAGGTTGGCCCCAAATGTGTGAGATGGTAGGTTGCCACCCCCCACCCTGTGTGGTCATGTTACTCACCCCTGTGGTGTAGAAGACGTAGAAGAGAACAACCAGGATGAGGGAGATGAGGTAGAAGATGACCGTGAAGAAGAGCAGACCTGGAACACAAACAGATGTATGCATCAGAGCCTCAACAGCATTGATTCCACAACATATCTTCACCAGTTACATGATAGGCGTCTTTTGAGATGTGAACTTCTGTGGTTTATATTCGTAAGTACTTCACTCAAATCAACTTTCCACAAAGTTTGTTTGCACAACTTTACAGGGTTTCTGCCAGAAAAAATAATGTTGGTATGGAGTCAATTTTTAGACCGCAGAACTGACAAGCGAAGCCTACCAAGGGCGCCATAGGTGCCTTGATGGGTGGGGGGGCTGGGGGCCTTCCCCCAAAAAAATTTGATTTCTAGATGCTCGGAGCAATGATTTCCCGGAATTTGGAGTCGGAAATCCTGCCCGGCTCATTTCCATATTTCGTAGGAGAATGAATAATAAAAGTAACGGTCAGCAGGAAAATTGTAAACTTGCCTTCACATTTTAGAATAAATAGTCCGATTCATGATGTAGTATGGTATCTTGTTGTGTTATTTTTCTTCAACGAGAAACAATGAATACTCGAAAACATTACGAAAAATGTACAGCCATTATGGCACGCCGTATTCTTTACACTATGCCTACCAATATATCGGTATGCCATGTTCTATCCTGAGGTGATGGCTTCAATCCCGCTGTGAATACCACAATTAGCCAATCACAGAATAGCCAGCATAAACGTTTTGGCACAGGCTCATTCTTCACCTTTAAAAATGTCATAAAGTATGAGTTTCATTGCACAGAATATTAAACACAAAATTTATAAATCTGGATTTATTTTGGGTATGTATCTATAAGCTTCAATTATTTTTGGATATGTAATTTTATATTTAGTACAAAGATATCTTACGAATCACATTCCTTATTTTGCTAAAAATGGACCAAGATGCCCTGAAATCCTTTGGAGTTTGAGGGGCCCTGAGGGGTTAGATGATTCAATCAAATACAGATTTATTGTGTATAGTGGCTCTACCACATGAAATGTCTATGCAAAATCAGAGAAAAAGTTACTGAAATATTTGCACTATAACCAATGTTACAAGAATTTAAACAGGGCACCCGTCAAGAATTAGTTATGGAGAAAAGTTCATTTTAAAGTCGAGAGTCAATGAAGGCAACACTCAACATGGTGGTACTAGTTTACTACAGTACATCAGCCCTTAAGGCAGAATCCAGTGCCCCTCAATGACACATCATTAATCTGGCCAATGCCATGGCATGCAGCCTGTGTAGTGTCTACTAGGGTTGCAGTCTCCCATTAGACCTCAAATCGGCCAAACCTGCCGGAAGACTGACACTTCAATTCAGCCAAACTCAGCCCAAAATAACCACGAAAAGCTGTATTGTGTGGTGGCGCCATATAGTGGATAGTTTTTAAAACACATTAGAAACAACGTTTGAACATACGGATATCACATTTTCATGTTATGGTTCAAATAAGTGGGGAAACAGGGAATTCTAAAGGGTTAATTAAGGACACTGTCTTTTAGGAACCAGTCCAATGTGTGACAAACACACTACATCTCATTTTGGGGGGCCCTGAGGTGCCCTTAGAATAATTCAATCAAATACAGATTTCTTGTGCATAGTGGCAGTACCCTAAGATGTCTATGCAAAATTTGAGAAAAAGTTGCTGAACGGTTTCTGAGATATGGCAGCTAATGGCGGACGCAGAGTGATGGCCCAAAGGACTAAAAACAGCATAGAACATTAGTTGAATAGACTTGTGGGCACTTGTGTTGAATCCAGACCCATCTCAATTTTACCGTTATAACTTGAGTGTTGCCTAACTTTGATACCTCAGCGAGATAGTTCCATCATTCAACATTATCCTAGGCATATTTACCTTTAAGAATATTGCATCTTACACCCATTTGAGGCGTAAATAGTGCCCCAGTTTGTGTAAACCTACGGTGTTATATCGCTCATTTTACACGCACTGTACAGCAACGCACGGCCGCAGCGGCACAGACTAGCGCAAACCAGGTCGCTATTTGGGCTTCAAAAGGGTCCGGATTCGATACAAGTGCCGACTAGTGAATAGGATGCACAGTTTTTATTTTGGCTTCAAAAGGGACCGGATTTGACACAAGTGCCGACTAGTGATTTAGTGCCATCAGCCTGCATGGTTTTTATTCCCACCAACGTCATCAACCAACAATTCAACATCAGCCACACCAGCATTCTGATTTTATGTGGGCACATACTATAATAGTAAAATTGAGTGCAAAAGACATCTTAGTTCAGCTACCGTTTGGGCATCATGTTACATGAATGTCTAGATTGCTAGTATTTTGAAACTCCATAAGGTGTCACCATTGGAGACACCAGGAATATTCCGTGTTTGGACAACTGACAAGTGATGCCATTCACCTAACCGGCCCAGAGCGATGTTAAGATGACTAAATGATGTTGCTACAAATCTGTGATTTTTCAGGAATATAAGTGACTTTGTGGTGTCATTTCGCATCGCTCACCAACGCTGAATATATCACGAAAGATCGAAAAAAATGGGGCAAGTGGCCCTGAAGTCCTTTGGACTAATCCGTCGATATGTGACCCCGGCTGACCAAATGAGTGATAAGTCAGAAAAATTGTAACATTGTTTTCTTACATTCTTGTAAAGGTTGGGTAGGGTGCTTTACACGGTTTCAAAAATTATGACTGCTACCAAAATTGGCGAAGTTATGGAGCATTGAACATGGTAAGGGTCAAAAAGTGAAAATGATGAAAACGGCTGTTGAAGTTTTATATTATATATGCAAATGGATTGCATGGAAATATTACATGCATGACATTCAAATGTGGCACACAGTATGTATGTTATGTTGCAATGACACACTGGAAGTACAAATGTGCTGCTACAAAGACTTAGCAAGTTATGCCAGATTATGTCTTTATGTGTAAAACTAAGAGGACAGATTATTTGAGAGCAAAAGGTAGACTAAAGAAAATTAAAATGACGAAGCTAATGCAGAGTTAAGAGAATTGGCTAGTGGGTATAAATGCTTTATAAAACAAACATCAAAATGCTACCATAAACAGTTACATGAAAACTTGCACAACCTAAAACATAGCAAGCCTGCAGAATACTGATATATTTGATAAAGCAAATAACAGTGAAAAATGTGGAAATATTTCACTGGATAAGTATATGAACCACTTTGAAAAACTCGGTGAAAAATCTGAAAGTTAAACTGCAGCTAGTGAGATACCTTTTGATCCAAGAAAGATTTCCCAGTCAAACGAACACATAAACAGACCATTCATACAAAATGAGGTACTAATGCAAATCAAAAAACTCAAAAACAACCAGATGGTTATTGTGTGGATATATATGCTATGTCCAGCGAGACAAATGTAGTCATATACGTTAGTTGCTTTTATTTCAATAACTTTTGTTAACATCAGCCTGGCCCTAGCCTGAGCATGTGGCACACAGTATGTATGTTATGTTGCAATGATACACTGGAAGTACAAATGTGCTGCTACAAAAACTTATCATGTTATGCCAGATTATGTCTTTATGTGTAAAGAGGACAGATTAATAATGTTATAATTGAATACTTAAAAACAGCCCCACAGAACTAATTATAGTTATTGTTAAGATGTTTAACCTAGTTCTATTATCTGACATTGTGCCAACAGATTGGTGTATTGGGATCAGTAAGCCTATATATACAAACGTGACTGCTGCCTGGCTAAATGGATGCAATGGTGCTTTGAAGTTAGTTCTTCTGCCAACTATCCTTTTCACACAAGCCTATAGGTTTAGTGGCTGCCAGCACACTACTGAGCCTAAACTGGGGGGGGCTGTGTTAGCCTTCTTCTCATGTGATGTAGAGTTACCACAAGGAGAAAACTTGTCTCCTTTGTTATTTGTTTTTTACCTGAATGATTTTGAACACCATTAGTCATAATTATAAGGGACTTGACATGGCAGCTGGTGAAATTTACAACAACCTGATGAAAAAGCGACAGGAAAGAATGGATCGGAAGAGAATGTGACAGGAGAGAAGACGACAGGGGGGAAAGACAACAAGCAGACAGATGCAAACCGAAGAAGGAGCTATTCTAAGGCAGTGATAGAGGGGGCAATGAGGAAAGAGAGGGTGTTTATGGGCGACTCCATTATGAGAAAGACGGACAAGGCACTGAGCGAGGGGAAGGACATCGTTGTTTGTTTACCGGGGGCAAGGATTGAACATGTAACTGACAGGGTAGAGAAGGTATTGGAACATGGCAAGGGGGGGTCTATGCTGGTACATGTAGGAACAAATAATGCAGACAGGGAGGGAACAACTGCGATAGTACAGAAGTATAGACAGTTAGTGAGGAAGCTACAGAAGACGAGAGTTGAACAGGTTATTCTGTCAGGAATTTTGCCAGTAATGGGAGGAAGGGGGGCAACGTATAGAAACTGTAAGAGGATGGCGATCAACGTACTAGTTGAGCAGATGTGTGACGAAGAGGGGGTGGGATTCACAGATTTATGGGGATACTTTGTTGGGAGGGAAGATATGTACATGAGAGATGGCCTCCATCTTAGTGGAAAGGGGGCAGCAGTTTTCTCAGAGAACCTGCTGCGATCTGTTGACAGTGGGACAGGTTGTATCTATTTAAACTAGATTCGCAGGGGGGACTCACAGAAAAGCCTGAAAATGGAGGCATAGATAAAGACAGCACAAATAAATCAGCAAATAACAGTGTGGAAAACTCTTCTGAAGCTGGATATAAATGTGTTTGTTTAAATGCAAGGAGTATAGTAAACAAAAGAAATGAACTAAACATTATGGTAGAAGATATTGACCCTCATATAATAGGTATAACCGAATCCTGGACCACCACCGATATATCAGATGCTGAATTGGGACTGACAGGATATGTAATGTTTAGAAAAGATAGAATAGGAAGAAAGGGAGGTGGAGTTATTTTATATATTAAAGAATCTATTCAGGCTTATAAAATAAAATTAGAAAGAGAAGCAGATTGCGAAGAAGCTGTTTGGTGTAACATAGTTACAGGAAACTCAACGTTAACAGTTGGGTTAGTTTATCGAAGTCCAAACATAAGCATAGAAGAGAATGAAAAAATACAAAACGCTATAAGGGAAGTAAGCAAACGGGACTGTATTATTATGGGGGATTTTAACCACGGGCATATACAATGGAAATCTCTACAGAGTATGGGGAGTGAGGACCACAAGTTTTTAGTTTTAGTTCAAGATACATTCCTTTCTCAACATGTGCTAGAACCAACCAGGGGTGAGAATGTGTTAGACATAGTTTTGTCCTCACAGAATGAATTAGTTGACAATGTCAAGATATGTGAGCCACTGGGGAGTAGCGATCACAACCAGATACATTTTATCATCAAAGTAAAATCAGAAAGGAATAGTAAAAAGCAGTATAGGAGAAATTTCCACAAAGGAAGGTATAAGGACATGAGGAAATATTTAGCAAAGATAGACTGGAATAACACACTGAAAAATAAGACGGCAACAGAATGCTGGAATGTATTAAAGAGTGAAATTAAGTGCATAGTCGATAAAATTGTACCCTTCAAAAACAAGGAAAACGGTCCAAAAAGAAACACTTATCGAAAGAAGCCATTAGAAAAATTAAGTACAAACAAATGATGTGGAAGTCATGTAGATGTACTGGAAATGATGAAGACTACAACAGTTATAAAGAAGCACTTAACCAAGCTACAGCTGAAATTAGAAATTCAAAGAGAAGCTATGAACAACAATTAGCTAGTAATATAAAACATGACAGCAAGAGTTTTTATGCGTATGTTCGAAGCAAACAGAAAGTTCAAGATAAAGTCGGTCCTCTAGAAGATAGTGCTGGAAATATAATATCAGAGGGATTCTTAATGGCAGAAGACCTGAATGAGTACTTTAGTTCAGTGTTTACCAGGGAAGATATTAGTTCACTGCCAGTACCAGAGGCTAAGTTCAAGGGGGCAGATTCAGACTACTTAGGACAATTAATTGTAACCCCGGAAATGGTAGGTAAGAAAATAAGGGCTATGAAGGATAATAAATCACCTGGAGTGGATGGTATTCCACCCAAACTACTATTGGAAATTGTAGAACAAATTAGCATACCGCTTGCAACAGTTTTCAACTTGTCATTAGAAGAGGGAGTGGTTCCTTTAGAATGGAAAGAAGCAAACATTATACCGTTATTCAAAAAAGGTTCGAGAAACAAGTCAGAGAACTATAGACCAGTGAGTTTAACATCAGTGATTTGTAAATTGTTAGAAAGACTAATTAAAGATCACATGGTGGATTTTCTTGTTAAACAAAACTTGATAAACCCATCTCAACATGGTTTTTTAAAGCGAGGTCATGCTTAACAAATATGTTATGTTTTTTGGAAGACATCACTAAGTGGGTAGATGAGGGATCACCAGTAGATATCGTCTACTTAGATTTTCAAAAAGCTTTCGACAAAGTACCACATCAAAGATTACTGCTTAAACTAAAGGCCCATGGCATAGAAAATGGTATAATAAACTGGATAGAACAATGGTTGATTGACAGAAGACAACGTGTAGTAGTTGATGGGGAGGCTTCAAACTGGAAATCAGTATTGAGTGGGGTACCACAGGGATCAGTATTAGGTCCTATATTATTCTTAATATATATCAACGATTTGGATGATGAAATAACAAGCAAGGTGTTGAAATTTGCGGATGATACAAAAGTGTTTAGAAGGATTAAAAGTGATGGAGATAGACAGCATTTACAAGATGATCTTGACAGGTTGATCAAATGGTCTGAAAAGTGGCAAATGCTGTTCAATTTTGGGAAATGTAAATGCCTCCACACAGGACATGGGAACGAAGAGGTAGAATATACAATGGGGGGTACTGTACTAAGTACTACTGTAAAAGAAAAGGACTTAGGGTTAACCATTAGTGCTGATATGAAGGTTTCAGAGCAGTGCGGAATTGCAGCTTCAAAGGGAAATCAAATCCTTGGATTAATTAGGCGAAACATAACGTATAAGGAAAAAGAGCTAATAATACCGCTGTACAAAACAATAGTTAGGCCTCATTTAGAATATTGTATTCAAGCGTGGAGGCCATATCGCAGGAAGGACATAGATATGCTAGAAAGAGTGCAGAGGAGAGCAACTAAAATGATACCAAAACTGAGGGATCTTAGTTATGAAATACGCCTAAAAAAATGCGGTTTAACAACACTAGAGACCAGGAGATTGAGAGGAGATCAGATAGAAGTGTTTAAAATATTGAATGGTTATGAAAATATTGATAGAAATATTTTTTTCTCAGTTAAGAAAGATAGAAGGACTAGAGGACATGAACTTACATTGGCAAAGGAGCAGAGTAGATTGGATATAAGAAAGTTTTCATTTTCACAAAGGACTATAAATGAATGGAACAGATTACCTGCTGATTGTGTGGGTGCTAGTAGCGTGAATATGTTTAAAAATAAAATCGACACATACCTCAGACGGGCGGGATACACATAGATAAAAGGGTCGGACTCTCGATAAGCCAAAGGGCTTCCTTGTCCACCTGCCACCTAGAGTTAATTCTCTGGGTGGCAATCTTGTTAAATCTTGTATCATGCATAAGAAGAAGGGGGAGTGGTGAATGACAACAAGAGACGGAGAATGGAGCCGAGTGTTGGAGACAGCAGTGAAACAAGAGCAGTGTCAGAAGAAAGAACAAATCAAGGTCCAGGATCGAGGCCAGCTTCACCCTGGACCTGAAGAACCAAGAGAGAAAAAAATACCTGCCAACTTTTTTTTTTGAAATCCAGGACATTCATCAGCGGTTCAGCACGCATGCATTGTATGTCACACTCTGTTAGCGCTGTCTCTGATTACCAGAAGACAGGGGGGTGCTGTTGAACATTTTAAACTTTTTGTTACACTGCCATAACTTCAGTTTTTCAGCTTCTCCGCTGTCTCGGCTCAACTCATGACATCAGAAGATGGGGGGGGGGTGCTTTTGTGGATACTTTGGAGAAAATCTTTGAGAGTTGCCTGTATTCTGGAAATACACCCAAAATGCAGGAGACTCCCGGATTTCACGGGAGAGTTGGCAGGTATAAAAAGAAAAACTTACCTGACACTGTCTGTCTGTGCTACAGGTGTTGGTGGGTATGTCAAAACACAGGTGGCGTGTCAACTGGTGTTGGTCCCACAGCTGTAAGAGTGTGGTGCCTTGCACTGTCAGCCAGACCCCCAGTCTGCAGGACACCATGGTGCCGATGTGGTGGCACGCATTGCCAGAGACGGTGATCTTATGCAGTGTGTCGAGGGTACTGCAGCAAAGACCCACCAACATCACAAATGTCACATGGAACAGCCACCATTGTAGATGTCACAAATGTCACATGGAACAGTCACCGTTGTAGATGTCACAAATGTCACATGGAACAGCCACCATTGTAGATGTCACAAATGTCACATGGAACAGTCACCGTTGTAGATTTAACAAATGTCACATGGAACAGTCACCATTGTAGATGTCACAAATGTCACATAAAACAGCCACCACTGCAGATGTTACAAATGTCACATGGAACAGCCACCATTGCAGATGTCACAAATGTCACATGGAACAGCCACCATTGCAGATGTCACAAATGTCACATGGAACAGCCACCATTGTAGATGTCACAAATGTCACATGGAACAGCCACCATTGTAGATGTCACAAATGTCACATGGAACAGTCACCATTGTAGATGTCACAAATGTCACATAAAACAGCCACCACTGCAGATGTTACAAATGTCACATGGAACAGCCACCATTGCAGATGTCACAAATGTCACATGGAACAGCCACCATTGCAGATGTCACAAATGTCACAGGGAACAGTCACCATTGTAGATGTCACAAATGTCACATGGAACAGCCACCATTGCAGATGTCACAAATGTCACATGGAACAGTCACCATTGTAGATGTCACAAATGTCACATGGAACAGCCACCATTGTAGATGTCACAAATGTCACATGGAACAGTCACCGTTGTAGATTTAACAAATGTCACATGGAACAGTCACCATTGTAGATGTCACAAATGTCACATAAAACAGCCACCACTGCAGATGTTACAAATGTCACATGGAACAGCCACCATTGCAGATGTCACAAATGTCACATGGAACAGCCACCATTGCAGATGTCACAAATGTCACATGGAACAGCCACCATTGCAGATGTCACAAATGTCACATGGAACAGTCACCATTGTAGATGTCACAAATGTCACATAAAACAGCCACCACTGCAGATGTTACAAATGTCACATAAAACAGCCACCACTGCAGATGTTACAAATGTCACATGGAACAGCCACCATTGTAGATATCACAAATGTCACATAAAACAGCCACCATTGCAGATGTCACAAATGTCACATGGAACAGTCACCATTGTAGATGTCACAAATGTCACATAAAACAGCCACCATTGTAGATGTCACAAATGTCACATAAAACAGCCATGGCAGTAACAACATTCTCATTGTCCCCAACTTAAATTCCATCTTAGAGAAGTTGGCAGACTTTGAATGAACCAGATTTAAAATATTACATATAAACATGATCAGTCCCAAGAAGTACATATTGTGCCAGAGAACATAATTATTTAAAATGAATGCATATTCAAACATCACAACCAACCAAGTGTTTTAATGAACTCAAGTTTGATAAATACTGACCACAGACAGAAGATGTGCCAGTACTGACATATGTCAATGTATGACCATTAGAATATATCTTCAGTAGTTTTTTATTTATGGCTAAAATTGAAGCAAGTTTAAAAAAACGACATATACCTTTTTTTACTCATAGTGTCTATTGTTTATTGATCTGTGGGTTCATAAATGCACATATTTTATTAGATTTAGATTATTTGTGGTGGAAAATAAAGTGGACATTGGTAGATGATATCATAAGTTGAACATCTATGTCAAAATCACAACATTTATTGGAGCCAGACAGCTGTTTTTAATATCTGTGCAGAATAGACATGTCCGATATATTTATACCCTCACCATGGAGAGTCACATATAGGCCTGTGTGACCTATTTATACCCTCACCATGGAGAGTCACATGTTACTTTGGAATACTGACCGCGGACTAAGGATGTGTACCACACTACCACAAGCCAGCCACAGTCTGTCCCCCATCAGCACCAGTGATGTCACAGGCAGACGACCAATGGGAATGTACAGAGGTTCTACTTCCGGGTCAGTCGAGTTCACATCCTGAAGCAAATACAGGGAGTCAGGAAGGGAGACTACTTTTACAATCTATATATCTATATACTAACTCTGGAAGAGTCTGGCAACATATCTCCTCTGAGATCCTCTCAGTTCTCATTACTTCATTTGCTTCCTTGGTCCATTGGCTTCTGATCTACCCAAAGCCACAACAGATAGACTGGCCTCATCCACAAACCATTGAAACAATGTGTAATTCTGTGTGCTGTTGTCAGTGGTTGTTTGACTGCTCTTGTTATTCAATGGATATCAATTTGTAAATGGCACACACATGCTGGATTTCACTTTACAAACATAACTAGTAGGGTGCATTTGTGACTGCTTGGGAGTTAAACACGACATTATTTGATTAGATTTGTGAAACATATTTTTGTGGCACGTTTTCACAGTGCAAGTGACATATTTTTGTATCATTTATTTATTGCACATATTAAGCTATTCACACACTACGCTGAACCAATCGAGGAGCCAGCTTTGACAATGTTCACAATTGACCACGAATCTGAGTGAAGGAGAAACAAAAAAATATTCAATGTTACACAATATTGTGGAATCATAATTGCTAAGTAGTTATTTCAATATAATGCAGTTTTATGAGAAACCGCCACCAGGTTGCTGGGTTGGCAACAGATAGGGTAGAAAAGCATTTTATTTAAACAGTTACGGTTACTTATTTGCGAGTGTAATAAAGCATACATACTTAATACAAATAATCCTGCATCACGACTCACATAAATACTGTCAAATCTCGCTTTATGGTCACCTCAGTAATACAGCCACCTCACAATTAAGGTCACCACGGGGCAGTCCCAAATTATTTTTTTACCAGTAAAGTATAGGAAATTAGTTTGGCTAATAAGGTCACCTTGCTATTCAGGCCACTTTGGCCCTGTCCCAAGGGTGATCTTAATAGGGAGGTTCCAATGTACACATGTTTATAATCACTATTTACTTCATAAACTCTGGCAGAAATCAATATTTTAAAAACATCAATACTGCTGTCATTTTATCCATGGTGATGGATCTGTCAAAAGTACGGTCAGTTTGATTATAGTACGCCAACCACATGCATACACCCTTAGCCAGAGATAAAAAAAACAGACCTCCAGGACAGCGAGGGTGCCATCCGCTAGTCCAGCAAACACAGTAGAGCCAACAGAGTAGGGCTGGAGACACAACACACTATCATGGAGGTGTCGACACCACAACTTCTTCCTACAACATATTTACACTGTCATGGAGGTGTCGACACCACAACTTCTTCCTACAACACATTTACACTGTCATGAAGGTGTCGACACCAGAACTTCTTCCTACAACACATTTACACTGTCAAGGAGGTGTCGATACCAGAACTTTGTCTTACAACACAGTTACACTGTCGTGTAGGTGTCGACACCAGAACTTCTTCCTACAACACATTTACACTGTCATGGAGGTGTCAACATCATATCTTCTTCCTATAACACATTTACACTGTCATGGAGGTGTCAACACCATGACTTCTTCCCACAACACATTTACACTGTCATGGAGGTGGTGACACCACAATTTCTTATTACAAACATATTTACACTGTCATGGAAGTGTTGACACCACAACTTCTTCCTACAGCACATTTACGCTGCCACGGAGGTGTCAACAAAACAACCTCTTCTTATAATACATTTACACTCTCATGGAAGTGTCGACATCATATCTTCTTCCTACAACACATTTGCAATGTCATGGACGTGTTGACACCACAACTTCTTACAACAAACACATTTACACTGTGATGGAGCTGACAACACCACAACTTCTCCCTACAACACATTTATACTCTCAAGGAGGTGTTAACACCACAACTTCTTCGTACCACACATTTACAATGTCATGGAGGTGTTGACACCACAATGTCTTACTACAAACACATTTACACTGTCATGGAAGTGTCGACACCACAACGTCTTACTACAAACATATTTACATTATCAATGAGGTGTCGACACCACAACTTCTCTCTACAACACATTTACACTGTTATGGAGGTGTTGACACCACAACGTCTTACTACAAACACATTTACACTATCATGGAGGTGTCAACACCACAACTTCTCTCTACAACACATTTACACTGTCATGGAGGTGTTGACACCACAACTACTTCCTACTCCATATTTTCACCATAATCACAGAGATGTCAACATCACAACATCTTCCTACAACACATTTACACTGTCATGGACGTTTCAAAACATAACTTTTTCCTACAGCACATTTACACTGTCATGGAGGTGTTGACACCACAACTTCTTCCTACAACACATTTCACCTTAATCATGGAGGTGTTGACACCACAACTTATTCCTACAACACATTTACACTGTCATGGACGTTTCAACAACATAACTTTTTCCTACAACACATTTACACTGTCATGGAAGTGTCAACACCACAAGTTCTTCCTACAACACATCTACACTTTCATGGCAGTTTCAACAACACAACTTCTTCCTACTTCTTCTTCTCTGACTTTTCCCATCATCTGGGGTCGTCGGTATGGCTGGTAATTTTCTTTCTCCATGTCGCCCAGTCCATCACCACATCTGCACTCAGACCCACGATTTCCATGTCTCTTCTGGATGTGTCTTTCTATCTGGTCTTCAGTCGTCCTCTCCTTCTTCTTCCTGGTATCTCTGCATTTAGCACTCTTCTCACTATGTGCTCCTCTTCCCTTCTCATCACATACCCATACCATTTCAGTTGTTTCTCTGTGATCTTTTTGGATGCTTGTGTCACTCTCGTTGCTCCTCTGATATATTCGTTTCGGATCTTATCTTTCTTTGTTACTCCACACATCAACCTCAGCACCCTCATCTCATTCGTCTCTATCCTTGCTTTTTGTCCTTTCATTGTTGTCCAGGTCTCAGCCCCGTATAGCATTGCTGGCCTGACTACTGTTTTATAGATCTTCAACTTCACTGGCATCCTATTGTCGCACAACACTTCACTGCATTTCTTCCAATTTCTCCAAGCTGCACTCACTCTCTGTTTGATCTCCGTTTCCATGCCTCCTGTCTCTTCCAAGACTGACCGGTCGAATAACCCTCATTCCTCTCTCTTCCAGTGCCTTCCTCCACGTCTCCAGGTACTCTGTCATGACTACCTCCTTTCCTCCACACAGCACAATGTCATCTGCGAACAGCATTGATTCTGGTGCATCTTTTCTCACCTTCTCCGTCAAGATGTCCATCAATATGACGAACAGTTATGGACTCAATGCAGATCCTTTACGCCAAAGGTGCTGCTTTCACCAGCCACACTGCGCACCTTTGTCTCACACCCCCGGTACATATCCTGTATCAGTCTGATGTACTTTTCCAATACATTCCTTTCTCTCGCACATCTCCATATCTCCTCCTTTGGTACCCGATCATATGCTTTCTCCACCACTCTGATGTCCTTCTGTCCCTCCCTGTGTTTCTCTATATATTCTAGAGAATGAAAAGCGCACCTGTGGTACTCCTGCCTGGCATAAACCCAAACTGACTTTCATGTATGTCTGTGCATTCTCTCATCCTCTTGTCTATGACTCTCTCCCATATTTTAAAGGTGTGCATCAGGAGTTTGATCCCTCGAGAGTCTCCACTATATTTATCCTGAAGTTCTCTCTCACTTCGTCCTCTTTTAGCTTCCACCATCTGATCTGTTTCCTTCCCACTGTTCTCCTCTGTCTTGTTTTCCTCACCTCCAGTTCAGAAACTAGTACCCTGTGTTGTGTGGTGATGGCCTCTGCAGGTAGTACTTTACAGTTCTTTGATTCCCTAGCATGCTCTTTCCTCACCATGATGTAGTCAATTTGGGTTTCTCGTCCCCCGCTGTTATAGGTTACAAGGTGGTTCCTTCTCTTCTTGTAGACTGTATTCAGTATCCTCAGCTGGTATGCTGTAGCAAAGTCTAGTATCTTTATGCCGTCCTTCGTTTTGGTACCCGATCATATGCTTTCTCCAAGTCGATATAAATACCACTCTGATGTCCTTCTGTCCCTCCCCATGTCCTCCATGTACGTCATTATATCCTGTCCGATCTCTTCCGACATGTCCACTTAGGTCTCCTGCCACCACCATTCTCTCGCCACTTGGTACAGCTTGCATCTCACCATCTATGTGCTCCCAGAATTCCTCCTTTTTCTCTTCTGTGCATCCAGTTTGTGGTGCATAGCAACTGATAACATTCCACACTTCTCCTTCGATTTCTAGTTTCACTCTCATCAATCTATCGCATGGTCGCTCCACTGCTAACACTCCAACACAACTTCTTCCTACAATACATTTAAATTGTCATGGAGGTATCTATACCATAGCTTCTTCCTACAGAACCTATATTTTTTATTTCATCAAGATAAAATGTTGCTTCTAGTGCTTCCGTGAGAAACCCAAATCATTAAAACAACATAGACATAATCCAATTATTTCCAACTCCTGTTGCATGAGAGGTGAGTTAAGTTGTAAGCTAATAGGTGACTGGTGGTGGCAAGGTGATTGGTCTGTCACTTTATGTAAAATTCAATCAATGTTCATCATGTAAATTACACCTGTTTGTTATAAAAATTATTATTAAATACAATAATAAACATTTTCTTAGAAACCTCACAAACAGTCATGACCTGCAAGCAGACACCTTCTCGCTGTTCTACTTAAGACACTGCTGCAGTTTCCAGCCACTGCTTCAGCAACTGGGGTAGACCTCAGGTACTTAATATGACACAGGCACTTCTTAAATTATAGATAAATTACGCTAGCCTGAGTATTCATTCCACCCAGCATATATCGGCAAAGAAAGCCAATAAAGTAATAGCACTGATGCTGACTGCAGCAGCAGTACAACATATTGTAACTGACAATACCTCGTTTTGAAGCTGTACGCAAATAGTTTCCAAGCAAGTGTTCCGAGAAGGAATATGTCACCCATGGCCGATGCACACAAGATCCGCGAGTCCACCTACATATCAGATACATCCAGGCTTAAACAACTGCTGGAAGTAGATTATCTTAAAAGTGCTTCCTCAGCTCAATTTGTTGCTCAACACATTTAAAATTAATTTTGCAATCACTGAAATCAATTCATAAGATGTCAGGATGTTTGCGCAACTTTTTTGTGTAGTTTTAATGAACTCACCAAACAAACAATCAGAAAACTCTAACTTACTTAAGGTTGCATGTTGCATTAATTCAAGGAATTCTTATGACACTGGTGTAATCTAAGCTCAACTTTGTGATATTGTCACATGCAATTGAGTCAACAAGAAGCTGAAGTTCAACGAGTGTGAAACTAAATGTCAGCCACCCTGATGGCTTTTGTAAGGTACCAGATATAATGACCAAGTCAATTCTTTCAATGTTAAAAAAGTGTATATTCTTTTATTAAAGAGACATCGAACAATATTTAAAATATTCACACACTACACACTAAGTCTTGGACATAAAAGAACCGGATTCACGATGCACAAACCAGCTGAGAAAGTGGCTTTAATAATACAAATAATTAAGAAACAATTCCCTGTGCTGTTTTATAGTAAACTAATTTAATTAATAATTAGGTCAGTGTCTATTACGTAGGTTTGTGAAAATGTTGCAGCATTTATGACACAAACGGACAAAGGTAAATGTTACACAACAATGTTGCCACTGGCTGCCACTGCCAGCTAATACCAATTTATTATAATATTGTTTGCAACATAATTATTAACAAAACCGAGACTATGACACATAAACTTCTTTTTGATTTGATTCAAATAACTTATTCAAACACTAGTTATTTATAGTAATAAATGCAGTAATAATTATTTCACATGTGTGCAAGAACATGGTAATAAATTAAGAAGATGTGGTTAATGTGGAGTGTACATAACCCTCCATCTATTGTAGAGTGTGTATAACCCTCCATCTAATGTAGAGTGTGTATAACCCTCCATCTAATGTAGAGTGTGTATAACCCTCCATCTAATGTAGAGCATATACAACCCTCCATCTAATGCAGAGCGTATATAACCCTCCATCTAATGTAGAGCATATACAACCCTCCATCTAATGCAGAGCGTATATAACCCTCCATCTAATGTAGAGCGTGTATAACCCTCCATCTTATGTAGAGTGTATATAACCCTCCATCTAATGTAGAGTGTGTATAACCCTCCATCTAATGTAGAGTGTATATAACCCTCCATCTAATGTAGAGTGTATATAACCCTCTATCTAATGTAGAGTGTGTATAACCCTCCATCTTATGTAGAGTGTATATAACCCTCCATCTAATGTAGAGTGTGTATAACCCTCCATCTAATGTAGAGGGTATATAACCCTCCATCTTATGTAGAATGTATATAACCCTCCATCTAATGTAGAGTGTATATAACCCTCCATCTAATGTAGAGTGTGTATAACCCTCCATCTAATGTAGAGTGTATATAACCTTCCATCTAATGTAGAGTGTATACAACCCTCCATCTAATGTAGAGTGGGTATAACCCTCCATCTTATGTAGAGTGTATATAACCCTCCATTTAATGTAGAGTGTGTATAACCCTCCATCTAATGTAGAGTGTATATAACCCTCCATCTAATGTAGAGTGTATACAACCCTCCATCTAATGTAGAGTCTATATAACCCTCCATCTAATGTAGAGTGTGTATAACCCTCAATCTAATGTAGATTGTGTATAACCCTCCATCTAATGTAGAGTGTATATAACCCTCCATCTAATGTAGTGTGTATAACCCTCCATCTAATGTAGAGTGTATACAACCCTCCATCTAATGTAGAGTGTATACAACCCTCCATCTAATGTAGAGTGTATATAACCCTCCATCTAATGTAGAGTGTTATAACCCTCCATCTAATGTAGAGTCTATATAACCCTCCATCTAATGTAGAGTGTGTATAACCCTCAATCTAATGTAGATTGTGTATAACCCTCCATCTAATGTAGAGTGTATATAACCCTCCATCTAATGTAGTGTGTATAACCCTCCATCTAATGTAGAGTGTATACAACCCTCCATCTAATGTAGAGTGTATACAACCCTCCATCTAATGTAGAGTGTATACAACCCTCCATCTTATGTAGAGTGTATATAACCCTCCATCTAATGTAGAGTGTGTATAACCCTCCATCTAATGTAGAGTGTATATAACCCTCCATCTAACGTAGAGTGTATACAACCCTCCATCTAATGTAGAGTGTATATAACCCTCCATCTAATGTAGAGTGTGTATAACCCTCCATCTTATGTAGAGTGTATATAACCCTCCATTTAATGTAGATTGTGTATAACCCTCCATCTAATGTAGAGTGTATATAACCCTCCATCTAATGTAGTGTGTATAACCCTCCATCTAATGTAGAGTGTATACAACCCTCCATCTAATGTAGAGTGTATACAACCCTCCATCTAATGTAGAGTGTATATAACCCTCCATCTAATGTAGAGTGTTATAACCCTCCATCTAATGTAGAGTGTGTATAACCCTCCATCTAATGTAGAGTGTGTATAACCCTCCATCTAATGTAGAGTGTATATAACCCTCCATCTAATGTAGAGTGTATGTAACCCTCCATCTAATGTAGAGTGTATGTAACCCCCTCCATCTAATGTAGAGTGTATATAACCCTCCATCTAATGTAGAGTGTATACAACCCTCCATCTAATGTAGAGTGTATATAACCCTCCATCTAATGTAGAGTGTTATAACCCTCCATCTAATGTAGAGTGTGTATAACCCTCCATCTAATGTAGAGTGTGTATAACCCTCCATCTAATGTAGAGTGTATGTAACCCTCCATCTAATGTAGAGTGTATGTACCCCTCCATCTAATGTAGAGTGTATGTAACCCTCCATCTAATGTAGAGTGTATGTAACCCTCCATCTAATGTAGAGTGTATGTAACCCCCTCCATCTAATGCAGAGTGTACGTAACCCTCCATCTAATGTAGAGTGTATGTAACCCCCTCCATCTAATGTAGAGTGTATGTAACCCCCTCCATCTAATGTAGAGTGTATATAACCCTCCATCTAATGTAGAGTGTATGTAACCCTCCATCTAATGTAGAGTGTATATAACCCTCCATCTAATGTAGAGTGTATGTAACCCCCTCCATCTAATGTAGAGTGTATGTAACCCTCCATCTAATGTAGAGTGTATATAACCCTCCATCTAATGTAGAGTGTATGTAACCCCCTCCATCTAATGTAGAGTGTATGTAACCCCCTCCATCTAATGTAGAGTGTATGTAACCCTCCATCTAATGTAGAGTGTATGTAACCCTCCATCTAATGTAGAGTGTATGTAACCCTCCATCTAATGTAGAGTGTATGTAACCCTCCATCTAATGTAGAGTGTATGTAACCCCCTCCATCTAATGTAGAGTGTATGTAACCCCCTCCATCTAATGTAGAGTGTATGTAACCCTCCATCTAATGTAGAGTGTATGTAACCCTCCATCTAATGTAGAGTGTATGTAACCCTCCATCTTATGTAGAGTGTATGTAACCCCCTCCATCTAATGTAGAGTGTATGTAACCCCCTCCATCTAATGTAGAGTGTATGTAACCAACTCTCATCATAGTAGAGTGTATGTAACCCTCCATCTAATGTAGAGTGTATGTAACCCCCTCCATCTAATGTAGAGTGTATGTAACCCCCTCCATCTAATGTAGAGTGTATGTAACCCTCCATCTAATGTAGAGTGTATGTAACCCTCCATCTAATGTAGAGTGTATGTAACCCTCCATCTAATGTAGAGTGTATGTAACCCCCTCCATCTAATGTAGAGTGTATGTAACCCCCTCCATCTAATGTAGAGTGTATGTAACCCCCTCCATCTAATGTAGAGTGTATGTAACCCTCCATCTAATGTAGAGTGTATGTAACCCCCTCCATCTAATGTAGAGTGTATGTAACCCCCTCCATCTAATGTAGAGTGTATGTAACCCCCTCCATCTAATCAGCTGACTAATTACAATAAAAAACCACTATGTCCTACTAATAGTAATGATGCAATAATGCATTCACATTTGAATATGCTCTGTTTCTACTGAGGTACTGCCCAAAGCCATTCAATCAGGTCTGCATCATATTAAAGACCTGTGTTTATAACACTGTGTGCACTGTTAATTTGTTTGGTTGGTATCAACGAATCACAAGAATATATGCAGCTTCAAAATGTTGCTGCTACAAAGAAATGGCAGTACTGCAGAAACCAAACAGTGACATAACCAGCAGATTAGCTAAATTTGCTACATTTATTATTATCTACGTTTTCCTTTTTGATCCCTTGGGTGATTTTACTTGAAACACTGGATATAATTAAATTTTTCATCAGTATCGAATATCAGACATAATAAGTAAACATGAAGTGCACATGGATATGTTGCATGTACAGATGCTCAAATGTTTTAGAATTGTATAATATGAAACAATTGTTTTCTGATTTCTTTACCTTTCCTAGTAACTGGAGGCATTATTCTGGAAATTTAAAATCAATAAATCTTATGTTACACTGCGAATTTCCCCCGCTGTGATTGTGGAATGTCGCTCAATGATATAATACCACATAAGTAGTAATTGAAGACATTGGAATCTCATTATTAAAGTCACTTCAGGACTGGGTCAACGTGACCTGATTAGGGAGGCATTGGCAGGAGTAATTTCTATTCTTCACTGAACTCTGATGGAAATAATTTAGGACTGTCGTTGGGAGGTTATATTTTCTAGGTAAGTGTTACAGAAGTGAGCGTAAAGTGAGATTCAACTGTAAATTCTGAATTTCATTTATTTTGATGTATCCAAATGAGCTTTGTCTGGTAGAGGCTTTCATCTAACGTATCACGTTGACTTCTTCAGCACCTACACATATGACATCATCCTACAGTTAAGCAGATGATGTCATATATCATTATACCTACTGAAGGAGTCAACATGATATGTCAGATGAAAGCCAGGTAAAATTTGTTTGGATATGTCAAAATTAACATTTTGAATTTAAAAAGAACTATTCTGACGAATGTTCAATAATCTGAGTTTTAACTGTATCTGAGGTTTGTCTACCTTGATGTGTGTGGGAGTGATGAGAACCTTGTCACAGGAAATGACTGATACATCTCCGTGGTCAACGTCTGTCTCACACACCCACACCTCACCTGCAACAGTGGACGCACCGGTCAATGGTCAGAGGTCAAGACTGAGAGAGGTCAATGCTAAGAGAGGTCAATGCTGAGAGTGCTCAAGGCTAAGAGAGGTCAATGTTGACAGTGATCAATGTTGACAGAGGTTAATGTTGAGAAAGGTAAATGTTGAGAATGGTAAAGCTGAGAGAGGTGAAGTTAAGAGAGTTCATGGCTGAGAGGTCAAGGCTGCAAGGTCAAGCACACAGAGGTCAAACTGAGAGAAAGAAGTCCAACTGACAGGTGAATGCTCCACTAAATGATATATGTCCACCATAGATCCTCTTTAACTCTCACCGTCTGCGCAGTTAGCCGCACACTCGTAGAAGAGTCCCACATCTGGCAATTTGAACATCTGCAACCACATAATGTAGAACAGATTTGAGAACTTTTAATACTGTGGAACGAAATAGCATACTGGTTAAAACACCGGACATCGTACTTATGATGAGGTAACTTCTTATACGCTTTCATCTTTGGAAGCCAACCTCAGAGATGCATCAAGACAAAAGTGTTGGTAATAGTTTTTGCACAGTAATAATAGCATGGCTGATTGCTTCCCAGAGAAGTTGAGTTAGTAGTTTATGCTTGAACGTAAAATGCTTTGAGCAGGCTGCACACAGTTAATAATACCAAATATTACAAAAAGTAGATTATATTACACTTAAAACAACATTCTGAAATGGAAGGCTAATGTACAATTAACTGAACTAGAGGTATATCTTCCTGGAAGTACAATTTACCTATACTCTGACAATTGCACTGGCTCCCAAACACCTATCAACTCAAGTTTAAAAACCGGGTATGTAGCCAATATTACATAGTGTGCTCTTTCCACACAGTAGCCACCCTAATTGGCTAGTTTCCTTGCATTCACAGGCAGCTCACAACATTCTGTTCTAGGCAGTATGACCAAACTATAACTTAATTAACTATATATTGCTAAATTAGAAACATCTTAATTAACTACATGTACCGTGCAGGGAGATTAGAAACAAGTTAAATAATTATAATATTGCAGGATGATTGGAAATAAAGTAAATAACTATACATTGCAGCAGGCTAAGAAACAACTGAACTAAGTACATATTGCAGGAAAATATGAAACAACTGAACTAAGTACAACTTGCAGGAGGAAAATAAACAACTGAACTTAATACAATTTGCAGGAGGATATAAGAAACAACTGAACTAAGTACAACTTGTACAATAATATGAAAGAATTTAAACTAAGTACAACTTGCAGGATGATGAGAAACAAGTGAACTAAGTACAAATTGCAGGAGACTAAAAAACAACTGAACTAAGTACAACTTGCAGGAGAACATGAAATAACTGAACTTAATACTACTTGCAGGATGATAAGAAATAACTGAATTAAGTATAACTTGCAGGAGGATAAGAAACAACTGAATTAAGTATAACTTGCAGGAGGATAAGAAACAACTGAACTAAGTACAACTTGCAGGATGATAAGAAACAACTGAACTTAATATAACTTGCAGGAGGATAAGAAACAACTGAACTAAGTACAACTTGCAGGATGATAAGAAACAACTGAACTAAGTACAACTTGCAGGATGATAAGAAACAATTGAATTAAGTACAACTTGCAGGATGATAAGAAATAACTGAATTAAGTATAACTTGCAGGAGGATAAGAAACAACTGAATTAAGTACAACTTGCAGGATGATAAGAAACAACTGAACTGAGTACAACTTGCAGGATGATAAGAAACAACTGAACTAAGTACAACTTGCAGGAGGATAAGAAACAACTGAATTAAGTACAACTTGGAGGATGATAAGAAACAACTGAACTAAGTACAACTTGCAGGATGATAAGAAACAATTGAATTAAGTACAACTTGCAGGATGATAAGAAATAACTGAATTAAGTATAACTTGCAGGAGGATAAGAAACAACTGAACTTAATATAACTTGCAGGATGATAAGAAATAACTGAATTAAGTATAACTTGCAGGCGGATAAGAAACAACTGAACTTAATATAACTTGCAGGAGGATAAGAAACAACTGAACTTAATATAACTTGCAGGAGGATAAGAAACAACTGAACTTAATATAACTTGCAGGAGGATAAGAAACAACTGAACTTAATATAACTTGCAGGAGGATAAGAAACAACGGAACTTAATATAACTTGCAGGAGGATAAGAAACAACGGAACTTAATATAACTTGCAGGAGGATAAGAAACAACTGAACTTAATATAACTTGCAGGAGGATAAGAAACAACTGAACTTAATATAACTTGCAGGAGGATAAGAAACAACTGAACTTAATATAACTTGCAGGAGGATAAGAAACAACTGAACTTAATATAACTTGCAGGAGGATAAGAAACAACTGAACTTAATATAACTTGCAGGAGGATAAGGCGGTATTCGAAAGTCCTCATAATTACTGTAAATACAAGAGCCCATTGCTAAAAGGCGTTTGGAACTACTTTTGATTGGTGTTTACAAGTCTCGAATTCGAAAGGACTTTTGATACCAGAGTTAGTGTCCTTCACCTTCACTACAAAACGATGGCGGTGAACAAGACCAAGATTATTGGTAAATAATTGTTTGTTTTATTATTCTGATATTAATTAATTACTATAATAATAAAAAAATAAAAGATTTTAATTTTTTTTAGTATAGGTTATGTACAGGTAAATCAGTTTGAAAACATGAAAATTGAAAGAAACAAGTGCACTAACTCCCTGGTCCTCCTCCTGACTGACAAATCTGCTGCGCTGTGACTGGAGCAGTGAGGCCCTCACTCTTCGTGATTTGAGCAGTGAGGCCCTCACTCGGTCGAGGTAGAGCAGATGCTTGGTTGCGAGTTGGTGGCGGTGAGGGAACGGCTGCATGTCTTCGAAGGCCAACTGTAAACAGAAGCACATGCATTGTTTCTGCCCCCTCTGGTCATGCCTGTGGCACTGTGTGGGGGTGGGGCATGGGGTTTTAGGGTGGCAACCCAACACACCTGGGGGTGTTAGAGTGGCAACCCACACACCTGGGGGTGTAATTTAAGGCAGTGGGGTGAGGGTGTGAGCAACAGGGAGTGGTCCAATTGCAGCTGGGAAGAGATAGGATGAACCAATTGAGAGACTCGCAACAGATGCAGACTTTGATACTGCATAATAGTAGCACAACTATTTCATACATCCACATAATTTCTTATTTAGTACAGTGAAACTTCACTTTATGATCACCTCAGTAATACAGTCGCCTTGCAATTAAGGTCACCCTAGAATAATCCAAAATTATTTCCATTTGCAGTAAGTAGAGGATATTAGTCCCAGTGATATGGTCACCTCGCAAGTCGCTATTCAGGTCACTTTTGCTCAGTCTCAAAGGTGACCTTAATAGCGAGATTCTATCGTACTAGTATTACTACTATTCGCCCATCTCTGACAGTGTATGCTACTTATAGCTTAATTAATTAATTAATAGATGCACACTCATGACCTTGCTCACAATCACTGTACATTTATTGGGAACTATTTATTTATTTACATGTAATGTATGTGTACCTCTTCTATGTGGGACAGAAAGTGAAAGAAACAGCTAGTGAAACTGTTAGATGCGGGTATGGTGCCAGCTTGTGCATACAGGTTGGGAAGACTGGCACTGACAAGGAGAGAGGAGAAGAAGCTACAGATAGCAGAGAACTACTGGGTCTGAAGAATATGTAAAGACAGAAGATGGGGGAATTAAGAGATCAGCTGACACCATCCACCATCCATGCACAGACCTTGATAAGAGTGTTGATGTCAAACATGAGGGTGGTGCATGCCTTCAGGTGCCTGAGGATGCCCATCATGTCTGTCTTCTGCAGCAGCACTGGCTCGTCCCACTTCAACATGGCCAGGGAGAACCGGAAGAGAACCTTCGGCCCCTCCAGAAGGAAGCAATCCCAGATCCTCAGCTGAGTCTGAAACAACCCAATGGTCAAATCAGACAGGACCACAGTTGTGTGCCTCTGTCCATGGTCAGGGAAGAAAACCATTTGTTTGTTCATTCATTCATTCATTTATTCAATCATTCATCTACACTGTGGTCACCATCACACATTGGTAAGGTGTATAAGGCTTTGGGTGGATCACATTTAAAGGTCAATGGAACCATTTTTTTTTAAATAAAGTAAAGTAAAAGGTAAGTTCTTATATAGCGCAGTATCCAATTCTTAGGACTGCTCAAAGCACTTTACACTTTACTCCCTGGCAGACCTGTTCAATCGAACACCATCTCGACTTCTCTGAGAAGACTATTAATGCACGAAGACTATTCATACATAAATATCCACCACTGTCTCTAGCCAGATACTCGATCATACATTTGAAATCACCGGAGCAATGTAAAGTAAAAGAACTTGCCGAAGTTTTGAAATGACAGCAAGAGTTTTCAAACTCGAAATCTTTTCATTGAGATTCAGATACTTTAACATCTAGGCGACTGCACTGCACTTAGTGAAGGTTACTCGTGACTTGTGACTGAAAGGTATATGTAAAATATGAACATTTATAGAATATGAAATTACACCAATATCCTAGGAATCCTGAGCCAAGAGGAGCATCACAATCAAAGGGGAACTATGGCAGATGAGCAATATTAAAAAAGATAGGTCTTCAGGAACCAAGAGAAGAGACTGGCACCTAAAGATGAAAGTAATCGGAAACAGAATGAGACGTGCAGGACTTGTGAAAAGAACGAGTGAAGACAAACTGTCAAAAAGAGCACGTGAAAGCAGAAGAGGGCGACAACCGACACAGAGGACGACCAAAGCTAAGATGGAATGACAGCACGAAACGGGACCTTGGGAGGGCAGGTGAGAAGAGCCAAGAATGGAAGGTCATTGTGGATGACAGAGAGAGATGGAGAGAATTAACAAGAAAAGCGAAAGAAGCTACCAATTAAGTGATGTGGAAGCTGGGGTAAGAAGGAGAAGGTCTTTAGATGATGGCAACATAATAATATTAACTATATTTCCTGTTGGCTTAACAAAGGAAAGAAGTGAGGTCCACACAGCTGGTGCAGCATCCTAGATTAAGTTCCTTACAATTAAGGAAGCATCCCTTCCAATGGAGGGAATGCTATAGGGGAGGGGAGACAAGAAGTAAGTACCTCCCAATGTTGAGTTAATCAACCACATGGTGTAATTAGGATAGTTATCTTGGTGGTTAAACAAAAGCAGGTGCTGGCAGACTCAGAGGACATGTGTGTAAACATATTAGGCTAGGGTTTCTATTTCACTAGGGGATTAATGAATGGGGATTAACTGGATGTGTGGCCCAGTCCTAGCAGACAGTGAAGGAACAACATGAATGCCATATCTATGTGTGCAAGTTAAACTACCCCAGGTACTGCTCATTTCTACTATGTGTTTTACTGTAGTATGATATAAGTCAGCAGCAAAATGTGGCAAGTATGATCAATTATTCGGGATGACTGAAGAAAGTGCAGATATATTCTAAATTTAACATACGGTATTCGTTCTATTAAACGTACATGCCCTAATTAGCAAACACCCCCCCTTTTTAGCAGCATCCGACGCCGTGACAGTGATCTCAGTGCCAACCTTGACTGTTGAATCCATCATTGTGTTTTAACAACATCGAAAGATCCACCTAAATTATAATTTTTTACAGTGTTCTGGTATCCTGTTACTCGTATGTGAGATTCATAAATCGCTTGCCAGTCATGTCTGCTGAGATGGCTGTACTCAGGAATCACAGAAACCAAAGAAAATGGGTGCACACCCCTGTACGCTTATTGGAACCAAAAATATGACATATTTCCATGTCTCAAATATTTTTTAAGGGTACTGTACGCTTAATAGAACGAATACGGTACTCTAAAAAGTTGTGATAATTCAACTATGCCTCAACATAGCTAGAGTATTTCACAAATATTGACATTTACCGATTCGTATAAAGCATACTGTTGTTCAAACCCCCTGGCTCACCCTGAATTTGTGCTTTAGAAGGTCATTAATTTTCCAGATTAAAATAAGTTCTTAAAATTAAAAGACATGTAATTGTATAACAATGTTATGACACGCTACCTGCAAAGGAGATATAACAAAGATCATTAGATTATTTATAAACCGTTATCTAAAATAAATATATTACTTTATATGGTTATACAATTCACATGCAACCCACATTTTTATAATTAGTATGCTCTGTAAAAATTAACAAATATTGACAAATGTAAACAACATTTAATGAGTACACAATAATTAGTATTTAAAGTGGTTTAGACATTTTCAGTATTTAAAAATTTAAGACAATTATTAAGATGAAGCACAGGCCAGGAACTATGTGAGATAGAATTGTTACAAATGTGATTCATAGTAATAAAACATGAAACATAGATTTATGATTCCGAGACACAGAAATAGGCACAATAGGTAGTCTCATGAATGAAGCCAGTCCCCGATGAAAGCCATGAGCCATGGCTGAAATATTCACAAGTAAACTCAAGTTTTTTTGGTGATAAATTACATGCAACAAACTAGGGGAAGTAATTGGATGTTTGATACATTCAAGAACATAAACAGTTCTGTATTCGGCTGCTCTCTAGATGTAGGGCCCTTTCAAAGTCAACATAGAGTGCCAGACGGATTACCATGGATGGGATACAATTACTGGTCTAAGATAACATCTACAAAGGACTGTACACCCCGTTGCATCATATCAGATGTCTCAATCTCTGCATGGATTCCTGGCACAGTTGACCTGCTGTAGTACTTGATCCTTCACTACAGTCTACTCCCTGGTTACGACATGCCCACCCTGATTCCCATCATGTTAGGCTCAGCTACTGCATTTTCTGGGCTAATTCAATTTTTGCCTGAACAAATTCAATTATAGAATAGAATAGAATAGAACGGAATAGAATATAACTTTACTTCGGTCACAAACACATACTGCAACCGAGGAAACCCCAAGAGGCTAGTATCTTGACTAGATTTATGGTTAAACATCAGTAATACATTAAATAAATAAAAAAAGCTAAATCACTTATAATACCATGGAAAATCATGGTAATTAAGTTATGAGTAATTAATAAGATAAGACATTTAACAGTTCAAAGATACTTAGACAGTCATAGCTCTTGGAGTTTCTTTTTAAACTGATTTACGGATACAAGTTGCTGCAGAACATGACATAGGGGATTCCAGAAAATCGGTCCTGAATAAATTATTTTAAATTTACCAGTGTTTGTTCTTGTTTGTTGGATGTAATATGCATTTTGGTTTCTCAGGTTATGTTCATGAATGTGATCTGTTCGTAAAAACATTGATGACATGCTATCTGGGAGTTGTTTATTTGTTGCTTTATACATAAAGATACCTAACTGTACAGATCTTCCATCCTCGCAAGTCAGGGCTATTTGCCATGCAAAACTTGCCCTGGCTGTTCCCCTACGCGAAATGCGGAAGTTAGCTGAGTCAAACTAGTAATTGACTTTGACAGTCGCGACTGCATCACCCGTGAGAACAATGCAAATACCAGCCCCAATTTGTAGTCGGATAAACGACTTCTGGGAATCCAAATATATAATAACCCGTTCGCCCATTAGCACCGAGCAGTATTGTGTATTCGACTAATTGCGTCTACTTCCTAAACATTGCATGTAACATGAGCTATGGTTGGTTGAAATTAGTTTTATTATGACCACCTAACCTGCTGAGATCCACTGACCTAATGAGCGATTTCATAGGCTCAGCTTAAATTCAGAGTTTCGCAAAGTGATCAGCCAGGGGTACTGCTGGCTGGCACCGATGTAATCAGCAGCAGTGACCGCTGGCACGTGAGGATGAGATCATCCAATTTTAATAGTTTTGACTTAGAGAATAGTGGATCTGTGTGTGCAATACTGTACAGTGTGATTATCCGTATAGCTTTTTTGTAGTATTTTTAATTTGCTTAAGTTTGTGCTATATGTATTTGCCCATAATAGAGTACAATACTGCAAATGTGATGAGATTAGCGAGGAGTAAATTAATGTAGATAGGAAGAAAGTGTTTTAGCTTGTTTAGCATTCCTACATTCAGTGCTACTTTTGTTGACAGATTGTCAGTATGAATCTTCCAGTTTAGGTTATAGTTATTTCTATAAATATTGTGTATTTAATTTTGTAATTATCTTAGATTTCAGTGTAGCTGATAACAATGGCAACTTTAATTCAGGGGTATTTTATTCTAGCCGAGACATACAATGGAAATTAATGTGGAATGCGATATGCGGAGTGTTCAGGATAGTTAACAACTTTATTGTTTTTATAAATAGCAATTAACATTAATTAACTAGTGACAACGTAATACACATTGATGCCATTCATCCCCGTTACTTTTTTCTCCTCTGTATTTGCTCTGTACCAGTGATGTTTCAGAAAAAAATTACTAGAGCACTTCATGTTAAATGAACTTAAAGGGAATAAAAACATCTATGGCTTGAATTCATATTATATTACTTCCTGCTATCTACTTCCATGTTCACCAAGCCAACAAAAAAATTCAATGAATTAGAAATTCCACATTTTATGCTGGGCATCCGAACATTTTCGAATATGCATATTTGTGGCGCGCTTTTCGGGATGCCGAGATGTGACGTCACATTTGACCCATAGTCGCATCAGGCCGACCCTTTACATGCATTCAGAGCATGTTTACAAGGATAGCTTTCGGATCGAAACGAACATCAAAATGAGTTATTATGCGATATTCCGATGTAATACAAACACTAATCATCATAGAAGAACAAGCAGTTATCTTACGGTTCCACATGAATCCAATTTTATTCAAAACAATGAATGCGAATGGGCCTACAAGTCGACTAGGTTTCGCTGAGCTTGGGCTCGTTTTTAGAATAATCATATCGGATGCAATCAACGGGAGATAATCTACACCAATAAATGTACATAACAAACATATATTGTATCCAGTTACAGAAAGTAACGTGTATAAGTTATAATCTTATAATATCACTAGAACATCGATGTATGAAGGAGTTGTACAATTTATCATAACAACTTTAATCAGTCAGCGAATTTCTGTCGGTCCTGCTAGCCCATTTGGTAAAGGCGTTGGTTCCTTGGCATTTATTTTGTAATCGGGCAACGCCGGTTCGATCCCGACACCAAACCATTTATTTTGTTTAAACTTTTTTGTTTATGTTTTCACCAAGTAATATAAACCAAATCATTTTTATACTATGATGCACTGTGAGTAAATATTTTTGTAGTAATTATTTATTCGCCACAAAAATGAAAATATGGTAATTATATATAACGCGATGTTTCTAAATTTTATTTATCCAGACAGATCACCATTTGTTTTCACATATATAATTACAATATATTACTGTACAATATATATATATATATATATAGTTAATACATTATATATCCATTACATTATATTTGTTTGGATAAATACAATTAAGAAACATCGTTATATAATTCCCATATTTAAATTTTTGTGGCAAATAAATAATTACTACAAAATTATAAAAAGATATTTACAAACAGTGCATCATAGTATAAAAATAATTTGGTTTATATTAATTACTTGGTGAAAACATATACAAAAAACGTGTTAACAAAATCAATGGTTTGGTGTAGGGATCGAACCGGCGTCACCCGATTACAAAATAAATGCCAAGGAACCAACGCCTTTACCAACTGAGCTAGCAGGACCGACAGAAATTCACTGACTGATTTAAGTTGTTATGATAAATTGTACAACTCCTCCTTCATACATCGATATTCTAGCGATATTATGAGATTATACACTTATACACATTACTTTCTGTAGCTGGATACGATATATGTTTGCTATATTGGTGTACATTATCTCCCGTTGGTTGCATTCGATATAATTATTCTGAAAACGAGCCCAAGCTTGGCGATACCTAGTCGACTTGTAGGCTCATTCGCATTCATTGTTTTGAATAAAATTGAATTCATGTGGAACTGTAAGATAACTGCTTGTTCCTCTATGATGACTAGTGTTTGTATTACACCGGAATATTGCACAATAACTCATTCTGACGCTCGTTTCAACCCCAAAACTTTGTAACTTAATATTCTTGTGTGACTAAGTTAATTTAACATGAAGAATGGTTTTTTCTGAAAGCATCACTGGTATTGAGCACACACACAGGAGTAACAAAGTAACCAGGAGTGCCGTTATGATGTACAGAAGTTAAAAACGACAGCGATATAAATTGGGTGGATTTTGCCTTATATTGCTGTGGGAAGTCATGGACAGAGACCAAAGAAGAGGAATTCACCTTTCAATGGAAGGTGGAATGTCTGGAGAAGGAGGTAGCTAGGTTGGTAGATATTGTGAAGGGGATGGAGATGAGAATCAGCAAGGGGACAGATGGAATGGAGAGAGATGACAGGGAGAGAGTTAGGAATACTGTGAGACTGAAGGAGCAGAGTAGTGGCAAGAAGACCGAGGAAAGGAGACTGAGGGGAGGGAAGGTGATCGGAGGGGAAGAAATTGGAGGATCGACGGCAGGAAATGTGACAGGGGAGAAAGTGACCGTAGAGAAAGAGGTAAGAGGGAAAAAGAGACAGGAGAGGAGATATGGAAATGCAATGGGAGGAAAGATGACGGGAAGAAAGGAGGTGAGACTAAATGTGACAGAAGAGAAGTTGGGAGGGACGATGATGGGATGAAAAGTGACAAAAGAAACAGAGTCAGTAAAGAATGGAACGGACGGGATTGTGACAGGAGAGCAGAAGACAGGGGAACAAGACTACAACCAGACAGATGAAAACCGGAGAAGGAGCTACTCTGAGGCAGTGATTGAGGGGGCAATGAGGAAAGAGAGGGTGTTTATGGGTGACTCCATTATGAGAAAGATGGACAAGACACTAAGCGAGGGGAAGGACGTCGTTGTTTGTCTACCGGGGGCTAGGATAGAACATGTGACTGAAAGGATAGAGAAGGTATTGGGGCATCGCATGGGAGGGTCTATACTAGTATACGTAGGGACAAATAATGCTGACAAGGAGGGAACAACTGGGATAGTACAGAAGTACAGACAGTTAGTGAGGAAGTTAAAGAGTCGACCAGATTATTCTCTCAGGAATTTTGGCAGTACTGTAATGGGAGGAAGGGGACCAACATATAGAAACTGCAAGAGGATGGCGATCAACGCACTAGTTGATCAGATGTGTAAAGAAGAGGGGGTGGGATTCGTAGATTTATGGGGATATTTTGTTGGGAGGGAAGATATGTACATGAGAGATGGCCTCCACCTAAGAGGAAAGGGGGCAGCAGTTTTCTCAGAGAACTTGCTGAAATCCGTTGACAGTGGGACAGGCTGCATCTATTTAAACTAGATTCGCAGGGGGGATTCACAGGGAACCCTGAAACTGGAGGCATAGATAAAAACAGCAGAAATATATCAGCAAAGAACAGCCTGGAAAACTGTTCTGAATCAGGATATAAATGCATTTGTTTAAATGCAAGGAGCATAGTAAACAAAAGAAGTGAACTAAACATTATGGTAGAAGATATTGACCCTCACATAATAGGTATAACCGAATCATGGGCCACCACTGATATATAAGATGCCGAATTGGGACTAACAGGCTATGTAATGTTTAGGAAAGACAGAATAGGAAGAAGGGGAGGTGGAGTTATTTTATATGTTAAAGAATCTACCCAGGCTTATAAAAATAAAATTAGAAAGAGAAGCAGATTGCGAAGAAGCTGTTTGGTGTAACATAGTTACAGGAAACTCAACGTTAACGGTGGGGTTAGTTTATCGAAGTCCAAACATAAGTGTAGAAGAGAATGAAAATGTACAAAATGCTATAAGGGAAGTTAGCAAACGGGACTGTATTATTATGGGAGATTTTAACCATGGTCATATATAATGGAAATCTCTACAAAGTACGGGGAGTGAGGACCACAAGTTTTTAGTTTTAGTACAAGACAGTTTCCTTTCTCAACATGTGTTAGAGCCAACCAGGGGTGAGAATGAGTTAGACATAGTTTTGTCCTCATAGAATGAATTAGTTGACAATGTCAAATTATGTGAGCCACTGGGAAGTAGTGATCACAACCAAATACATTTTACCATCAAAGTAAAATCAGAAAGAAATAATAAAAAGCAGTTAAGGAGAAATTTTCACAAAGGAAGATATAAGGTAATGAGGAAATATTTAGCAAAGATAGACTGGAACAACACACTGAAGAATAAGTCAGCAACAGAATGCTGGAATATCTTAGAGTGAAATTAAGTGCATCATCGATAAATTTGTTCCTTTAAAAAAACAAGGGAAATGGTCCAGAAAGAAATACTTATCAAAAGAAGCCATTAGAAAAATTAAGTACAAACAAACGATATGGAAGTCTTATAGACGTACTGGAAATAACGAAGACTACAACATTTATAAAGAAGCACTAAACCAAGCTACAACTGAAATTCAAAATTCAAAGAGAAGCTATGAACAAAAATTAGCTTGTAATATAAAACAAGACAGCAAGAGTTTTTATGCATATGTTCAGAGCAAACAGAAAGTTCAGGATAAGGTCGGTCCTCTAGAAGATAGTGCTGGAAATATAATATTAGAGGGATTCTTAATGGCAGAAGACCTGAATGAGTATTTTAGTTCAGTGTTTACCAGGGAAGGTATTAGTTCACTGCCAGTACCAGAGGCTAAGTTCAAGGGGGCAGAATCAGACTATTTACGACAGTTAATTGTAACCCTGGAAATGGTAGCTAAGAAAATAAGGGCTATGAAGGATAATAAATCACCTGGAATGGATGGGATTAGCATACCGCTTGCTGCAGTTTTCAACTTGTCTTTAGAAGAGGGAGTGGTTCCTTTAGAATGGAAAGAAGCAAACATTATATCATTATTTAAAAAAGGTTCCAGAAACAAGTCAGAGAACTACAGACCAGTGAGTTTAACGTTGGTGATTTGCAAATTATTAGAAAGACTAATTAAAGATCACATGGGGGATTTTCTTGTTAAACATAACTTGAAAAACTCATCTCAACATGGATTTCTAAAAGCGAGGTCATGCTTAACAAATATGTTATGTTTTTTGTAAGATATCTCTAAGTGGGTAGACGAGGGATCACCAGTTCATATCATCTACTTAGATTTTCAGAAAGCTTTTGACAAAGTGCCACATCAAAGATTACTGCTTAAACTAAAGGCCCATGGCATAGGAAATGGTATAATAAACTGGATAAAAAATGGCTGATTGACAGAAGACAACGTGTAGTAGTTGATGGGGAGGCTTCAAACTGGAAATCAGTTTTGAGTGGGGTACCACAAGGATCAGTACTGGGACCTATATTATTCTTAATATATATCAACGATTTGGACGACGATATAACAAGCAAGGTGTTGAAATTTGCGGATGATACAAATTTTTTAGAAGGATTAAACGTGATGAAGATAGACAGCATTTACAAGATGATCTTGACAGATTGATAAAATGGTCTGAAAAATGGCAAATGTTGTTCAATTTTGGGAAATGTAAATGTCTCCAAACAGGACATGGAAACGAAGATGTACAATATACAATGGGAGGTTCTGTACTAAGTACTACTGTAAAAGAAAAGGACTTAGGGTTAACCATTAGTGCTGATATGAAGGTTTCAGAGCAGTGTGGAATTGCAGCTTCAAAGGGAATTCAAATCCTTGGATTAATTAGGCGAAACATAACATATAAGGAAAAAGAGCTAATAATACCGCAGTACAAAACAATAGTTAGGCCTCATTTAGAATATTGTATTCAAGAGTGGAGGCCATATCGCAGGAAGGACATTGATATGCTAGAAAGAGTGCAGAGGAGAGCAACTAAAATAATACAAAAACTGAATGATCTTAGTTACGAAATAAGCCTAAAAAAATGTGGTTTAACAAAACTAGAGACCAGGAGTTTGAGAGGAGATCAGATAGAAGTGTTTAAAATATTGAATGGTTATGAAAATATTGATAGAAATATTTTTTTCTCAGTTAAGAAAGATAGAAGGACTAGAGGACATGAAGTTACATTAGTAAAGGAGCAGTGTAGATTAGATATAAGAAAGTTCTCATTCTCACAAAGGACTGCAAATGATTGGAACAGATTATCTCCTGATTGTGTTGGTGCAAGTAGCGTGAATATGTTTAAAAATAAAATCGACACATACCTTAAAAGGGCGGGATACACGTAGATAAAAAGTATTGGACTCTTGATAAGCCAAAAGTCTTATGTTATCTTTAGTTAATTTTCTGGATGGCAATCTTGTTAAATCTTTTTAAATACAATTCCAGTACAAACATGTTGAAGGACTGCGTTGAATATTTCAGATTTATAATTTCTCATATGGAGTGCAGTAGTGCAGCCATAAGTCGACTGAGATAACCCTGGTTCGAATCCTGTGCTGCGGTGTCAAACCTTGGGCTAGTTCGTTTACTCTATGTTGCTTCAGTTCATTCAGCTGTATGCATGAGTACCTGGCTATAGACAGTGGTGGATATTTGTGTACGAATTGTTTTCGGTCATTAATTGCAGCATAGCTGAATGCTTTCCAGGGAAGTTGAGATGGTGTTCGATTGAACAGGTCTGCCAGGGAGTAAAGTGTAAAGCGCTTAGAGCAGTCCTAAGGATTGGATACTGCGTTATATAAGAACTTACTTTACTGTTATTTTTATATGACACTGTCGATTGCATAACCCTAGCTCCAGGCAATGTTATGCAATGGAAAATAGTCATTTTTAAAATATGATAGTTGAAAGATTGTAGAACAACTACAGTGCATAAAATATTATTGGCAAATCAATTACATTATTTCTCTGTTCCAATTATTAATTTACTCATTTTACAGGCATTTACTTTGCAACAAGATTACAATTTACATGTAGCCTGCACATATAATCTTACTTGGAAATGCAATTTCTTTCCAACTTCACTGACTTATATTTTTTCAAAGGTGTTAATTAGGTGATATTACTTAAGATAAACAAAGAGTTGTTCAAGTTAAGAAATGTTGCAAATTTAGAGGAGCCAAATTTGTGTATGCTATTAAAAAGTATATTTTATTAAACGAACTGTGCTTATTATCTAAACTACCGAAACACTGCAGATTTTAACAGAAACGAACCAGATTCACAATAGGTAAATGAACTGTGACGTGTGCAGGAAAGGAAAGGAATTTAAAGGAATCTCTCTAAGTTAGAGGTTATTTCTTACTCATTCGTACTTATTAAGCCTAGCATTGCCTTACTGGGCGTAATTAAGAATACATGTTCCGTTACCGGCCACAAATAAAAAACTTTTTGGTGTGGTGTAGTCGAACAATAAACTCCAGAGTTTGATAGCATGATACGTGCTTACAAAGTACTTGTGGTTACCAAGCAGAAAGCACCAATTTTGTTTTGCAAATTTTACTTTTTGAACTTAGTGTTTCCTCTAGTATAAACTCATTTATATTTTTAAATATCACATTGATGGCATGTTTTGACACAGCTAAACCTTGTACACACCTTGTCATAAAACATGCTCGAAGCTACATGTACATGATCCATTGATATGAAATAAAATATTGTTGTTTATGGCACATTTTGACACAGCTAAAGCTTGTACACACCTTGTCATAAAACATGCTCGAAGCTACATGTACATGATCCATTGATATGAAATAAAATATTGTTGTTTATGGCACATTTTGACACAGCTAAAGCTTGTACACACCTTGTCATAAAACATGCTCGAAGCTACATGTACATGATCCATTGATATGAAATAAAATATTGTTGTTTATGGCACATTTTGACACAGCTAAAGCTTGTACACACCTTGTCATAAAACATGCCCGAAGCTACATGTACATGATCCATTGATATGAAATAAAATATTGTTGTTTATGGCACATTTTGACACAGCTAAACCTTGTACACACCTTGTCATAAAACATGCTCGAAGCTACATGTACATGATCCATTGATATGAAATAAAATATTGTTGTTTATGGCACATTTTGACACAGCTAAAGCTTGTACACACCTTGTCATAAAACATGCTCGAAGCTACATGTACATGATCCATTGATATGAAATAAAATATTGTTGTTTATGGCACATTTTGACACAGCTAAAGCTTGTACACACCTTGTCATAAAACATGCTCGAAGCTATATGTACATGATCCATTGATATGAAATAAAATATTGTTGTTTATGGCACATTTTGACACAGCTAAAGCTTGTACACACCTTGTCATAAAACATGTTCGAAGCTACATGTACATGATCCATTGATATGAAATAAAATATTGTTGTTTATGGCCTGTGATTATCTAACATTAGCTCTGCCTGTATTAAATTGATCATTTGGGCTAAATTAACTGTTTTAAATCCAGTGGTATTTGGCCAAACTATAGCCACAACAGATAGTAAAATAACAAGTTATAAGATTTCGCAAGATTGCCATAAAAAGCAACAAGCATCAGATGGTACATAAACAAGGAAACCATAGTGTTATCAAGGGCCAAAGACTGTGCACTGTGCCAAACCTGCCTCTCTCAGTTGTTTTCTTAAATATTTACCAGTAGCATTAACACAGTCAGTGGTTCATTTATTCCATTCACCTATAGTCTGTCTCAGTGAGAACAGACAACATTTAAATATACCTCCTGAATAAATAAATTTTTGTTTGTCTCATTTTTGCTTCATTTTGTGAAAAGATTTACCCATCTATGTTTGCTCATTTCTGCATATATTTAATTCAGTTTCAGTGAAATCATTTCAACAACTTCTGACTGGTTCTGATAAAAATGATCAACGTCACTCTACCGTTCGCACACATTACTAAAATTATCCCACAACAGATTAATCAACAAACCTGATAATAGTGATTCGCAAAGCACTAAATGAATTGAGGATGGCATTTCAAAGACAGATAGCTTCAGTGTCTCATCATGGCTAATCTAATTAGAAGATAACATAAGAATGGGGAGCTTCATCAAGTTCCCCATGGCCCAGAGGACAAAGCCAAACAGTTACAGAATGACACCTTTGATGGGTGCTGCAGCTCTGTGAAACAAACCAGGTGTGTTAATTCACCCCACATCCCACCCCTTACTCTAAAGAAGGCTCTTACTGTGCAGCACTTCATCACAACCCAACATCCCTACTGCCACATGGACTCTCCCAAGTGAACTTCCTACAGGGTTTAGGAAGGAAATATTGGCAGTTATGAAGGCAGTATCGGACTGTGACGGAAGAGGGATGGAAAGCCTCCACTGCGAATAGACCCCCACGGCTCAGATGTCAATTCTGGCTGCATGTTACTACATGATACTACATGTTACTGCGTGTTGTTACATAGGTAGGATGCCACAGCTATCGTAGCTGTTACTTCTCAAGACAAAGGCCTGTGTAGCATTAGCTGCTGCAGCTGCTGATGGTAAGTACTGAGTAGCTCTAGTAGTACTAGGCCATTAATGCAGCTGGCCAAATTGGCAACTTGTCAACCCAGCATGTATACAGTATATACACACAACACTTCTATACTTATCACTAGTGAGTATCTGAGTAAAGACGTTTACCTGCCAGTGGCTTAATCCTGGATCACCTCCAGTGATGCCAGTTAATCCACACATCAATCAGCCTTACCAAGCATGCTGCAATGCATTGGTGCAAAAAACTGCATAGTTTCCGCAAAATTACAATTGGCCTACTTTTATCGGTTGTGAAACTACATTTTGATTTGTTGAGCATCTGAAGTCATCAAAATTGTGTTCCTGTTATTTCTGACGTGAGGCTGGTGTGGGTTATAAAAGGGGATGAACTGTGTAAGTTGTGGTGATGCGTTCGATTCTCAGTACAGGAAGGTAAGTAAACAAACAGAATGAGTGACGGGAGAGGTGCATCATGGGAAGGCTGCTACAGTCGAGTGCACTATGCAATATCATGGATGTATGGACATGGTATTTCTTATTCCATGACAGCTCAAACCTGTGTATACGTCACATACTGTATGATTAGAGAATGGTTTTGTACCAAATATATATGGTGGGGGAGATACAATTAAAGGCCAGCACTTTGTGAGTCCACAACAGATTTTCCATTTCTCTGTGTGTGATCGTTAACTTCCTCTGGCATACAGGCAGCAAGTAGAAGGGACAAGCTCGTAGTGTCTCTTCAAAAGACACTGACAAACTAGGGTGAACAAAACTACTTAAGTTTCAAAATGGCAAGATGTGGAATCAAACTAGCATCATCTATTTGACAGTTGGGTGGTCTAATCATTAGACCATCGCTCCCACGGATCATGTATGGATGCAGTATCATGGATGTATGGATGCAGTATCATGGATGTATGGATACAGTATCATGGATGCATGGATGTAGTATCATGGATGTATGGATGCAGTATCATGGATGCATGGATGCAGTATCATGGATGCATGGATGCAGTATCATGGATGTATGGATGTAGTATCATGGATGTATGGATACAGTATCATGGATGCAGTATCATGGATGCAGTATCATGGATGCATGGATGCAGTATCATGGATGTATGGATGCAGTATCATGGATGTATGGATGCAGTATCGTGGATGTATGGATGCAGTATCATGGATGTATGGATGCAGTATCATGGATGTATGGATGCAGTATCATGGATGTATGGATGCAGCATCATGGATGTATGGATGCAGTATCATGGATATATGGATGTATGGATGCAGTATCATGGATGTATGGATGTAGTATCATGGATGTATGGATGCAGTATCGTGGATGTATGGATGTATGGATGCAGTATCATGGATGTATGGATGCAGTATCGTGGATGTATGGATGCAGTATCATGGATGTATGAATGCAGTATCATAGATGTATGGATGCAGTATCATGGATGTATGGATGCAGTATCATGAATGTATGGATGCAGTATCATGGATGTATGGATGCAGTATCATGGATGTATGGATGCAGTATCATGGATGTATGAATGCAGTATCATGGATGTATGGATGCAGTATCATGGATGTATGAATGCAGTATCATGGATGTATGGATGCAGTATCATGGGTGTATGGATGCAGTATCATGGATGTATGAATGCAGTATCGTGGATGTATGGATGCAGTATCATGGATGTATGGATGCAGCATCATAGATGTATGGATGCAGCATCATGGATGTATGGATGCAGCATCATGGATGTATGGATGTAGTATCATGGATGTATGGATGCAGTATCATGGATGTATGGATGCAGTATCATGGATGTATGGATGCAGTATCATGGATGTGTGGATGCAGTATCACGGATGTATGGATGCAGTATCATGGATGTATGGATGCAATATCATGGGCAATATCCTGGATGCATGAATGCAATTCCACGGATCACGGATCTATGAATGTTGGGTGATGCTAAAAGAACTATCAATCGAAACTCGGAATCTAATTTGTACACAACTGTTTTTTCCTTTTAATCTAATCTTGCCACAGTTAATCAACTAATCACACGGCTGAATTCACCCATGCAATTTGAGCTGGTTCCACTTGTGTGGTCGACTCAGAATGGCTGGTTGTTGTTGAAACAATGGTATGGAGGGTTATGGGAACCCAGGTGTCAGTTTGTTCCCTTGGGCTATCCACCGGTACTATGTGAAAGGTACAGTTTCACGCCATCGCTGACTCAGGCATTGTAAGACAACTGCACTTTCTCACCACAGTTTATCGCTCTTGTTATTTCTGTAAGGTTCAGCTGTCTTATCTGAGCAGAGTAAATATTACAAGTTACTCAAACGCTGCGCGGTGTCCTGGTTTCGGTGTCCTGGTTTCGTTGGATGGGATTCTTGATGGATTGCAGGCTGCCACTGGAGTCACATGACATACATGTGATAACATAGCAACCACATGACTTTTACCCAGTCATGTGTGCACGAAACCCGTGGTGCATGAGGACATCCTAGTATCAATTCCCATCCCCAGATAAATGTACCTAGACATATTCACCCATGAGGGAAGACAATTCGAAGGTCAAAACTTGGACACCACATTGAAAACATGTTGATAGTAATTAATTATTTTTTATAAAATGCAATTTCCTTGAAGGCATAATACACTGCTTAACATAAAGTTCATGAAATTAAATTATACATTAAAAACGTTGAAGCTATAACGAATAAACTATATATGTAATTAAACATAAAAAGTAAAACCTAACACAGAAAAAGGTATAAATAATTAAATGTTATTAATAAATTAAATTAAAAGGAACTTTGGATAAAACAAATTATGCCATCCTTTACAATTTGAAGTTGATATGTGCACTATTTATGTACAACATAATAACATATACATGCATGTGTATATTTTAACACTGAATTAAGATGAACTAAACCCACAATAAATTTACAATGTCCAAACCATGTGTTTTGATAGCAACTGATGTAATGCATTTTTCCATGCCACTATTAATCATGCTTAAAATCATGCTGTGTTTTAGCCGCTCTGAGACCAGGGACTGTTCCATTAAGATAATGAGCTCATATGGACAATCCATCATCAACAGAATACACTGGCAAATTTAAGGAGTGTTTTCAAAATGCAAAATAGCTGCTACTGTATCCCCAAGGACATTATTTCTGTGGTACACCAACCAAAGTTTCCCGGTCACGCTTCCTGGTGTTGACAGTTTTCAGTACACTAGATCACTGTTAACACTAGATCATTTTTAAGTACACTAGATCACTGTTACCACCAGATCATTGTTAAATAAACTAGATCACTGTTAACACTAGATCATTGTTATGTACACTAGATCACTCTTAACACTTGATCATTGTTAATACTAGATCACTGTTAACACTAGATCATTGTTAACACTACATCACTGTTATCACTAGATCACTGTTCACACTAGATATATGTTAACACTAGATCACTGTTAAAACTAGATCACTATTAACACTAGATCTCTGTTAACACTAGATTCCTGTTAACATTAGATCATTGTTAAGTACACTAGATCACTATTAAAGAGCAAAATCTTGCTCATGACCTCATATGAATGTCAGTGAAACGGTGAGCAGGTCCTCGAGGATTAAGTCATTGTAGAACCTCGGGTTATTATTCTTATTAATACTACACACCACCATTAAACCTACACCCCAGTAAGGAACGGAACCTTAGTTAGTTTAACTGAACACAGGAGTTGACATTAATATGTTATGACATTTCAGCAAGGAGCTTTCTCAAATCATCATCAACACTTGATACTACTAAGTGAAATTATGGGTAGGTAGTTGGCAGCGTTCTCTGTTGGCGTCTCACATCATAACATATTCTCAGAAATATTCATTTCCCCATTACAGTTTACAGGGGAGCCGACTTCGAGCATATGCAGGCAGTTTTATGTTATGATGGCCCAATATACTAACCAAATAATAATAGTAATAATCAAATAATAACTTTTATTTTAATAGTGCCATATATCCGGATATAAAACCCGTTCGGAAGCGTTTAAAAGACATTTGTATTCAACATAATCACTACACCAAAAATATATAATAAATAAAGATATGCAGGTGTAATACAGAATTGAAATACACATTTATAAATGAACTTATGTTATGTAAAATAAAGTTTCGGCTAAATACTGATCATAAAGGAGGTATTAAAAAACTAGTCATAGATTTAACACCAAACAAGTAGTCTGAGCACTATGTGAAGGTGACAGGGTAAAGGACATTTTCACACAAGATGTATAACTAAGTTTTATGTGGGGGAGGGGCCATGAGGTTAAATAACAATTACTTAAATTAGTATATATATATATATATATATATGAAATGCTGATGCTTTGAGAGGTGCCCTAAGGTGTGTGCTGCCTTGTTGAGGTGTCAGCCTGCTGGACAGGTTTAGTGAAATGTGGCAGGGTGTCTGGTCTAGGTGAACAACACAAGTCAAAGCGTATTTTATTCTCATCACAAAATCAATATTAAATAAGGTTTTGGCTCAATGCAGTGTATCGAAAAATGAAAACACTTTTTGTGACTCCTATTTATGCAACTATAATGCTTATTATTTTAGACCTACCATCCATGTTCTCATAGTTAGCGCTTCATCCCTTATTTGGAATGTAATCATGACAAAGTGCAGTCATCAAGCAATATATTCAGGATGAATATTAATTTACAAGTATTGATGAAATATAATCTTTAAATACATGTCGACCAAATATTAATCTCGAGGCTAGTAACACCTGGGAGATTTTGTGGAGCACAGTGGCATGGTGTTTAGAGCGTCGGACTCATATTCAAGAGACTCCGAGTTTGAATCCTCATTCTTTCGTTTCGGTAAATTCGCTTATTCCACATTGCTCCAGTTTACTCAGAGCTCTATATGAGTACCTGATTATAGACAGCAGTGGATATTTTTTTTACAAACACTCTATGTGCAGTTATTGCAACATTGCTGAATGGTTCCCGGAGAAGTCAAGATGGTGTTCGATTTAACAGATTTGCCTGGGAGCAAAGTATAAAGTGCTTTGAGCAGTCCTAAGGACAAGACTCTCCCTCTCCCTGCCTTGTTTGGGAAACACTTTTGCAACTTTAGTAGTTACCACACGTCATGCTTTCAATGGATACATAATGCCTGAAATATAGTTACCAATGTTTTATAAATACAATTCTGCATCTATACCTAACACATATGCAGTGTCATGTTTGTACAACTTTGATGGCAACTTCCTGCAAATTCTGAATCAGGAAACTACACAAAAGATGTAACGCGCCCAGACGGAACTTGGCCATCGAGTCTAGACGGGAGCATTTTCTACAAATCTAATATGTGAATTACCAGGGAAAATCAATGTGCTAACTACGTCACCGGGCATTGATTTCGTGTGATATCTCTGTCTGAATCAGTCGAACGACCAATCACTCAGATAACATTGTAGCTAGTAACTCTTGTAAAACAGTTATTTCAGATCCGCGGAGATTATTGGATTATTGGTTTTCAGGGCCGCTGGAGATGCCGGGTATAAAGACCGCTGCCTGTCAGACCACAGGCTCTCCCAGCAGTGTAAGAGGAACATAGGAGACATGAGATAGGGTCGACCCAGGACCATGGGTGTATCTCTCAGGGCACTTCTTCACATCTTCTGTCTGTCCTGTCTCCTTGTTCTGGTTGCGACAGAGGCAAGGAATAAGACAAGCAAGTCAACCTCGTCCCACAAGGGGGAGCATGGGGGTTCCCGCAAGAAGAACATTGACATTCCAGGACTTGTGTTGAATCTACGTACTCAACTGAAGCATTCGAAGACAAGTCAGGCACGCACGAGGTAAGGTCATTCGGCTTAAAAACCACACTTACAGAGAGAGAGATAGGGTCAGATGAAGTTCCAATAACAGTTTTCACCATAATGACACTGTATTAATATATGTATATATTAATTATATATGTAGATATATATTATAATAGTTATATATGAATAATTAGAAATAATTACATATATAATCTAAAATTATACATATATACAATTATATATAAATAATGATACGTATAATCATATATTATAAATAACACAAAATAATAAAGAATAATACTTATTATACAATTATAGAAATAATTATATATATATTAATTATAAATATAAACAATACTTATATTTTGATATCACAATAATGATTTATGTATATGTATATATATATATTTATATATATATATATTAAACATAATTCATTACACTATGATGTAACTGGTGCAGTGAATGACTAGTGGAATCTATTTATGAATGAAGTGAGTTGTCCCAGCCAGTTGGCATGTCAATCACCCCTCTACTGCCACAGTGGGAACAGTTCCCTGAGCCTTGCCAGCTGTCCTATCCCTCCCCACCCCAGGCTTATTAGGGTCTAGATTGGGTTTGGGAAGGTGCCACTTTGCCCACTGGTCACTTAACCTGTCAATTCTGACTCTTAAATACCAATCTCTCCAAGTGCTGCTGACAAGGAAGCCTTCTCCATCTTCATGCAGCCTGGGGCTATATTTCACCCCTAACAGCTGGCTGGGTAGTCTTTGGAGACATTGCTCTAACTGGCCAGCAGGCAAGATGTGTCTTGTTTAAAGACTGTCAAACTATCAAGATCTGTACATTGGGCACTTCACTGCATTGCACCACCCACAGGGCAGAAGGGGGAGGGAAGCTGCCCCCCAGGAATTTCACTGGGGGGTCAGACATATGGTTCTGCCCAGTAAATCTGAGCCTGATGTGTTTTTTTTGGCAATCGTCAAGGGAGTGCAATTTGAGGTTTGGAGGTTTTTGGTGAGCTTAAAAAATTGTGAATGCCGTCGCAAAAAGTCTTGAAAACAGCAAACCCCTGTCTTCCAATGTCATGATCCGACAGCGGAGCATAGTGGAGCTGAAGCTCCGGCTCTCAGCTCTCCCAGTATTAATTTTGTTCCTGTGCCAGTGGCACCATGAATGGTTTACTCAAGTGTATAACTTTATTATTGCAGTCTGTCTTAATAAACACACAAGATACCGCCTGTGGCCCAGGGGTGGCTGGAGTGTGTTTATCATGGCAGAAGACATACTACTGCAATTCTGCAGTATTATAGCTGATCACCATCAGCGAACAACACAAGCTTGACCTGCAATATGGACAGATCGAGACTAGATGCACTAGGGAGTAATAAATACAAGTCAAACTAGCTGAATCTGAATGGCCAAACTGCCCTAGTGATAATGCCTGCTCAAAAACAAATGTTTTTCTAAAAAGTATAAGTGTTTACAGACCGGATATTTACAAGAATTCAGAGTTACGGCAAGTGTACCCAGAGTGAAAATGATCTTTCTACCGAGTGTTTGAGGTCAGTGAAGTGCACAAAGTTTATTGGCATTGCTGCACTGGTGTGGCACTTCTAGATAGGTATGACTCACAAACTGCATGAGTTACTGCACTGACACATGTCACAATACAGTGTCACTATACTGACTCATGTCACAATACTGACACATGTCGCAATACAGTGTCACTATACTGACTCTTGTCACAATACTGACACATGTCGCAATACAGTGTCACTATACTGACTCATGTCACAATACTGACACATATCACAATACAGTGTCACTATACTGACTCATGTCACAATACTGACACATGTCGCAATACCGTGTCACTATACTGACTCATGTCACAATACTGACACATGTCACAATACAGTGTCACTATACTGACTCATGTCACAATACTGACACATGTTGCAATACTAACATTATGTTACAGTAAAGTGTCAATATACTGACAGATGTCATAATACAGTGTCACTATACTGACATGTCACAATACAGGGTCACTATCCTGACACAATATGTGATGTTACAAAACAGTGTCACTAGCTTAACACACATCAGAACACTGAAATATGTCACTACACTGACACATTACACTGATTACTTACAACCGTCATCCTCACTTCTAACAATGTGTACATGGAGAAGTAATCCTCAAGTTCAGTATTTTACACCAGCTTACACGGACCCATGGATTAAAGGGCAGCAGTTACCACCACTACAGTATTACGATCTATCATCTCATTCCCACAGTGACACCATCTACAATAGAGTTGTTCACCACTCAATTCTCTCAGGTAGGAGAAAGGCCCTCTAGAAAATCATGATATGTCACAAACACATCGCCAACTGGTAGACCTGAGGCCTTTGGCTCAAGCTAGCGAAGGAACACAGAAAGAGACAAGTGGAGCTTGGTGCCTGGGAGGAGATGTTGTTACAATGGACACAGAAAGAGACAAGTGGAGCTTGGTGCCTGGGAGGAGATGGTACAATGAAGACAGAAAGAGACAAGTGGAGCTTGGTGCCTGGGAGGAGATGTTGTTACAATGAAGACAGAAAGAGACAAGTGGAGCTTGGTGCCTGGGAAGAGATGTTGTTACAGTGAAGACAGAAAGAGACAAGTGGAGCTTGGTGCCTGAGAGGAGATGGTACAATGAAGACAGAAAGAGACAAGTGGGGCTTGGTGCCTGGGAGGAGATGTTGTTACAATGAACACAGAAAGAGACAAGTGGAGCTTGGCACCTGGGAGGAGACGTTGTTACAATGGACACAGAAAGAGACAAGTGGAGCTTGGCACCTGGGAGGAGATGTTGTTACAATGGACACAGAAAGAGACAAGTGGAGCTTGGTGCCTGGGAGGAGATGTTGTTACAATGAACACAGAAAGAGACAAGTGGAGCTTGGCACCTGGGAGGAGATGTTGTTACAATGGACACAGAAAGAGACAAGTGGAGCTTGGCACCTGGGAGGAGATGTTGTTACAATGGACACAGAAAGAGACAAGTGGAGCTTGGCACCTGGGAGGAGATGTTGTTACAATGGACACAGAAAGAGACAAGTGGAGCTTGGTGCCTGGGAGGAGATGTTGTTACAATGAACACAGAAAGAGACAAGTGGAGCTTGGCACCTGGGAGGAGATGTTGTTACAATGAACACAGAAAGAGACAAGTGGAGCTTGGCACCTGGGTGGAGATGTTGTTACAATGGACACAGAAAGAGACAAGTGGAGCTTGGTGCCTGGGAGGAGATGTTGTTACAATGAACACAGAAAGAGACAAATGGAGCTTGGCACCTGGGAGGAGATGTTGTTACAATGAAGACAGAAAGAGACAAATGGTGCTTGGCGCGAGAGAGGAGATGTTGTTACAATGAACACAGAAAGAGACAAGTGGAGCTTGGCACGAGAGAGGGGATGTTGTTACAATGGACACAGAAAGAGACAAGTGGAGCATGGCACGAGAGAGATGTTGTTACAATGAACACAGAAAGAGACAAGTGGAGCTTGGCATGAGAGAGGAGATGTTGTTACAATGAACACAGAAAGAGACAAGTGGAGCTTGCCACGAGAGAGGAGATGTTGTTACAATGAACACCGAAAGAGACAAGTGGAGCTTGGCACCTGGGAGAAGATGTTGTTACAATGAAGACAGAAAGAGACAAATGGTGCTTGGCGCGAGAGAGGAGATGTTGTTACAATGAACACAGAAAGAGACAAGTGGAGCTTGGTGCCTGGGAGGAGATGTTGTTATAATGAACACAGAAAGAGACAAGTGGAGCTTGGCACCTGGGAGGAGATGTTGTTATAATGAACACAGAAAGAGACAAGTGGAGCTTGGCACCTGGGAGGAGATGTTGTTACAATGGACACAGAAAGAGACAAGTGGAGCTTGGTGCCTGGGAGGAGATGTTGTTACAATGAACACAGAAAGAGACAAGTGGAGCTTGGCACCTGGGAGGAGATGTTGTTACAATGAACACAGAAAGAGACAAGTGGAGCTTGGCACCTGGGAGGAGATGTTGTTACAATGGACGCAGAAAGAGACAAGTGGAGCTTGGTGCCTGGGAGGAGATGTTGTTACAATGAACACAGAAAGAGACAAGTGGAGCTTGGCACCTGGGAGGAGATGTTGTTACAATGAAGACAGAAAGAGACAAATGGTGCTTGGCGCGAGAGAGATGTTGTTACAATGAAGACAGAAAGAGACAAGTGGAGCTTGGTGCCTGGGAGGAGATGTTGTTACAATGAACACAGAAAGAGACAAGTGGAGCTTGGCACGAGAGAGGAGATGTTGTTACAATGCTCCAAAGTTAGCATATTGATACATAGATTTGCATCCACAGATCAGATTCTGTTGTTGATGCTATTCACATTGCTAGCTGGCCTAACTCTCTCAGTCTAATAAGTGTTTTCTGGACTATGGTTAACTGATAGAAAAACTTGACATCTAACATGCTGACAGGACATGACGTCTGCTGACAGGACAGGACATCAGCTGACATCTGGCTGCTGACAGGATATGATGTCTGCTCACTCTGCTGACAGCAAGACTTGACAAGTGACATGTTTCTAAATATTGACACTGGTGCATATAGGTGAACGAATAGTCCCAGAGAAGTCGATTTGGTGAAGATGGTAAGTCAAACTTATTTAAACTTGTGTCTAAGTCAAACTTATTTAAATATGAGAGGGAGAGGGAGGGAGAGGGAGAGGGAGAGGGAAAGGGAAAGGGAGAGGGAGAGGGAGAGGGAGAGGGAGAGGGAGAGAGAGAGAGAGAGAGAGAGAGAGAGAGAGAGAGAGAGAGAGAGAGAGAGCATGTTCCGTAACCCCAAATTCTTTTCCGTTAGGGGAACAGCCAAGACATAAACATGACATAAAGTCTTAGCAGCTGATGGACTGGTATTTACATTGGGTCAGTAAAAAATGAGTTGTCAGTTGCCCTGGCCTATGTTTATAGACAGGTAGGGCATGGGACTACGTGCTATTTGGTGTGAGAGCTGTTTAATGGCACTGATAACAAACCGCAGCTTGATAAGATATTCACACCGGAAATGTACCAATGGGAACCATGTGTTGCTTGAGGGTCATAATAAGCAGGGTAAGGCAACACCTTGCACTGACACAGTGGGGCTGTGTTAGGTGGATGAGGGTTATTATGGGGAAGCAGGGGTTGACATGCTCAAGAGGGTTGTTTTTAGATTCAATCCTGTCCTATGCAAAAGTGTTATTTAAATGATTATCCGGGTTGTATTTATGTACAATGTAACAAAGATACAATATAATAAGATTCCTTGTTGTATTGTTATCTTTATCCAAATCAATGAGGAAAGAATAATCACAAAATATACAATGTATACCACAGCCTGTGTACAATGGGGCCGGGTGTACATCATATGGCCTGTGTACAATGGGGCCGGGTGTACATCATATGGCCTGTGTACAATGGGGCCGGGTGTACATCATATGGTCTGTGTACAATGGGGTTGGGTATACATCATATGGCCTGGGTACAATGAGGCCGGGTGTACATCATATGGCCTGTGTACAATGTGGCCAGGTGTACATCATATGGCCTGTGTACAATGGGGCCGGGTGTACATCATATGGCCTGTGTACAATGGGGCCGGGTGTACATCATATGGCCTGTGTACAATGGGGCCAGGTGTACATCATATGGTCTGTGTACAATGGGGTTGGGTATACATCATATGGCCTGTGTACAATGGGGCCGGGTGTACATCATATGGCCTGTGTACAATGGGGCCAGGTGTACATCATATGGCCTGTGTACAATGGGGCGGGTGTACATCATGTGGCCTGGGTGCAATGGGGCCGGGTGTACATCATATGGCCTGTGTACCGTAGGGTGGGAATATGAGGTGTAATATCATGGGTGTATTACCATGGGATATAACACCATGGAGTGTAACACCATGGAGTGTAACACCATAGAGTGTACATCATGAGGTTTACTACCATGGGCTATATTGCATGTACACCACATGGTGTAAAACCACGGGGTGTACACAATGGGGTATACACCATGGTGTGTTTACCCTGTGCATCACAGAATATATAGTATGAAATATTTGGCTTGAGACTATATTATTGGTGTGCGTATCATCGTATGACCCAGAAAGTGTTTACCCAATTAAGTCCAATTAAATTCACCCAATGTGAGACAAGAACTGTAAGTTATATGCACTTCAATTTCTACTTTTGCTTGGGACATTCTATAGAAATGAACAATGCCAAGTTGTATTTTACGAGGGCTCTTAGTCAGGAACATTGCAATAAAGTGGGTGGCTGCCAGAACGAAGTGGAAATAAAAATGGCTGATTGTAATCAAGGGGAAGTAATCAAAGCGGCATTGGAACCAAGTGATTATATCTAAATAAAAAGTAAACAAAATATGAACACTGAATAATTCTTGAAAACAATCCGGAACTTAGTGGCTACGTGTAGAGGCTTATTGCATAATAGTACGTTTACAAACATGTCTGATAAGTAACCATTCCTGGTGGCAAGGCTAGTTGTATATCAAATGCATGGCATAGCTTAGAAGGAACAATATATTTACCGATACTAAAATGTGACAACACGATCATCTTTTTGTTCCTGCAATCTACGCAAACATGCTTTCTCTGAAACATGCATCCAAAATCTGGAGCACACTTCCCATCACTTTAAAATCATCTGACACTAACTACGTTCTGACAAAACCGCAACATGTATCTTTTATGAACTTGCATTTCCATCCAGAATCCCATGTATCCGTATTCATTATATCATGTGTCATGATTCTGGTTTGTTAAAATCCCCTAAACGTGGGTCCCCCAAGGTAAATAAAATAATTATATATATTATTATTATACGATACTCATATCTGCATTTAATCATCTTATTTGCCATCTTCTTGATGCCATTTTGAAGTACTGGCAATGTTGTTAATTCACTCCAGTTCGTTCAGCAGTGCAAGTGAATACCTAGCAACAAGACAGTATATGGATAGGTGAACTAAGAGAAGTCTTCAAACACTAATTGTGGTGCCTGGATGCTACAGACAGATGTCTAGTTGGTATTGGAATGAACAGGTCGGCCCTGAGGGTGAAATGTAAAGCGCTTACTCCTAACAACTGGATACCTTGCTGCATAAGAACCCATCACCTACATGTTTACTCCCATTAAGCCCAACAAGGGGTGAAATACTATCATCCACGCACCTGCATAGTTGCACTTACTGATATATTGTTTTATTACAATGCACTATGCTTTCCAAAATTGATGTGTTGTTAGTAACTGGACATGTACCATTACAAGCTTATTTTGTTGACATTATGACAACCTCATCGCATGCATATTTTTTTAATGCTGGCTGATCGTTTCCTTTTGCGAAAGGATTTATTATTAACTTATTAAATCCCCAAATTTAAGCAGTTTAACATATTCAAATGACAACTAACTGCAGTAATACAGAACATAGTTCACAACTTTAATATATGCTAAAATCACTGGGCATGTAAACAAAATATAAAACCTTTGCGATATCTTTGAAGAGTAGCGGAGTAGCACAAACAATCAGACGTGGCCTGTAACCTTGTCAGATAACGTTCTAAACTGCCACCATCTCAGTTGATTACAGACAATGTACTTCACAATGATATCACTTGATTTCAATATAGAACTGTGCACAGAAGTCTCTATCTCAACATAGGCATCTAGTCAAAGTGATCATTAACTGAAGGTGAATATGGAGGCTACCTGGTGGTCTTCACAGAGCTGGTTCTGTTAGAGACACGAAGCACACTGCATATCTCCGTCTCAATTGAATATTATAATTTCAGTCAAAGCTATACAAAGGACAGAGAGCACATTTCAGACCAGCGAAGACACAGCAGGTAAACTGTTGTGCTTAGGCCAATCTGTAGCTGACTGCATGGGTAGACATGTGACATGTTGTGAATAACTTGCAAGACAAACTTCTCTTAGATGTCCATCAGCCTTAACAGCCGAGGAACCAAACGGAGATTCAACTCTGTTCATTTGCCTGAATAACCTACACGTATGCCTTTTAGGCCCTGTTCCAGTTTTCTACATGTAGCCCAATTCCTTACTCCTTGTGTTATCTTCTCGCCCTAGAGACTACTATTGATTTCCTATTGAAACTGTTGCTAAAACGAGTTGACATGCATAAAATTACAATTATTTTTTATAAAAACAACTACGGTTTTAATTTGTTTTAAACTGCAGTCTTACTAACAACCAGCAGTAGTTACAATTTTGTTTTTGGAAAATCAACATAGAAAATGCGCCATGCCATTTGTTGGCTAAACTAACTGTATTCTGTCTTTATACGCAAGGGAGCATTCTATCACCAACATGTTTACAACATCTGTCGGTTTTTTGTAAATATGACCTTTTCTTGTTCATTTCTTTTTTCACAGTTGACACAATCTTTGAAATGCGGCACCATCTCAAAATCACTGCACACTTTATTTATCTACCATCTTTGGCATCCATCTCAAGAGATAATGAATGGTCAACCATGGAAGCAGAAATACAATTTTGGTCTGCCCCCACCACTCACATTGTCTCCCTACCCAAACCAAGTCTAACTTCCTGTCTACCATCAAGCGGGTAGGTCTAGGGTTTGAGTTAGTGGTGTGTAGTTGGCCTCATGGGGTGCAGTTGGACGTTTTTGGTAAGCCTTAAGGAGGGCGCAGTTGGAGGTTTTTTGTGAGCCTTACGGAGGGTGCAGTTGGAGGTTTTTTGTGAGCCTTATGGAGGGCGCAGTTGGAGGTTTTTGGTAAGCCTTAAGGAGGGTGCAGTTGGACGTTTTTGGTCAGCCTTAAGGAGGGCGCAGTTGGAGGTTTTTGGTAAGTCTTATGGAGGGCGCAGTTGGAGGTTTTTGCACTTGGCGGGAGATTTAGAGGGGAAGCAACCACTGCAGTACTAGGATGAACCAGTGTTACACTTGTGTACCTCGGTACTCGCATTCCCCGAGAGATTGATGGCTAGGGAAGTGGTGGGAAGCCATTGGGAACAGGTGGGGCTTACGTGAAAAATTATCTTCTAATTTACTGGGAACACTGTGGAGTGGAGTCTTGAAGTGCTCCGTACATACAGGTCCCTGCAGGGGCCATTGTAAACAGCTCTTCCACTACATCAGTGTTGCTATCACTCATAATGTAATGCATGTTATATAACAGAATGGAATTTATTAGCATGGTTTATATGACTTGTAACGTGCATGACATTACCATGGCAGCCGTGAAATAAAGTAAACTGTCATCAACTCTATTATTCCCGAATTTGGTAGTTACTTAATAATTAACTTAATATAAACCTTTACTTAAAATAAATGCTACATGATTCTGCCAGTGATCCATAATGCCAAGCTACCTTAACAAAGTCCACATGTTTCATTCTTATATCTCTACACAAATATTATCTGTAAGAAATATATACAACTGATATTTTATTTTCCTTTTTCCCTGTTATAAAGAGTGAGGCTGGCCTCATTTGTTTTCATCCTTTTTATTTTCCCGTCACTCTTCCTGCACTGCTGTCTCCACCCCTATCTCCACCCCCCCCCTATATATCATGCTTCACCCCTCTTCCAATTCCAACAAGTCTCTACAATTCTCCAACCCCAGTCATCACAGGAGGCCCGGGGGGGGCACATATCCCCTGGTCCATTGGAATTTGGCTGTGCTACGCCTGCACTAGAGTGGCATTCCACCTAGACCTTTTGAATGTGCCCTCGTTACGTGCCCCCTAGACTTTTGAATGTGCCCCCCCTTTAGGTGAGTCTCATGGGGGTGCAATTGGAATTTTTGGGTAAGCTTCCAAAATTGTGAAGGTCGTCGCAAAAACATTCAACAGCATTAATGCAATGGGGGGTGCAATTGGAGGTTTTGGCCCCCCAGTCTACCCTCTCTGGATCTGCCCCTGGTTGTTGTCATCTTCTTTTACTCTGAGAGCATCGGTTTTCATTGCTAGCTTCATCCACCCATTTGTTTCACGCGTCCAGCCCACTGGTGTACTTAGTACTATTCACATATAAATTACTGTTTATGCATAGAGCAAACGATAAACTAACATCTACACTGGTAACAGGAAGAACTATTCAATATAAAATCCTGAGCAGTGATAAAAAACTATGGGTAATGCAAGCAATAACAATATAAATTAACGCTTTAATTGCTGTAAAGCTATAACTATGACTCACAGACCTGCAAACAAGAATACACTAATACCACTGTGAAAACAGCACTACTAATGTACATTCGTTTTGTAATATTTTACTCAATAACTTGTAGGTACTGGTTTTTACTAAACTGTTTTTAACATATTTAATAATAATAGTTAGTTTTTGTCTCACTGTTGGCTCTTTAACATGACACATTGCTATCATGCAAAACAAATTGTCTATTTATCCTGTGTGGTAATTATCTTGTGTGGTAGATAAGCTATCTATTAGTGTGGAATCTATTACAATTCGGGTGTTTTTTATGCTGTCCTGTTAGAATTCTGCTGACAACTGTTATCTCCAGCTCTGCTGGTAGGCAGAGCTGTGATGGATGCAGGTCGTAAACATCTCTGGATGACTCAGTGTACAGGTTGTAGGTATCATTGGGTGTTGGCACTTGGTGCTATCAATGGGGCAGCTGCTGCAAAGCTGCCCCTTGACTATCACTTACACACACATGTCGAAAAACAAATAGTAAAAAGTGGGCCAGCTGGCAGGCAAGGGTGGGAGATGCTAGGGGGGAGGGAGGCAGGTCTGTCACATTCAGTGGTGGGTCACTGATGGCATGTGTATGACACTGACGGTGTCATTGGATTAAACCTACTTTGTGTTTCCTGCTATTATGCACACAACACACATGCTGTGATGCATGCACACATGCACGCACACACACTCACAAACATGCAGACACAAGCACGCATGCGCACGCACGCACACACGCACACAAAAACACACATACATGCACACACACACATACAGGCATACCCACACGCACGCACACACACACACATGCACACACACACACACACACACACACACACACACACACACACACACACACACACACATATGCACAGAGGCATACAAACACAGACATACAGGCATATATGCACTTCTTATCTTGTAATCAGGATATAATTATATATATATATATATATAAAACAATTTTGCTGTATTATAAAGAATGGTTACAGCAATACTGTGGCTGTGTAATTCTACCAGTCGACCCACAACCAGCTCCTTCTAATACAAACCTGGGAGGAAATTGTGAAATTGAGCTGTTTATCCACCTCCATTCCTTCTACTCCAATTTCTACCAGCCCAAACTTCCCCCACCCTCTCCTCACATGCCTGCTGTGTAACCACCCTCTCCTCACATGCCTGCTGTGTAACCACCCTCTCCTCACATGCCTGCTGTGTAACCACCCTCTCCTCACATGCCTGCTGTGTAACCACCCTCTCCTCACATGCCTGCTGTGTAACCACCCTCTCCTCACATGCCTGCTGTGTAACCACCCTCTCCTCACATGCCTGCTGTGTAACCACCCTCTCCTCACATGCCTGCTGTGTAACCACCCTCTCCTCACATGCCTGCTGAGTAACCACCCTCTCCTCACATGCCTGCTGTGTAACTACCCTCTCCTCACATGCCTGCTGTGTAACCACCCTCTCCTCACATGCCTGCTGTGTAACGACCACCTCCAAGTGTTTACTCCAGGTCAGCCCTGAATGTGCTGTTCGAGAAGCCAATAACTCCATGTGTATTTACTCCAGGTCAGCCCTGAATGTGCTGTCGGAGAAGCCAATAACTCCACGTGTATTTACTCCAGGTCAGCCCTGAATGTGATATCAAAGAAACCAATAACTCCATGTGTATTTACTCCAGGTCAGCCCTGAATGTGCTGTCGGAGAAGCCAATAACTCCACGTGTATTTACTCCAGGTCAGCCGTGAATGTGCTATCAGGGAAGCCAATAACTCCACGTGTATTTACTCCAGGTCAGCCGTGAATGTGCTATCAGGGAAGCCAATAATTCCACATGTATTTACTCCAGGTCAGCCCTGAATGTGCTATCAAAGAAGCCAATAATTCCACATGTATTTACTCCAGGTCAGCCCTGAATGTGCTATCAAAGAAGCCAATAATTCCACATGTACTTACTCCAGGTCAGCCCTGAATATGCTGTTGGAGAAGCCAATAATTACATGTGTATTTTCTCCAGGTCAACCCTGAATGTGCTGTTGGAGAAGCCAATAATTACATGTGTATTTTCTCCAGGTCAGCCCTGAATATGCTGTTCGAGAAGCCAATAACTCCACGTGTATTTACTCCAGGTCAGCCGTGAATGTGCTATCAGGGAAGCCAATAACTCCACGTGTATTTACTCCAGGTCAGCCCTGAATGTGCTATCAGGGAAGTCAATAACTCCACGTGTATTTACTCCAGGTCAGCCCTGAATGTGCTATCAGGGAAGCCAATAACTCCACATGTATTTACTCCAGGTCAGCCCTGAATGTGCTATCAGAGAAGCCAATAATTCCACATGTATTTACTCCTGGTCAGTCCTGAATGTGCTATCAAATAAGCCAATAATTCCACATGTATTTACTCCAGGTCAGCCCTGAATGTGCTGTTGGAGAAGCCAATAATTACATGTGTATTTTCTCCAGGTCAGCCATGAATGTGCTATCAAAGAAGCCAGTAACACCACATGTATTTACTCCAGGTCAGCCCTGAATGTGCTATCAAAGAAGCCAATAACTCCACATGTATTTACTCCAGGTCAGCCCTGAATGTACTATCAAAGAAGGCAGTAACACCACATGTATTTACTCCAGGTCAGCCCTGAATGTGCTATCAAAGAAGCCAATAACTCCATGTGTATTTACTCCAGGTCAGCCCTGAATGTGCTGTCAGGGAGGAGCCAATAACTCCTGATGTATTTACTCCAGGTCAGCCGTGAATGTGCTATCAGGGAAGCCAATAACTCCATGTATTTACTCCAGGTCAGCCCTGAATGTGCTATCAAAGAAGCCAATAATTCCATATGTATTTACTCCTGGTCAGTCCTGAATGTGCTATCAAAGAAGCCAATAATTCCACATGTATTTACTCCAGGTCAGCACTGAATGTGCTGTTGGAGAAGCCAATAATTCCATGTGTATTTTCTCCAGGTCAGCACTGAATGTGCTAACAGAGAAACCAATAACTCCACATGTATTTACTCCAGGTCAGCCCTGAATGTGCTATCAAAGAAGCCAGTAACTCCACATGTATTTACTCCAGGTCAGCCCTGAATGTGCTATCAAAGAAGCCAATAACTCCACATGTATTTACTCCAGGTCAGCCCTGAATGTGCTATCAAAGAAGCCAGTAACACCACATGTATTTACTCCAGGTCAGCCCTGAATGTGCAATCAGGGAAGCCAATAATTCCACATGTATTTACTCCTGGTCAGTCCTGGATATGCTATCAAAGAAGCCAGTAACATCACATGTATTTACTCCAGGTCGGCCCTGAATGTGCTATCAAAGAAGCCAATAACTCCACATGTATTTACTCCAGGTCAGCCCTGAATGTGCTATCAAAGAAGGCAGTAACACCACATGTATTTACTCCAGGTCAGCCCTGAATGTGCTATCAAAGAAGCCAATAATTCCACATGTATTTACTCTTGGTCAGTCCTGAATGTGCTATCAAAGAAGCCAATAATTCCACATGTATTTACTCCAGGTCAGCCCTGAATGTGCTAGCAAAGAAGCAAATAACTCCACATGTATTTACTCCAGATCAGCCCTGAATATGCTATCGGAGAAGCCAGTAACTCCACATGTATTTACTCCTGGACAATCCTGAATATGCTGTTGGAGAAGCCAATAATTTCATGTGTATTTTCTCCACGTCAACCCTGAATGTGCTGTTGGAGAAGGCAATAATTACATGTGTATTTTCTCCAGGTCAGCCTTGAATGTGCTGTTGGAGAAGCCTATAATTACATGTGTATTTTCTCCAGGTCAACCCTGAATGTGCTGTTGGAGAAGCCAATAATTACATGTGTATTTTCTCCAGGTCAGCCCTGAATGTGCTACCAGAGAAGCCAATAACTCCATGTGTATTTACTCCAGGTCAGCCCTAAATGTGCTGTTGGAGAAGCCAATAATTACATGTGTATTTCCTCCAGGTCAACCCAGAATGTGCTGTTGGAGAAGCCAATAATTACATGTGTATTTTCTCCAGGTCAGCCCTGAATGTGCTACCAGAGAAGCCAATAACTCCATGTGTATTTACTCCAGGTCAGCCCTGAACGTGCTCTCGGAGAAGCAGGATTCCCAGGAGCGGGATCTTGCCACCCTGAAGGATGAATTGAGGGAACTGAGGGAACAACAGAACAGGGACAAGGACCTGATCCTGCAACTACAGACAATGGCCTCGGACAATGGCTGGGGCATAGCCAATCTGAAGGGTGCTCAAGACCAGCTCAAGAAGGACTTCATCACCTTCAAGAAACTTCAGGAGCGACAGAACAACACGGTTCTCCAGATGGAGGAGTTTCTGTCATCCAATGAGCAGCAACATAAGATCTACCACACGGCCATACGGAACCTTCAGAAGGAGATGCTGCACATCCGCAAGCTCATCGAGCAGGACAGAACCAGTCTGAACCAGTTCAAGCGGATCTTTGACAGCCAGATGTCCCGGACAACACAGGAGACACTGCCTCTGAAAGGGCCAGACGAACGCACCAACAAAATACCCACAATCCCTTTCGAGGAGAGAGAGGAGCAGTATAACGCGGTCCAGACAAGTCTGGCTGAGTTGTCTGAGAAGGAACAGGAACTTGAGAAGGACCTTGACCACTTCAATGGCAAGTTTGTTCAGTATGATGGCGAGCTGGCCCGCATCTACAGGTATGTAGACCACTGTCTGGCATGCGGTGTAAGACCGACCGCACTTGAAGGGTTTCAGGAAGAAATGCAATAAACGCCATTTTAGAAATTTTGCCAAAACCATTACTACCCCTGTAAATGTTTGTTTAAACACATGTTGAGCTAGGATGCTACCTAGTTAATACATAAACGCACAAAAATCCCCATGAAACGGCTAGCACAAAAGAGTATTTGTTTTCAAAACGTGATAAGCACCATCCTTCTTTTTTATCGAAATGTGATATATCCATGTTCAGCCAATCAGCACCGCCGTGCCGAACGTGCAGCTATGTGGACTGACAGTGCGCGCTGTATGAATGTACAGCTGTTTTGAAAACATAATCATTTAAAAGCATCTTTTGCGTAACAAATGTGCAATAAATATTTCATGCCACCATTCTCTGATTTTGGATTCAAAACTTAATTTACAAGTTATTATTATGACTTTTGAGGATGAAGCATAAAAGTGGCTTTTTCTCAAAACCAAGAAAATGGATATGTCTTGTTGTACCCAGAAATCCTTCACTTAGTGTCGATCAAACATTACCCACTGAACGGTTCTCCTTGAAAATAGCATTTTGGTGTGATGCGTGAATTTTGGTCAAGCACTTTCACATGGGTCATGTTGGTCCAGTGAATGCAGAATGTACTACATTAGATCTTTCATCAGATAGCAATAAATATACACTAGTTGCTCGCATATTCACACAGTGGCTATTTTCCAGAACATACCGATATTTCAAAATCCGTCACCAGATTGGGACGGAATTGTGGGTATCAGATTTGGGTGGATTTTGTCTAAAATATGAGGTTTGTAATTTTCACGAATTTTCCACATGATGTCAGTTAATTAACGTTTCATGCACTGAGAAAGTTTAAAGAAAATCTATTGCTAAATTATCCACCCAGCACAAGATAGTTTATAAGGGCTGCATATATAAAATCTATTGTCATCCCACCATACGTGGCAATGACAAGACTACTACCGAACTGTTGCCTAGCAAAAGGTGCGACAAGCTATCAAAAAATGCTGGACACTGAATATGAGGTGGACTCGAACATTGCGTCGTATATTTTGTTGCAGTTCTGGGCCCTGACATTTTTCTTTATGACAAAAATATAACACAAAGTTGTTCAAGTGAGAACTGAATAATTATGGCAATGACTGATTTAGCAGAAGTGATGCCTTGCTTGTAATGTTACACATACGATACTTCTGAAAACATGGTGGCGTGGCAAATCTTGGCGGAGGTCTGCACATACTTATGATTGTGACGTAGCTTGTTGCAAACTTTGAAGCAGCGGATCCATCAATTGACGGATCCAGAATGTCGCTGTTTGCTTACGTCACTATAAACATTATGCACATGACTGCCATGAAGCTTTGTATGGCCAACAACGTGTTACAGAAGTAATGTACAGTTTGTGCACATGACTGCCATGAAGCTTTGTATGGCCAACAACGTGTTACAGAAGTAATGTACAATTTGTGCACATGACTGCCATCAAGCTTTGTATGGCCAACAATGTGTTACAGAAGTAATGTACAGTTTGTGCACATGGCTGCCGTCAAGCTTTGTATGGCCAACAACATGTTACAGAAGTAATGTACAGTTTGTGCACATGACTGCCGTCAAGCTTTGTATGGCCAACAACGTGTTACAGAACTAATGTACAGTTTGTGCACATGACTGCCATCAAGCTTTGTATGGCCAACAACGTGTTACAGAAGTAATGTAGTTTGTGCACATGACTGCCATCAAGCTTTGTATGGCCAACAACATGTTACAGAAGTAATGTACAATTTGTGCACATGACTGCCATCAAGCTTTGTATGGCCAACAATGTGTTACAGAAGTAATGTACAGTTTGTGCACATGACTGCCGTCAAGCTTTGTATGGCCAACAACATGTTACAGAAGTAATGTACAGTTTGTGCACATGACTGCCGTCAAGCTTTGTATGGCCAACAACATGTTACAGAAGTAATGTACAGTTTGTGCACATGACTGCCGTCAAGCTTTGTATGGCCAACAACATGTTACAGAAGTAATGTACAGTTTGTGCACATGACTGCCGTCAAGCTTTGTATGGCCAACAACATGTTACAGAAGTAATGTACAGTTTGTGCACATGACTGCCGTCAAGCTTTGTATGGCCAACAACATGTTACAGAAGTAATGTACAGTTTGTGCACATGACTGCCGTCAAGCTTTGTATGGCCAACAACATGTTACAGAAGTAATGTACAGTTTGTGCACATGACTGCCGTCAAGCTTTGTATGGCCAACAACGTGTTACAGAACTAATGTACAGTTTGTGCACATGACTGCCATCAAACTTTGTATGGCCAACAACGTGTTACAGAAGTAATGTACAGTTTGTGCACATGACTGCCATCAAGCTTTGTATGGCCAACAACATGTTACAGAAGTAATGTACAGTTCATGCACATGACTGCCATCAAGCTTTGTATGGCCAACAATGTGTTACAGAAGTAATGTACAGTTTGGGCACATGACTGCCATCAAGCTTTGTATGGCCAACAACATGTTGCAGAAGTAATGTACAGTTTGTGCACATGACTGCCGTCAAGCTTTGTATGGCCAACAACATGTTACAGAAGTAATGTACAGTTTGTGCACATGACTGCCGTCAAGCTTTGTATGGCCAACAACATGTTACAGAAGTAATGTACAGTTTGTGCACATGACTGCCGTCAAGCTTTGTATGGCCAACAACGTGTTACAGAAGTAATGTACAGTTTGTGCACATGACTGCCATCAAGCTTTGTATGGCCAACAACGTGTTACAGAAGTAATGTACAATTTGTGCACATGACTGCCATCAAGCTTTGTATGGCCAACAATGTGTTACAGAAGTAATGTACAGTTTGTGCACATGACTGCCGTCAAGCTTTGTATGGCCAACAACATGTTACAGAAGTAATGTACAGTTTGTGCACATGACTGCCGTCAAGCTTTGTATGGCCAACAACATGTTACAGAAGTAATGTACAGTTTGTGCACATGACTGCCGTCAAGCTTTGTATGGCCAACAACGTGTTACAGAACTAATGTACAGTTTGTGCACATGACTGCCATCAAGCTTTGTAAAGCCAACAACGTGTTACAGAAGTAATGTAGTTTGTGCACATGACTGCCATCAAGCTTTGTATGGCCAACAACATGTTACAGAAGTAATGTACAGTTCATGCACATGACTGCCATCAAGCTTTGTATGGCCAACAACGTGTTACAGAAGTAAAGTACAGTTTGTGCACATGACTGCCGTCAAGCTTTGTATGGCCAACAACGTGTTACAGAACTAATGTACAGTTTGTGCACATGACTGCCATCAAACTTTGTATGGCCAACAACGTGTTACAGAAGTAATGTACAGTTTGTGCACATGACTGCCATCAAGCTTTGTATGGCCAACAACATGTTACATAAGTAATGTACAGTTCATGCACATGACTGCCATCAAGCTTTGTATGGCCAACAATGTGTTACAGAAGTAATGTACAGTTTGTGCACATGACTGCCATCAAGCTTTGTATGGCCAACAACGTGTTACAGAACTAATGTACAGTTTGTGCACATGACTGCCATCAAGCTTTGTATGGCCAACAACGTGTCACAGAACTAATGTACAGTTTGTGCACATGACTGCTGTCAAGCTTTGTATGGCCAACAACGTGTTACAGAACTAATGTATAGTTTGTGCACATGACTGCCATCAAGCTTTGTATGGCCAACAACGTGTTACAGAAGTAAAGTACAGTTTGTGCACATGACTGCCATCAAGCTTTGTATGGCCAACAACATGTTACAGAAGTAATGTATAGTACATGCACTTGACTGCCATCAAGCTTTGTATGGCCAACAATGTGTTACAGAAGTAAAGTACAGTTTGTGCACATGACTGCCATCAAGCTTTGTACGGCCAACAATGTGTTACAGAAGCAATGTACAGTTTGTGCACATGACTGCCATCATGCTTTGTACAGCCAACAATGTGTTACAGAAGTAATGTACAGTTTGTGCATTATGTTACCAGGGTGACATGACAATTGGTAGATCAATCATTCCTGCATACAATTCTTGCTTCAAAACTTTTGGCTATATTTGTCATCAAAATGTTTTGGGGCCAGAATTTCAACGAAATGTACGACAGATTGTCCGAATGCTCCACATGTGCAGCGTGCATTTTGATAGCTTTACACACCTTGTTGCTAATAAGCAATAAGTCAAGTAATGGATGGGTCAAGTATATATGTACCTATGTATCTTCTTTATACCCTAGTAGGTACTTAAGGCATTCAAGTTATATGTGTATGACGACAGTTAGCGATACAACCTGGTCGGGATAACCTATACTATATGTCCTACATGAAGCCTGTTATCTGTCCACAGTATGTCCCACATGAAGCATGTTATCTGTCCACAATATGTCCCACATGAAGCATGTTATCTGTCTCCAATATGTCCCACATGAAGCATGTTATCTGTCTCCAGTATGTCCTACATGAAGCATGTTATCTGTCCACAATATGTCCCACATGAAGCATGCTATCTGTCTCCAATATGTCCTACATGAAGCATGTTATCTGTCTCCAATATGTCCTACATGAAGCATGTTATCTGTCTCCAATATGTCCTACATGAAGTGTGTTATCTGCCCACAATATGTCCTACATGAAGTATGTTATCTGTCCACAATATGTCCCGCATGAAGCGTGTTATCTGTCTCCAATATGTCCTACATGAAGCATGTTATCTGTCCCCAATATGTCCCACATGAAGCATGTTATCTGTCCCCAATATGTCCTTCATGAAGCATGTTATTTGTCCACAATATGTCCCACATGAAGCATGTTATCTGTCTCCAATACGTCCCACATGAAGCATGTTATCTGTCTCCAATATGTCCTACATGAAGCATGTTATCTGTCCACAATACGTCCCACATGAAGCATGCTATCTGTCTCCAATATGTCCTACATGAAGCATGTTATCTGTCTCCAATATGTCCTACATGAAGCATGTTATCTGTTTCCAATATGTCCTACATGAAGTGTGTTATCTGCCCACAATATGTCCTACATGAAGTATGTTATCTGTCCACAATATGTCCCGTATGAAGTGTGTTATCTGTCCCCAATATGTCCTACATGAAGCATGTCATCTGTCCCCAATATGTCCCACATGAAGCATGTTATTTGTGTCCAATATGTCCCACATGAAGCATGTTATCTGTCCCCAATGTGTCCTACATGAAGCATGTTATCTGTCTCCACTATGTCCCACATGAAGCATGTTATCTGTCCCCAATGTGTCCTACATGAAGCATGTTATGTCTCCACTATGTCCCACATGAAGCATGTTATCTGTCTCCACTATGTCCTATATGAAGCATGTTATTTGTCCCCAATATGTCCCACATGAAGCATGTTATCTGTCTCCAATATGTCCCACATGAAGCATGTTATCTGTCCCCAATATGTCCTTCATGAAGCATGTTATTTGTCCACAATATGTCCCACATGAAGCATGTTATCTGTCTCCAATATGTCCCACATGAAGCATGTTATCTGTCTCCAATATGTCCTACATGAAGCATGTTATCTGTCCACAATACGTCCCACATGAAGCATGCTATCTGTCTCCAATATGTCCTACATGAAGCATGTTATCTGTCTCCAATATGTCCTACATGAAGCATGTTATCTGTTTCCAATATGTCCTACATGAAGTGTGTTATCTGCCCAAAATATGTCCTACATGAAGTAGGTTATCTGTCCACAATATGTCCCGTATGAAGCGTGTTATCTGTCTCCAATATGTCCTACATGAAGCATGTTATCTGTCCCCAATATGTCCCACATGAAGCATGTTATTTGTGTCCAATATGTCCCACATGAAGCATGTTATCTGTCCCCAATGTGTCCCACATGAAGCATGTTATCTGTCCCCACTATGTCCCACATGAAGCATGTTATCTGTCCCCAATGTGTCCTACATGAAGCATGTTATCTGTCTCCACTATGTCCCACATGAAGCATGTTATCTGTCTCCACTATGTCCTATATGAAGCATGTTATTTGTCCCCAATATGTCCCACATGAAGCATGTTATCTGTCTCCAATATGTCCTACATGAAGCATGTTATCTGTCCCCAATATGTCCCACATGAAGCATGTTATTTGTGTCCAATATGTCCCACATGAAGCATGTTATCTGTCTCCAATATGTCCCACATGAAGCATGTTGTTTGTGTCCAATATGTCCCACATGAAGCATGTTATCTGTCCCCAATGTGTCCTACATGAAGCATGTTATCTGTCTCCACTATGTCCCACATGAAGCATGTTATCTGTCCCCAATGTGTCCTACATGAAGCATGTTATCTGTCTCCACTATGTCCCACATGAAGCATGTTATCTGTATCCACTATGTCCTATATGAAGCATGTTATTTGTCCCCAATATGTCCCACATGAAGCATGTTATCTGTCTCCAATATGTCCTACATGAAGCATGTTATCTGTCCCCAATATGTCCCACATGAAGCATGTTATTTGTGTCCAATATGTCCCACATGAAGCATGTTATCTGTCTCCAATATGTCCCACATGAAGCATGTTGTTTGTGTCCAATATGTCCCACATGAAGCATGTTATCTGTCCCCAATGTGTCCTACATGAAGCATGTTATCTGTCTCCACTATGTCCCACATGAAGCATGTTATCTGTCCCCAATGTGTCCTACATGAAGCATGTTATCTGTCTCCACTATGTCCCACATGAAGCATGTTATCTGTATCCACTATGTCCTATATGAAGCATGTTATTTGTCCCCAATATGTCCCACATGAAGCATGTTATCTGTCTCCAATATGTCCTACATGAAGCATGTTATCTGTCCCCAATATGTTCCACATGAAGCATGTTATTTGTGTCCAATATGTCCCACATGAAGCATGTTATCTGTCTCCAATATGTCCCACATGAAGCATGTTGTTTGTGTCCAATATGTCCCACATGATGCATGTTATCTCTCCCCAATATGTCCCACATGAAGCATGTTATTTGTGTCCAATATGTCCCACATGAAGCATGTTATTTGTGTCCAATAAGTCCCACATGAAGCATGTTATCTGTCCCCAATATGTCCACATGAAGCATGTTATCTGTCTCCACTATGTCCCACATGAAGCATGTTATCTGTCCCCAATATGTCCCACATGAACCATGTTATCTGTCCCCAATATGTCACACATGAAGCATGTTATCTGTCTCCACTATGTCCCACATAAAGCATGTTATCTGTCTCCAATATGTCCCACATGAAGCATGTTATCTGTCCCCAATGTGTCCTACATGAAGCATGTTATCTGTCTCCACTATGTCCCACATGAAGCATGTTGTCTATCCCCAATGTGTCCCACATGAAGCATGTTATCTGTCTCCAATATGTCCTACATGAAGCATGTTATCTGACTCCACTATGTCCCACATGAAGCATGTTATCTGTCCCCAATATGTCCCACATGAAGCATGTTATTTGTGTCCAATATGTCCCACATGAAGCATGTTATCTGTCTCCAATATGTCCCACATGAAGCATGTTGTTTGTGTCCAATATGTCCCACATGATGCATGTTATCTCTCCCCAATATGTCCCACATGAAGCATGTTATTTGTGTCCAATAAGTCCCACATGAAGCATGTTATCTGTCCCCAATATGTCCACATGAAGCATGTTATCTGTCTCCACTATGTCCCACATGAAGCATGTTATCTGTCCCCAATATGTCCCACATGAACCATGTTATCTGTCCCCAATATGTCACACATGAAGCATGTTATCTGTCTCCACTATGTCCCACATGAAGCATGTTATCTGTCTCCACTATGTCCCACATGAAGCATGTTATCTGTCCCCAATGTGTCCTACATGAAGCATGTTATCTGTCTCCAATATGTCCCACATGAAGCATGTTGTCTGTCCCCAATGTGTCCCACATGAAGCATGTTATCTGTCTCCAATATGTCCTACATGAAGCATGTTATCTGACTCCACTATGTCCCACATGAAGCATGTTATCTGTCCCCAATATGTCCCACATGAAGCATGTTATCTCTCCCCAATGTGTCCCACATGAAGCATGTTATCTGTCTCCACTATGTCCCACATGAAGCATGTTATCTGTCCCCAATATGTCCCATGTGAAGCATGCTATTTGTGTCCAATATGTCCCACATGAAGCATGTGATCTGCCTGCAGCATGTACTTCAACCTGAGTCTGCAGCTGTCCCACCTGGAGAACAAGCTGCTAATGCGTCAACAGCAGGTCTTCCAATCGGACCTCCACGACATGCAACGCATGTTCGTCAACTTCACGCAGCAGATCATCAACATGGAGCAGCAGACCGCCGCATACAAGAAGGCGGACGTCGGTGTCGCGCGAGCCACCAGGGAGCGCCACCAGGACATGTCGCTGATGTCGGCGACGGTGACGCAGCAGGGCATGCGCCTGCGAACCGTCGAAGACATGATGTCGAATTATCAACGCGCGAACAGCCACAACCTACAGCTGTTGAACACATCGATTGCACAGCTCAACAAGAGTCTCGCCGGCTTCGCGAGGAGTCTCACTGCACACAACACAAAGGCAAACAACGTGTTTGTGGACGTCGACGACAAGCTGATGGAGTACCACAAGCGCATCAAGAGCAACCTGGTGCGTCTCACCAGCATCGAGGTGAGGGTGTTGAACGCGTCACTCGAGCAGTGTCGCAAGACCAATCAGGATCTCGTCCAGGACATCAAGGTTGCTGACATCGGCCGCAGCGTCACTAGGATGGACCGCATGGTCAGCGACCAGAACAGCAAGATCACAAAGTAAGTCACGGTCAATGTCAGGTAGAGTGTGTGTCACTGTCAGGTCGAGTGTCAAGTATGTGCCATTGTCAGGTTGAATTAAGTTCAAATGTGTCATTGTAAGGTAGAGTGTCAAGTATGTGTTACTATTAGTTAGAATGTCATGCCAGTGTCACTGTTAGAATGTCAAATCTGTGTCAGTGTCAGGCAGAGTGTCACGAGTGTGCCACAAAGGTAAGGAGTCAAATTGCTTAACATTCTTCAGGATAGTTAATTTCTATGCAAATGAGTTCTTTTAGACATATCCAATACATGAATTTTTACCATGTAGAGGCTTTTGTTGGTGTAACACACCAACTTGTAATTTGCATAGTAAGGAGTCAAGTCTGTAACACTATCAATCAGAATATCATGTCAATGTCACTGTTGGTTAGAACATAGAATGTCAAGTAACTGTCATTATCAGAATGTCAAGTCCATGATATAATATAAAATATCAAGAACAACCATGTCACTGTCACAATGTCACGTACGTCTGTGTCACTGACAGTTACAATGTCAAGTAAGTCAGTTCACCCAGTGTTGTTAGAGTGTAGCAAGTAGATAAGTGAACCAGGGTTCATCTGAAGACCTTGGCACAAGATCAACAGAATCAGACTGAAGTGATAAAGACAAGAAGACCATGTAGGGCAGACGACCACATCTCTGTATCCAAGCAGGTCTTGAATACAGAGATGTCTATGAACATTCTCACCTGGCTACATGGGGTCTGTGCAGGATGGACCACAGTGTGTCCCAGCTGTTTGAGGAGAACAAGGATCACATGAGGACCATAGAGGGCGTGAAGATGCACATAAACGACTTCATGGAACTGGAGCCTAAAGTGACGGCCATGCAACTGGAAATAAACAACATCATCTATGATCTCCCTAGGGGTGAGTAATCAACCTCACCTTTGACCTCCTTAGGGGTGAGTAATCAACCTCACCTTTGACCACCTCCCTAGGGGTGATTAATTACCCTCCCGCCTTTGACCTCCCTCTCAGTAGGGATGAGTAATCAACCCCACCTTTGACATCCTTAGGGGTGCGTAATCAACCTCACCTTTGACCTCTCTAGGGAGAGTAGTCAAACTCACTTTTGATATCCCAAGGGGTGAGTAATCAACCTGATTGTTAAAATCCCTAGGATGAAAACCAATGTCATATGTCACCTCATGGGATGGGGGCAAATAGTCTATCTCATCTTCCACCTTCGTGGAATGAATAAGCCACCTCTTCTACGAATAATAAACCTAATTTTCACACTTTGTATGGGAGAGTAAACATGTTCTTATTTTCGACGTCCCTGCTAAGTCGTTTGAGTGGTAATTAACACTACTTTCCAACTTAAGTACTCATTTATATAGTGAATTAGGGTGGTGTAAATGAAATTGCCCAGCCTTAGAAACTGCAGGAAAGATTTCTATCCCCGTGATCTCAGTTGACAGTGTGACACTGCTCCGTATTACTGTACCCAACAAACTAAGTTCCACGAAAATACTTTATGCAAAAACCAAAAAACTGTACTAAAGTGACAACATGTTGCGAGCCTCAGATATTCAGATTCAGAGATTCAGACTGTTTATTACCAAGTAGCATTTTAAATGTACGAGGAATTCTTGGCGTTGTGACATCAACATACATGCACGCTTGTCTCCCCTGCCCCCCATCATGCACACGCAAAATATACAATCAGAAACATTATGAAACTATGCTAAAACTAGTATAAATTTAAACCAAGGCCAACTGCCAACATATTTTAAGACAGTCGTACATCTATTGACATAAAGTGAACTTGATAACATAATATTAATACCATCTGAACATTACATAAAAAGTTAAAAAGTATACGTGTAGTTAAATAAATAATAAATAAAAGTATAAATAAATTAGCTGACGATATAAAAACTAAGTTGACAGTTAAAAAGTATGTACATACATGTAGTCAAGTTAATACATAAATAATAAAAATAAATAAATAACTACAAAAATAATAAATAAATAATTTAGCATGGCGACATAAAATCTAAACCGACTGAAAACAGTATCATGGCATCTCAGGGTTCAAGTGACTCACAGCCTATGGATAAAAACTATTTTCAAGTCTAGTGGTCCTTGTCTTAATACTTCTATAGTGCTTGCCAGAGGGAAGAAGTTCAAAGAGATGGTTGGCTGGGTGGGTAGTATCCCGTACAATGCTCTTGGATTTTCGCGCACAGTGTATACGTGGTGTCACCCTGCACCTTGCTCAGGTTCATCAACTTACATAAACAAGTTGTTAATTAAACTATTCGTACAAATAGTTTGTGTACATGAATTGAAGCAGTTCCAAAAACTTCCCAAGGAGACAAGCTGGTATTCGAAAGAAAATGCCATCCCCGGGTGAAGTGTAAAGCACTTCCTTTGGTCTATAATTGGTTTCCTATTCTAGCTGTGCAGTGTTCCACCATGATGTATAATGGTTAAACTATAATTTGTTAAGTTATATACAATTATTGTTAAGATATATACAATTATAGGTGTTGGTTGGTGAAAATTGAGGGGAAGTGACGCTCACCAAAAACATCAACTGCACTCGCCTTGAGGCTTACCAAAAACTGCACCCGCCGTCAAAATATTGGGGGACTAAATATATCTCCAGCAATACTGAGGGTATGATCCCCCAAGTCCTCTGGTTCTGATGCCTATGACAAACGTTGTCACGTTTCAATGTCTCTAGCTGCTAAAATTAAGATGCTCTTTGTTTTGTCTTGCCAACAATGTTGATAACAGTAATACTACGTGCATTACATCACTAGAGAGCCGTGATATCTCCTAGATCAACATTTCTTCATGCAGCTGATGTTTAAAAACTGCCTTATCATTTTGTAATAAAGATAACATTCGGGGTGGAATTTCAACAAAATATAGTATATAATATATGAATCCTCCAACTTTTTGATGGCTTGACAAACATGTTGCTAGGCAACAGGTCACATGATGGATATATTATAAAAATTACATTGAACAAAAGCTATGAAGTTCTGTTTATCTGCCGTATTCCAGACTGCACAGAAGTTGGGGAGAAACACCGCGAGAGTGGTCAGTACCTGGTGAAGTCTGACCACAGCCTGCGGTCACTGCGCGTGTACTGTGAGTTTGACGACGCGGGCAGCTGGCTTGTGGTCCAGCGAAGAGTGGATGGCACAGAGTCGTTTGACCGCACCTGGCGGGAGTTTAGCGAGGGCTTCGGCGAGCTTGACCATGACTTCTGGCTTGGTAATGACAACCTGCATTACTTCACCTCCCAGGATAACTACAAGCTGCACATTGAGATGACCTCACTCAACAACGAACTGTGGATCGCCGACTACAACTTCTTCCAGGTCAGAGGTCGCAGGGCTGTCTCTGTCGTTGAGCCGACTCTTTGCAATTTTCTCCCTCTTAGTATTAGATTAGTTGAAAATATTACATAATACCTTTATAACCTTGCATATCCACCTTAGCTCCCTGATATATCCATCCATCTGTTGACAACTGTAATACTGTTTGTCGATTTTGAGATTGACCTAGCCTTTTGTTTTGATGCAAATCTGAACGTGGCTTCAAAAGATTTTTGTACAAAAGACGTTATCTTATTATAAATTATAATTATTCAGAATTGTACAGAGTAAACATGTGTAATCATTGAAATTTGTTTAGTAATTGTACTCGCATTCAATTAATTTTTGTCAAGAAGACAAAGTAATCGTACTCAATTACAATGCCAGAGTAATTATAATCATAAAAGCATTTTTTTTTAAGAATGATCAAAATAATAATAATATGTATATTTTTATATAGCGCCCTTTTCAGCCTAAACTGCTCAAAGGTGCTTTACAAATTCATTAATTCGTTAATGCAATTCATACATACGAAACACACCTCAGAACATAAAAACTAGTATATTTCTATATAAACAACTATGGTAAATGTTTTCTCAGCATTTCTTTTTATGTAAAATACTACTATATATATTTAATATGTATGTATGTAAATTGCCCAAGAGCAATTTTGATTGATCGGGCATTATATAAGTACTTTTGTTATTATTAATTTAATGATTTCAATCACGACTACAATTCTCTTGTGCCTATTTATGCTGCCCAAGCCCCAAGTACCAAGTAAACTTTCACATAAATGGGTCAATTCCAGATTTGTTCACAAATGTTCCAGTAGTTGGTATGTTATGCTGGTAACAATCGCAGCAAATGCACAAACCATACAGACAATCTACAGACAATGGCTAGGCCGTTGATGTAATCGTGACCGCAATCATGGAGACACTGAAGGCAGTTTGCCAAAGCACTCGTACCAGATGTTTCCTATCGCCAGTCTATCGTCATATCCATATATGTAGATCTGTGGAATTGCGGCTCACCGAGTCACGTTACTGGTCTCGCTCTCCGGCATGTTTACGCGCACTGTTTGATGCGTTAATAAATGTTCTTTGCTGTTCGTTGATATACTAGTTGTCTATACTGGCGTGGTGGCAGCGGTACTGTTCGCAGTGTACCCTAAGAAACGCCTCACAAGTGACACTCGTAACTATAGCCAAACAAAAGGCACAACGAGACAGAGTACGTACGTTACACTGGCAAAGCCACCGGAGCGTCAGTGTCATGGCACAGAGAGCACCGAAGCAGTGGTCACTCTCAAAGCAAAACTCTGACGTCGTTTGAGAACTCTCGACAAAATATACAATACACACTATCGCTAGACGCCAATTTCGCGACATTTTTGCTTGACCAATCCGAATGGAAAAATGAAGACGAATTATACAATACACACTATCGCTAGTTTCGCGGCTTGACCAATCCGAATGGAAAAAGAAGACGAATTCCACCCCGTTGCGGGGTCTAACCGATGATGACGAAAACGTCCCTGCGGCTAGTCGGCGTACGGCCACACAAAAGGTCACGCACCTTGACCTAATGCTTGGCCAAATCGCCAATTTCTGTCCCGTTATATCGAGGAATACAATTGTAAAGAACTCTGTTTCTATAAAATCAATCTGGCAAGCAATACGCTTACATTTCGGCTTCCAATCCTCGGGCGCACACTTCCTCGACTTCGCCGAAATCAAGCTGGAGGCGGACGAAAGTCATGAAGATCTCTTTCAGAGATTGATGGCTTTCGTCGAGGACAACCTGTTGGCCGTGGGAGGTGGCATATCTCACCACCTGGAGTTACCGTCGTCAAACGAGGACATATCCCCGTCGTTGGAGAACATGATCGTCCTCCAATGGCTCAAACTAATCCACCCTGAGCTACCCCGTCTAGTGAAACAACGATACGGGACAGAATTACGCAGCCGAACACTCGCAAGTCTGAAACCCGAGATATCGCAAGCATTAACTTCTCTCCTTGATGAGCTAACCGCTATCTCCGAAATAAAAGTCATGCGACAATCAACCACCAACCAACGGTCTGGCTCTTCTCAATCTCGTCGATATCAACGTAGTGCAAGCAACCCAACCACTCGGCGAGCCAAACAGTGTCCACTGTGCAAGCAAGCGGGTCGTGCCAGCTACGAGCACTACCTGAGCGAGTGCAGGTTCCTACCTGAGAACGACCGGTTGTACCTATCCAAAGCGCGCAATATAATCGGAGTGGACTGCGACGACGGCTCGGATGATGAACAGTCAGCTGGAGACGGAGACTGCACTGGCGACGTGTCGACCGTGGCATGTCGTGTGAACACAAAACAGTCGCCATTTTTCAAGTCATTTTACCGACATCATCCATTACGACTCACACTAGACACCGGTGCGGAGACAAACATGATCAGAGAGGCAGTCGCTAAAAGCATCGGAGCTAAAATCGGCAAAAGCTCACAGCTAGCGAGGCAGGCTGATGGTGTTACTCCGCTGAACGTTATCGGAGAAACACACCTGACCTTGTCGCGCGACGGAACTGACCTCCAACTCGATGCGCTAGTTGTTGCAGATCTCGACGTGGACGTACTCGCGGGCACGCCGTTCATGTCTACCAATGACGTATCCGTTCGTCCTGCCAGACACGAGATCACAATCGGTGAAACCACTGTCATACAGTACGGTTTCCAAACGTCAGGTAACGAGCAATATCACACCGTACGCAGGGCTCACGCATACGTGCTGCACGCACCCTCGCCATCTACCACGGTTTGGCCGGGTGAGTTCGTAGAGCTCCAGTTGCCCACGGCCCTAGACGACCAGACTCTGGCAGTCGAGCCACGCAGCTCTCCACACAACGAAGGTTGGCCAAAGCCTGGAATCATTGAGGCCGTCGGCAACAAAATACGACTCGTCAACACGTTGCCCAGACCACTAAAGCTGTTTCGCCACGAACACTTTTGTCAGGTGCGTCACACTGTCGCGTCACCGACCTGTGACACCGAATCTGAACCCGCTGTGAAGACTCGTAACATTGCCCACACCACTGACCTCTTCTCCAAAGCTATAGAGTTGGACTGCGACAAACAACTACCCGAGAGCATGCGAGGACAGTTCCGCAGTCTACATCAACAACACGACTCCGTTTTCAACCCGAGCATCGTGGGCTATAATGGACATGCGGGGCCTTTCACGGCAGTCGTCAACATGGGTCCGGTCCTGCCTCCTCAGCGCAAAGGAAGATGTCCTCAATACGCGCGCGAAAAACTGACCGAACTGCAGGAGAAGTTCGACGAGCTGGAGGCGGTTGGCGTGTTCCAACGACCGGAAGATGCCGGAATATCCGTCGAGTACCTGAACCCATCGTTCCTCGTTCGCAAGCCGAATGGAGGATCGAGGCTAGTTACTGCCTTCTCAGACGTTGGGAGGTACAGTAAACCACAACCGTCACTCATGCCAGATGTTGACTCTACCCTCCGCCAGATCGCGTGCTGGAAATACATAGTGGTGTCTGATCTAACCAGTGCTTTCTATCAGATCCCCCTAGCGAAGGAGTCAATGAAATTCTGTGGAGTGGCAACACCATTCCGTGGAGTACGTGTCTACACCAGATGCGCTATGGGGATGCCCGGTTCTGAGACCGCACTTGAAGAACTGATGTGCAGAGTACTAGGCGACCTTCTGCAAGACGGAGTTGTGGCCAAACTGGCCGATGACTTGTACTGCGGAGGAAACTCACCCGAAGAACTACTAGACAACTGGGGTCACGTTCTCGATGCCCTTGATCTATGCGATCTACGTCTGTCGGCGAAGAAGACACGCGTTTGCCCCACATCTACTACCATTCTGGGTTGGGTTTGGTCTCAAGGCACAATACGCGCCAGCCCCCATCGTATCACAACACTGTCGTCATGTGTACCACCACAGACCATTCTCGGGCTGCGTTCCTTCGTTGGCGCTTTCAAAGTACTGGGACGTGTCATCCCGCAGAGTTCCAAGGTGCTCGCTCCTCTCGAATCACACATCGCGGGGAAGAAGTCTCAGGAGCCGATAAGCTGGTCCGAAAACCTCCACGAGGCGTTCTGTACAGCCCAGAAGGCCCTGTCAACTAACAGGTCAATCACCTTGCCAAGACCTGATGACCAATTGTGGATCGTCACCGACGGATCCGTCACACAGCGCGGTATCGGTGCCACTCTGTACGTATCACGCAACGGTCAAACCCTCCTTGCAGGATTCTTCAGTGCTAAACTCAAAAAGCACCAGGTGACTTGGCTACCATGTGAGATCGAAGCGCTCGGCATTGCAGCCGCAGTTAAGCACTTCAGCCCGTACATAATCCAGTCCAAGTCTAAGCCGTGCCTTCTCACGGACAGCAAGCACAGACAGCACCCGGATTCATCGCTCTCGTAGATGACCCAACACTACAACGATTGGGCATCAGTATCGAAATCGGTCGAATCAAAAACGCCAACAAAAATCCGGTGGCAGAGAAGGCAGTGGCGGAAGTGGAGGACGAAATACTCCGATGTGAGATCGCTAAGCGCTCGGCATTGCAGCCGCAGTTAAGCACTTCAGCCCGTACATAATCCAGTCCAAGTCTAAGCCGTGCGCGGGACAGTTCACAGATGACCGCGAAAGCCCGGTGGTACGAGACTTCTACAGCACACAACTCGCGACCGTTGGTGACTTGCGTATACACCGCATTCTCATCACGGAACAACAACAGTCGCGGGAACGGAACCACCCTCACAGTGAACTCGCGAAAGCCCCCCGTGGTAGAGAAGCTTCTACACACACAATCCACGTTGGTGACTTGGTATACATAACATCCGATCGCAACAAGTCATCAGCGAGGGACAGATATTTAGTCACCTCCGTCGAAGACCACTGGTGTTTCATTCGAAAATTCAGCGGCCACCAGCTTCGTGCATCATCATACAAGGTGAAACTCTCGGAGTGCTACTTAGTCCCCAATTCCAGACCAACTACCGTAGCCCCACCGCCCCATCACGACACTGGCAGTGATATCGAGTCCGATGAAGACGCCCCGGTGGTCTCGTTCGACGAGGCCCCTCAGACTCCGCTGACGATCGCTACTCCGCTGGAGGTACCCGTCCTACCAACTCCAACTAACGAAGTCGTAGCTGAAATCGACACACCGGCTGACACTCCACGACCTGTCCGCAGACGTGTCAAGCCCAAGTACTTACAAGACTATGTCACTTCATAAGCAGTTTGTGTGTTAATTGTTGCATCTTTACATTGTGTTTAATTGTTTATCACAAAATTAATAGTCAGTTGACTTACTATAATTTGCTTAGAATAGAAGAGGACTTAAAGGAAAGTGGTCGCGCCAGTCTATCGTCATATCCATATATGTAGATCTGTGGAATTGCGGCTCACCGAGTCACGTTACTGGTCTCGCTCTCCGGCATGTTTACGCGCACTGTTTGATGCGTTAATAAATGTTCTTTGCTGTTCGTTGATATACTAGTTGTCTATACTGGCGTATAGCATATATTTGAGCGGTTACTTCAAACATCCCCAATTAATGGATGCACCTCGGAACAGTAGCAGAAACCATGTGTAACATTGTAAACAATCGAGTAATGCCCCATTAATGTCCACTACAAACCCTAAAACCAGCAATAACCCTTAACCAACGAGGAATAAACAAGTGTTTCTTCTGAGGAGTCATAGGTTAATCGCCGAAAATGTTGTCCCATGATGCAAGCCATCTAAGAGGAAAACATGGCATACAGACACACATACACACGCTCTATTATAGTTAATTACATAGGTGATGTAATCACTCTATCTCTGCTCCAGGTCAGCGACAAAGCATCCAACTATAAGCTGCATGTTGGCGGCTACCATGGTAACGGGACGGACGCGCTGAAGTACTCGAACGAGATGCCGTTTAGCACGAAAGACGTGGACAATGATGTGAGTAGCACACACTGTGCCAAGTTCTACACGGCAGGCTGGTGGTATAAACACTGCCACTACTGCAATCTGAATGGGCGGTACACTGTCGGTATGGTCTGGTTCAACCAGTATTTTGACGAGTGGGTTCAGATGCAGGGCACCAAGATGATGATCCAACGAGTCAACGCAACGATGCTCCCCACAGCCGGCAATGACTTGACACCGACCTCATCCCTTGGTGACGACATCTAACGTCACCGCTGATTAGAAGAGTTGTTTAGCATAGTGTGTGTTGGTATTGACGGTACCGGTTGCATTCTGACGATGAAACCCAAACATTACCCAAGGAGGCAGACTCAGTGCATCAGTGCAGTGTAAGTTTGTGTGGTGAGACTTTGAAGCCAGCAATGACACTGACACATGGACTATGTATGTGCCAAGTAGTCTGTGCTGTGACTTTGACACTGCCATGGATAGACTGCATAAGCCAGGGCATCAATGCAAGTCAGGAACAGCTGAATACCTCAGTTTATCGACTTAACGAATGTGGATTTATCGAATTGTGCATCAGCCAGTCTTATGTGACGACCTTTCAGATTTAGACATTTTGGGGTTGGGCCAATCATGACAACAACTTTAGGATGGCTGGACAAGAAATTATGGGGTTTCCTGGAATTACTCTTTGGTGTCGGATGTGAACCTCATTCCCACAATGAAGACCAACTAGCAGCAAATGCAGTGAGTTATAACTGAATGTCCATATACAGTATATATGCCAAGGGTAGTGTAGTAATGTGCCACCCCTGGCTTGGGAAAATGTGTCAGAGGAAAGGCTTTTGACAAGGAACGTGTGATGTTGTCTATCCTGTCACAAATGGTGCAGAAAGAGGACTGTAAAGCTGATAATATGATGAGTTTGTGATATTGTCAGGTAACTGTGTAGGGGAAACTTAGAATGAATGGTATGCCAAGATGGGAGGACTCAATTGATTTGTGTAAAAGTGTTAGTGTTCATTCATGTTGTTATTCAATATATATACTCTAGTTAGTTTAACTTATGCACTCACTATCACTTTCACTATCACTTTAAATTCACATCTAAGTTTGTTTCTAACAGCAATCTGACATCCTAAAAAATGATTTACAACATCATCCTGTGAAGAAATAAACGCAAAACATTTGACATTGGATAAATATGCACGCCAGACTAGTTTGTGTATAAACTTAACAGTTATCTAGTTTTTGTCTAGAAAAGATTCCAAGTAATCATCAGTTCCTATGTTCAGTTAAGAAGTAATTTACAGTTAAGAAATGTTAAACATTATATGTAGATTTTTTTAAATACCCAGAATTCTATCGACTCGCATTCAAATGCTAATTCATTGTCATGGAAGGGAGAACGGCGAGTGTAGTGGATAGCACATCTGCCTAGCATGCTAGCACTCTGAGTTCAAAACCCGCACCTGGCAGGCATGATATTTGGTGTAAAAACCTGGCTCTCAACATTGGGGACTGTGTATCCCTTGTGACTCGGAGATCATGTTAATGTCAGTTCCGTCTCAATTTGAGACATAAAAGAACTACTGTGTTCGACAAGCACCCTGGCAGTGACCACCCTCAACTAGAATTGAATCGAGCCTTTCTAAGAATAAAACAGAATTCTAACTACCGGTACATGTCATCCCATATTGGTATTTTCATGAACATTAGGTGTATATGACTAAAACATGGAACATTGAAATCCAGACTTTTGTAAAATATACTTCTTACTGAGAACCTGTGTTGTGTAGTTAACGTGTGACTTGCCAGTGTTTCATGTGATACATGTATAAAAATAAAACTTCAACAAAATATTTGGGACTGTCATTGTTTGTCTTGACTGCAGCAAGGTGAACAGTACTAATGTGCTATTACAATATAATGGTTAATTGTGGATTATTACGTGAAATACCCAGGTTTGAACAGTAACAGAAGAAAAACAACACAAATTCAACTGGTATTCATATCAGCTGAACGTCAGAAGTGGCACTTGCAGGAACCAAATTCTTTAGGCTCTACACAAATGATACCACTTAAAGGTAATAAAAACATCTATCATAAGAACTTAAATCAGTCAACGAATTTCTGTCAGTTCTGCTAGCTCAGTTGGTAAAGGCGTTGGTTCCTTGGCATTTATTTTGCAATCGGGCGACACCATGAAGGGGCAGTGTTGATGTATACACCATGAAGGGGCAGTGTTGATGTACACACCATGAAGAGGACAGTGTTGAAGAAGACAGTGATAAACCAGGTGAGAGTGATGGGAGATGTCAACGTTGATGTACGTACCATGAAAGGGACAGCATTGATGAAGACAGTGAGGAACCAGTTTAGGGTGATGGAGATGTCAACGTTGATGTACGTACCATGTAGGGGACAGCATTGATGAAGACAGTGAGGAACCAGTTGAGGGTGATGGAGATGTCAATGTTGATGTACGTACCACGAAGGAGACAGCATTGATGAAGACAGTGAGGAACCAGTTGAGGGTGATGGAAATGTCAATGTTGATGTACGTACCATGAAGGGGACAGCATTGATGAAGACAGTGAGGAACCAGTTGAGGGTGATGGAGATGTCAACGTTGATGTACGTACCATGAAGGGGACAGCATTGATGAAGACAGTGAGGAACCAGTTGAGGGTGATGGAGATGTCAATGTTGATGTACGTACCATGACGGGGACAGCATTGATGAAGACAGTGAGAAACCAGTTGAGGGTGATGGAGATGTCAATGTTGATGTATGTACCATGAAGGGGACAGCATTGATGAAGACAGTGAGGAACCAGTTGAGGGTGATGGAGATGTCAATGTTGATGTACGTACCATGAAGGGGACAGCATTGATGAAGACAGTGAGAAACCAGTTGAGGGTGATGGAGATGTCAATGTTGATGTGTGTACCATGAAGGGGACAGCATTGATGAAGACAGTGAGGAACCAGTTGAGGGTGATGGATATGTCAATGTTGATGTGCATACCATGAAGGGGACAGCATTGATGAAGACAGTGAGGAACCAGTTGAGGGTGATGGAGATGTCAATGTTGATGTACATACCATGAAGGGGACAGCATTGAAGAAGACAGTGAGGAACCAGTTGAGGGTGATGGAGATGTCAATGTTGATGTATGTACCATGAAGGGGACAGCATTGATGAAGACAGTGAGGAACCAGTTGAGGGTGATGGATATGTCAATGTTGATGTGCATACCATGAAGGGGACAGCATTGATGAAGACAGTGAGGAACCAGTTGAGGGTGATGGAGATGTCAATGTTGATGTATGTACCATGAAGGGGACAGCATTGATGAAGACAGTGAGGAACCAGTTGAGGGTGATGGAGATGTCAATGTTGATGTACGTACCATGAAGGGGACAGCATTGATGAAGACAGTGAGAAACCAGTTGAGGGTGATGGAGATGTCAATGTTGATGTATGTACCATGACGGGGACAGCATTGATGAAGACAGTGAGGAACCAGTTGAGGGTGATGGAGATGTCAATGTTGATGTTTGTACCATGAAGGGGACAGCATTGATGAAGACAGTGAGGAACCAGTTGAGGGTGATGGATATGTCAATGTTGATGTACGTACCATGAAGGGGACAGCATTGATGAAGACAGTGAGGAACCAGTTGAGGGTGATGGAGATGTCAATGTTGATGTACATACCATGAAGGGGACAGCATTGATGAAGACAGTGAGGAACCAGTTGAGGGTGATGGATATGTCAATGTTGATGTATGTACCATGAAGGGGACAGCATTGATGAAGACAGTGAGGAACCAGTTGAGGGTGATGGAGATGTCAATGTTGATGTACGTACCATGAAGGGGACAGCATTGATGAAGACAGTGAGGAACCAGTTGAGGGTGATGGAGATGTCAATGTTGATGTACATACCATGAAGGGGACAGCATTGATGAAGACAGTGAGGAACCAGTTGAGGGTGATGGAGGACACGTCAACGCTGAGTCGAGTGAAGTATCGGTGGAGATGAGGCAGTTTCTCTTCCATCAAATCTTTCAACACATCCTGATCTGCCTGGGCTCCGCTCAGATTCTCATCAAAATAGTTCGCCGCAAAGTATCGCTCTGTGATGGCCACGAGAGCCCTGCAGGGGGGATGAGGTGGTCAGTATAAAATAAAATTTTATTTTGCAGCAGCAGCAACAACATAATAGCGTACACAAAAACAACCGTTTTTTTAAGGTGAAATAGTGAAGCATGGTGACCATATGGCATGTTAGACATATATAGACAAATGTAATATATATATATATATATATAGACATATATATATATGTATATATATATATATATATAAATGTCTTAAATATTTACATCACTGAGCATTTATTAGATTTGTGATCTAACCCAACAAACCGGGTATTACGTTGCACAGGCCTATTCAGCACACGAACCAAAAATAGCTGTCTCGGTCATGTTCAATAAATTTTGTGATATCGGCAGAAATGCATAACTTATCATCTCATGTTTCAATGTCTGGTTTATTTTCGTCAAAAAATAATTAAAGACTAATAAAATACATCCATTTACAATTGCACAGATCAAGAAAGAACACACAATATGAGTCAAAATGACTTCGTTCCTCAAAACATTGTTTTTTATAAGTTTGTTTCAAATTTAGCAATAAATCAAAAACTACTGAAGATATTTCAACAAATGGTATCATTTTAAAGCTCATCAGCTGTGGAATCCAAAAAGTACAAAACCCCATTTCACAATATTGCGACTTAATAACTACTTGTCTGTTGCTGGTTACTTAGTTCACCTTTCATAGGTGTTTATCCTGGTGTAGGGAAATCTAAAATGTTTCGTCTGGCCGAATGAAGTTATCTTAACTGTCAGATGTGCACATCAAGCAAACACTGCACATGGTGTAAAACTTAAAATAAACATCATACAGTTATATAACAATTATGTGTATACACATGCATGAACACATATTTTTACAATATTATTAAACACAACTTTACACATTCATGGAGCACCAAACCATGCACATCTGATATCACTACACTGTATTACACGTTTTTCATCCTAAACTTGTTTCTGCTAACCATTTAATTTGTCATCACCGATTACAGCTTGTTAAACATTTAATGATAAAGCAAATATAGTCACAGTGGTGCCCTCTGGAGAGTGGTTCAGTACCAGCAGCAAACAACTTCTAATACTTTCCTTTTTGTTTTTTAAATACATCGCCAATTTGCAGATCAGAGTCAATGGAAGCAAATGACCATAGAAAGAGGGGGGTGGACATCGACGCCTAGGAAGAGATGCTACCTGACTGCCTCAAAGTTAGTGTATGAATACAGTGGAACCTCACTATTAAGGTCACCCCGGGACTGGACAAACGTGACCCGAATAGCAAGGTTTTAGGGGGACTAATTTCCTATACTTTGCTGTTATGGAAATAATTCGGGTTTGTCCTAGGGTGACCTTAATTGCAAGGTGGCTGTATAGCTGCATTCACACCTACAGAATAAAAACAGTTCAGTTAAACCGTTTTAGTTAATCCGGTTTATGTTTGTAAATTGAGAGTATTCACACACATCTTTAGCCGTTTTTAAGGAGGAAGTTGGTAAGTGCACATGTGCAAGCTAGCATAGCAAAATGGCTGTATTGCGGCCGACTCCTTCAAAACCAGTCGTCCACCATAACTCATTTAACTTCTCCATCATCCAAATTGTCGCGTCGCAATATCGTTTCTTTAGCTTTTGCATTGCTTGGACCCGTAGAAGACATGATGCCACCAAAATATTGTTGATATTGTAAACAGGAAGCGACGAGGTGCAAGATCGAATGCACATGACTGTAACGTACTTAAAACAGTTTAACGCTAAATCGCGTTCACATGTATATTTTCTGACTGGATTAGATTAAAGTGTAACTATGAATGCAGCTTATTACTGAGGTGACCACAAAGCAAGGTTCGACTGTACATAGATAAGACTCACTGTGTTGTAAAGCTAAACCAAAATACAAACATCCTGCAGAATTTCTGTTATTGCTTCAATGTATCCTGAAATTACCTTTCCTATACATTGAATAAGACATCTTGATTTATATTATAAGTACATCTCCCTGTCATGTCAATAAGTGCTCTGTATGCAAACAAGAAAGCATTTTTGCTGAAAAGGACAACATTTAGTAACCGCAAGATTATAATAAGTATTCTTTGCAGTGGATGAAAGTAACAAAAGTGTTGGCAGTAAGACATGTCTTAACTGCTTTTTTGCCAATTTTTTATTTTAAAACTTACCAGAAGGAGTCTTCAGTGTTGAGAAACAGCAGGAAAAAAGCAGCAATGAAATTCATCCCCTGACAGTAACCCAGCGCTGGGTTGTGTATGCAGAACGCTTGCAACACCATAGTCAAACTTTGTATCTGCAACACCATAGTCATACTTTGTATCTGTAACACCTGGTGATAGTTATACTTTGCATCTGTAACATAGTATCCCAACATTTATACAGAAAGCTTACAACAACATAGTTATACTTTATATCAGTAACAAAGTATCACAACATTGATTGGGAATGCAGAATGCTTGCAACACCATAGTCATACTTTGTATCTGCAACAAAGTATCCCAACACTGATTGAGTATGCAGAACGCCTGCAACATCACAGTCCTACTTTGTATTTGTAACAAAATAATTGAAGACTTGATGTTGATGGAAGTGCCTAACAGGCAGCAGGCCAAATTGTTCTCTGGAAATTATCGTGTTTTTCAATGGATTTACACTGCACCGAGGATCACAAATACCATTGTTTGTTTTTCTTTTTTTTTGATTCTCACTGTACACTTTTCATACGTCAAGACAGTGTAAGTTATCTATGATTTTTAAATGTTATAAATGAATGCCGTCAGCCATCCGTGACGTTGACGAAGTTGGTGGTTGACAACGCCTGTGAGTTACATAACTTGGCAGGCTGTAATTGTGCGACGATGTGCTTCATTCGGGCTCTTTGGCCTGGCTCCAGGGGTGTCACTCCCCGATTGCCGGATGCGACATATTCCTTAATAAGACGTTTAGGACTGTCTGCGACACGTCCAACCTTGCGTGGCAAACGAGGGGGCACGCGCAAACAGCGTGCAATCCCAGCGCGGATTACTAACCATTTAGGGTATGCTACACGAGCTGCAAATGTTGCCAGAGCAAATAATGCAGCCCATCTGGTAAATTTATATTGCATTAAACATCATGCATGTGACGTTCCACTGACGATGTGTTGTCTCAATGCTCGGTCAGTTCGAAATAAAGCTTTGTCGCTGGCAGACCTGGTAATTTCCAGGGACATCGACGTATTAGCGTTGACAGAAACCTGGCTTGGAACAGTCACTGACAATCAGGTGATAAAAGAACTTGTGCCATCTGGCTACACATTTCAACATACCTCTCGCTACAAGTTCGATGCCACGTCAAAACCTGCCCAGAAGCGCGGTGGTGGAGTGGGCTTAATATATAAGTCCGGCATGAAAGTTGAGAATGTGCCATCAAGTCATAATAGGCCTAAATTTACCCATTTTGAACATGCCGACTATTATATTACGACACGTGGCGCCAAGTTCAGATTGGGTGTTATATACCGTCCGCCACCGTCTAAACGAAACGGCTTTACAACGTCTGTTTTCTTTGAGCAGTGGTCAGCATACTTGGACACCGTGATGCTGGACCCGCATGACATCGTTATTACCGGTGAACTGAACTTCCATCTTGACATTATATAAGATTCTGACGCACGTAATTTTTGTGAGACGCTCGCTGACTGTGGCATGAACCAAATAATTACAGATGCCACGCAAATAAATAAAGATCACCTCCTGGATGTAGTTATCGTTCGAAACAACAGTGCAACAGTTACTACACGACCGAGTGTGTATGACCCGTGCTTATGTGACACACATGGAAATCCATCCGGTGATCACATGGCCATAATGTTCTGTGTAAATGCCACAAAGCCTGCTCGAATGCGTAAAGAGATAGTTTTTCGACAATTGCATCATATACGTCTTCCTGATTTCAAACATGACATTACCTCTTTGCTACATGACATAAACAGTGAGGCATACGTTAGTGACATGGTTGCCACATACAACAATGGCTTACGTAGGCTTGTTGACAAACATGCCCCACTGCGGAAGACGACCATAACATTGCGACCGGACTGTCCGTGGTACACTGACGAACTTCGTGACGAGAAACAGCGTTGACGGCGAGCTGAGTGCAAATGGCTGCAAACTCGTCTTGAGGTACATCGACAGGCGTATCGCGGTCAATGTGTGGTCTTCAACAACATGCTGGTTACCACAAAGAAAAACTACTACACAGCTAAGATCGCCAACTGCAAAAATGACCAAAAACAACTATTTTGCTTCACAAGAAACCTCATGGGCAATAGTGGCATAACGACAATGCCATCATTTGTGTGTCCGGTGGACATGGCACAACGCTTTGGTGATCACTTTATTGAGAAAGTTTCTAACATCAGAAAATACATCGTCGATTGCGGTGAGGATCGTTCGGACATTCCGTTGGCTGCTATGAGCAACGATGCGGCATTCAGTGGTGTCCCACTATCGGAATCGGAAGTGTTTATTTGACCCATATGTACAAACAAAAACGGTATCATTATCAAAAACCCAATAACTACCTGCAGCTCAATTATGAAAAACTAAATATGTGTTGGGATAATAAGTACAAAATACATGTATTATAAAGTATAATATATAACATAAAAGTAAAAACAATCAATGTATGATAATAATTAATTAGCAACATCCTAATCATGTACTATCAGGTAGCTGTAGATAAACAAAAACAGGGGTCAGGGAGACTGCCACTAAGACCATTATTGGTCGCTCGTAGCATCCACCCCCTTAATTAATTTTCAACATAATATATTTGGCTTATTTAAACACTTTCGATAAAATGATAACAACACAAGTGCATACTATCAGATGCAGTAACGGTTACACAAGCATTAGAATTATATTACCAAATATTAGATGTCAAAATCTCAAAAACAAAATATAAAAAGCTATCTTACTTTGATAACTGGCAGATGGTTATAACTACATCAGACATATTCATAACAGTACATTGTGTACGTAAATTAACAGAAGTAATAATATTAAAACAAGATATAATTATATGTTAATTATTCAGAATGTCCACATATATAACAATTTGGCAAAGAGCACTGTATTCTGTAATTTTGTAGAAAACATATTTTGGCATAACTAATAAATCCTTGTAGGCTATGTGTTAAAATTGTTTTCCTTATGTGAGGTGCAGTATTGTGTATTAGTAATGGAATATCAAACCGAATGCATCGTTTGGCAAAGTCATGTTTTGCTCTATTTGTATGGATGTTGTCATGTATCACTAGTCTGCTTTGAGACAGTCACTGAATCGGACGTTGAACGATTAGTTGCATCCGTTCCGGTTAAGTCGTGTGAATTAGATCCAGTACCGACGTGGCTGCTAAAACAATGTTCGCATGAGTTAGTTCCATTAATCACTGCTACGATAAATGCGTCTCTCACCTCAACGAATGTACCTGCTGACTTCAAGCATGCAATCGTTAAACCACTCCTGAAAAAACCTACGCTGGATAAAGACATTTTGAGCAACTACCGGCCAGTGTCGAACTTGCCATTTGTGTCGAAATTGGTTGAGAAAGTCGTTGCAAAACAAATTGGCACGCACGTTGATGAACATGCTCTGCACGACCCTTTTCAGTCTGCGTACCGTCGTGGACACTCCACAGAAACAGCTCTACTCCGTATCAAGAATGACATTGCCGCGACACTGGATAGGAAATGTACAACAATTCTCGTGATGCTTGATTTGTCGTCCGCATTTGATACAGTCGATCATGAGTTGTTGATGACTCGACTTGAACACTCATTCGGTATCACCGATAAGGTGCTTGCGTGGCTGAAATCATACAATAGCGAACGGTATCAGAAAGTGACAGTAGGAAGTGCCGAGTCGGTTGAGTCAATCTTGGCGTGTGGCGTCCCCCAAGGGTCGGTGTTGGGCCCTACTTTGTATTGCATGTACACCAAACCTATCGGAGATATTGTTGCTAAACACGGCATGGAGCATCACTGTTATGCTGATGACATTCAAATCTACCTCACGGTTGAACGAGATGAATCAATTGTGGCGGCACTGGCTAAGGTGGAATTGTGTGTTGCGGAAGTGGCTGCATGGTTGACTAGAAACCAGTTAAAACTGAACACAGAGAAATCCGAGGCGATCGTTTTTTCTCCAGCGAAGAAACGCGGCAGTCTGCCTGCCAATGTATACATCACAGTAGCCGGCCATCGAATTCAACCATCATCGTGCGTGCGCAGTTTGGGTGTGCTATTTGATAGCAACCTGAAAATGGAACAGCAGATTGCCAACACTGTGAAAAGCTGCTTCTATCATATTAGAAACATTGGGTGAATTCGGCCACATCTGACGGAAGAATCATGCAAGACACTTGTTCACACACTAGTGACATCCCGTTTAGGTTATGGGAATGCACTTCTTTATGGTCTCCCACACACAGTGATGCAACATCTACAAAGGGTGCAGAACTGTGCCGCTTGCCTAATTACTCGCACGAGGAAATACGAACACATCACACCCGTGTTGCAGCGTTTACACTGGCTACCCGTTCATTTGAGACCGACCTACAAAATGATGGTGTTTACGTATTGTGCCTTGAATGGTCTAGCGCCGGACTACATAAGTGAGTTAATTGGCTACCGTACCATCAACAGAACTCTACGATCTACCTCGCAGCCTCGCCTTTTGTTCGTACCGGCCTCACAAACTGTTACTCATGGTGATCACCGTTTCGCGGTTTGCTCGGCGGTTCTAATGAACAATTTGCCTCCTACACTCAGGACAGCAACATCATTACAAGTGTTTAAAACATTTTGAAGACTCACCTTTTTAAACAAGCGTTTTTATAATTCACCAACTAGGACATTTTATGTGCTTTCTATTGATAAAAATATTTTTTGTTTTATTAGTTTCTTAACATATTTATGGTTATTCTTTTTGTATAAATGAATGTATTTATAGTAGTTTTTAAGAATGTCTTAATTTATTTAAACATTTTTTTTAATGATCTCTCTTTTTTTAGTAACTATATTTAAGGTAATGTTATATGTTTTATATATTTATTTCTTAGTTAGCATTTCTTTTTATGTAAAATACTATTATATACGTGTGCATGTAAGTAAAGCGCCCGAGGGCAATTTTAATTGATTGGGCGCTATATAAGTACTTTTATTTATTTATTTTATTTATTTTTAACACTTGGTTGTATGTACAGAATTTTTGCTATGCCCTAGTCAAACTTTGTATCTTTAAAAAGAAACCAAAAATCTGACTGTGTATTCAGAACATTTACAACACTAGTTATACTTGGAATGGCTAACGTGAGGTTTTATTTCTCCAAATTCTGCATTCGATCCTTCCAGGAAATACAAAAACAAAATTGCTGTGTATATCAGAACTGTATCACAGTGTGCCTTCTGAGCCAGACAGTATCAGTGTCAGCCGAGTAGCCGTAACATTCGTCTGAAACACAGCCACATGTGTAGCTGTTGTCTGACCCATGTGTGTGCATTGAAAGGTTATCTACTCATCCTACAATGAAGATGCAAATGCCAATGCTCCCCTGGCTAGCACTCACCCATCATTCTCTCTAATGCGCCCCTTTATAAACTAAACCGTAAGGTGTGTCTATATAACTTAGGTATAATATTCTTCTCTGACTTTACTACTATGGCATACTTAGGGCGAGGCTACTAACCCCCACCCCTCCTTTGGGATAACTCTCTTTGTTTCACTGAATTTTTATTACAGCACCAATTAAAATCCATTAAATATGTGACATACCATAGCAAAATGGGCATTAAGTCACAGAATTATTAAATAAAGTTTTGTACATTTTTTAATTCTACAAACCGTGAGCTTTAAAATGATGCCTCATTTGTTGAAATATCTTCAGTAGTTTTCGAATTATTGCATCATTTTGGATAATATTGTTCAATATTTGTCAATATATGGGTTGTAAATTCATGGTTTTTAATAGTTTTGAATTGTTTGTCGAGGACAATAAAGTGGACATTGTAAGATGAGATTATAAGTTTTCTGCCAAAATCAAAAAATTTATGCAACATGACGGTTGAACTAGGCAACTATGTATGCAGAATAGGCCCATGTTATTTAATAACTGGTTCGCTGTCGCAGGTCACATATGCTTAAACCTCTATTCCAAGATCCTAAAGACAGTATTGTCTGTCTGCAAACCACCATGGGTTGCTACCTCCATGTTAATCCACATGGAGTTGCAGTGGTTGATGGTTGTAGCGGAGTCCAAGCAATGTAGCTGTACTTAGTCACTTCACACAGGGGTAATAATATAGCATACGTCAGTGACAGACCGCAACTGTGTCTGTAAGAACAAACTGTTTGTTTACTCACACCGTCTGACGTAGCATCACTGTAGTTGAAGTTGTCAGGCATTGTACGAAGTAGATCCAGTGAAATCTGTTTCCTGTAGCGGTTGACATACTGCAAGAGAACAATAGTATGACATTTCACAACACAGCATGGCAATGTACAATACAGCACTATGTAGCACAAGACAACACTATGCATACTGCAAGAGAACAATACAGGACATCACAAACACAGCACTACACAGTACAACACAGCACTATGGTGCACAACACAGCACTACATTGTATAGCACTGCTCTGTACAACACAGCACACACAGTACAACACAATACAGGACATCACAAACACAGCATTACATGGTACAACACAGCACTACACAACACAGTACTACATTTTACAACACAGCACAATGTACAACACAGTACAGCATGCAATGTACAACACAGTACTACATTTCACAACACAGCATGGCAATGTACAACACAGTACTACATTTTACAACACAGCATGGCAATGTACAACACAGTACTACATTTCACAACACAGCATGGCAATGTACAACACAGTACTACATTTCACAACACAGCATGGCAATGTACAACACAGTACTACATTTCACAACACAGCATGGCAATGTACAACACAGTACTACATTTCACAACACAGCATGGCAATGTACAACACAGTACTACATTTCACAACACAGCATGGCAATGTACAACACAGTACTACATTTCACAACACAGCATGGCAATGTACAACACAGTACTACATTTCACAACACAGCATGGCAATGTACAACACAGTACTACATTTTACAACACAGCATGGCAATGTACAACACAGTACTACATTTTACAACACAGCATGGCAATGTACAACACAGTATTACATTTTACAACACAGCATGGCAATGTACAACACAGTATGACATTTCACAACACAGCATGGCAATGTACACTACAGCACTATGTAGCACAATACAACACTATGCTGTATAATCCAGGATTACACCAGTTTATAGCACAGGGGTTGAGTGTTCATGGAGAGTCTGTGAATCACATACACCATCATCTGGCGATAGTATTTGCTGCATTAACAACTGTTGTAACCTAAGGGTCTATGACCCAAATACATCCTATAACGAACATTCATATTTCTTTCATTTCACCTGCAGAGTTAGACGGCGGGTGTTTGTTCCTTCCATCTAACGTACTTAATACTAGAAAAAATATATTCACGGTAAATTATCCACCAAATTGAGTTTCGGTGTTACTGCCTGCCAAATTGCACTTAAAAATCATGAAACAATGTCTTCAATTTGAACATTTCTACCGTGAAATGTTCAAATTTAAAACAAAACATTCAGCCTCTACACACGTACTATTGAAAATATTGCAGAAGCCGACTGGATTAAGAGCAAGGCATTTTAATATTAAGCGAACTTCCTGCTAATAATGACCTACCTCGCTGATTACCTGTATTGGAATAGACAACCTCAACTGACATATTTGTGACAGTGACAGTGTTGATGTGACACTGTAGAGACCCTACCTGTGAATGATGACGTCATTCAGCGTCATAGGTATTGATGAAGTCGGCGTGACATGTCAACGAAAGCCTCTACCAGGTAATTTAACATGATTCTTGGATATGAAAAATGAAAGTTTCTAATTTGAAAACGAACTATCCTGAAGAATGTTCAGTAACCTACCTGTGAGTCTTGTGCCATGTTGACAAGGTATCTGAAGTGTTGGTGACAGTGACAGTGTTGATGTGACACTGTAGAGACCCTACCTGTGAGTCCTGTGCCATGTTGACAAGGTGCCTGAAGTGTTGGTGACAGTGACAGTGTTGATGTGACACTGTAGACACCCTACCTGTGAGTCGTGTGCCATGTTGACAAGGTATCTGAAGTGTTGGTGACAGTGACAGTGTCGATGTGACACTGTAGAGACCCTACCTGTGAGTCCTGTGCCATGTTGACAAGGTGCCTGAAGTGTTGGTGACAGTGTCAGTGTTGATGTGACACTGTAGACACCCTACCTGTGAGTCGTGTGCCATGTTGACAAGGTGTCTGAAATGATGGTGACAGTGAGTGTTGATGTGACACTGAAGAGACCCTACCTGTGAGTCCTGTGCCATGTTGACAAGGTGTCTGAGGTGTTGGTGACAGTGACAGTGTTGATGTGACACTGTAGAGACCCTACCTGTGAGTCCTGTGCCATGTTGACAAGGTATCTGAAGTGTTGGTGACAGTGACAGTGTTGATGTGACACTGTAGACACCCTACCTGTGAATCCTGTGTCATGTTGACAAGGTGTCTGAAATGATGGTGACAGTGAGTGTTGATGTGACACTGTAGAGACCCTACCTTTGAGTCCTGTGTCATGTTGACAAGGTGTCTGAAGTGATGGTGACAGTGAATGTTGATGTGACACTGTAGAGACCCTACCTGTGAGTCCTGTGTCATGTTGACAAGGTGTCTGAAATGATGGTGACATTGAGTGTTGATGTGACACTGTAGAGACCCTACCTGTGAGTCTTGTGTCATGTTGACAAGGTGTCTGAAGTGATGGTGACAGTGAGTGTTGATGTGACACTGTAGAGACCCTACCTGTGAGTCCTGTTTCAGGTTGACAAGGTGTCTGAAATGATGGTGACAGTGAGTGTTGATGTGACACTGTAGAGACCCTACCTGTGAGTCCTGTGCCATGTTGACAAGGTGTCAAAAGTGTTGGTGAAAGTGAATGTTGATATGACACTGTAGTGACCCTACCTGTGAGTCCTGTGCCATGTTGACAAGGTGCCTGAAGTGTTGGTGACAATGACAGTGTTGATGTGACACTGTAGTGACCCTACCAGTGAGACTTGTGCCATGTTCACAAGGTATCTGAAGTGCTGGTGACAATGACAGTGTTGATGTGACACTGTAGTGAACCTACCTGTGAGTCCTGTGCCATGTTGACAAGGTGTCTGAAGTGTTGGTGACAGTGACAGTGTTGATGTGACACTGTAGTGACCATACCTGTGAGTCCTGTGCCATGTTGACAAGGTTCCTGAAGTGTTGGTGACAGTGAGTGTTTTTATGTGACATTGTAGTGAACCTACCTGTGAGTCCTGTGCCATGTTGACGAGGTGTCTGAAGTGTTGGTGACAGTGTTGATGTGACCCTGTAGTGACCCTACCTGTGAATCCAGTGCCATGTTGACAAGCTGTCTGAAGTGTTGGTGACAATGACAGTGTTGATGTGACACTGTATTGACCCTACCTGTGAGTTATGTGCCATGTTGACAAGGTGACTGAAGTGATGGTAACAGTGTTGATATGAACCTGTATTGACCCTACCTGTAAGTTCTGTGCCATGTTGACAATGTGACTGAAGTGATGGTGACAGTGGTGATGTGACTTTGTAGTGACCCTACCTGTCAGTCCAGTGCCATGTTGACAAGGTGTATGAAGTGTTGGTGACAATGACAGTGTTGATATGACCCTGTAGTGACCCTACTTGTGAGTCCAGTGGCATGTTGACAAGGTGTCTGAAATGATGGTGACATTGAGTGTTGATGTGACACTGTAGAGACCCTACCTGTGAGTCCTGTGTCATGTTGACAAGGTGTCTGAAGTGATGGTGACAGTGAGTGTTGATGTGACACTGTAGAGACCCTACCTGTGAGTCCTGTTTCAGGTTGACAAGGTGTCTGAAATGATGGTGACAGTGAGTGTTGATGTGACACTGTAGAGACCCTACCTGTGAGTCCTGTGCCATGTTGACAAGGTGTCAAAAGTGTTGGTGAAAGTGAATGTTGATATGACACTGTAGTGACCCTACCTGTGAGTCCTGTGCCATGTTGACAAGGTGCCTGAAGTGTTGGTGACAATGACAGTGTTGATGTGACACTGTAGTGACCCTACCAGTGAGACTTGTGCCATGTTCACAAGGTATCTGAAGTGCTGGTGACAATGACAGTGTTGATGTGACACTGTAGTGAACCTACCTGTGAGTCCTGTGCCATGTTGACAAGGTGTCTGAAGTGACAGTGACAGTGTTGATGTGACACTGTAGTGACCATACCTGTGAGTCCTGTGCCATGTTGACAAGGTTCCTGAAGTGTTGGTGACAGTGAGTGTTTTTATGTGACATTGTAGTGAACCTACCTGTCAGTCCTGTGCCATGTTGACGAGGTGTCTGAAGTGTTGGTGACAGTGTTGATGTGACCCTGTAGTGACCCTACCTGTGAATCCAGTGCCATGTTGACAAGCTGTCTGAAGTGTTGGTGACAATGACAGTGTTGATGTGACACTGTATTGACCCTACCTGTGAGTTATGTGCCATGTTGACAAGGTGACTGAAGTGATGGTAACAGTGTTGATATGAACCTGTATTGACCCTACCTGTAAGTTCTGTGCCATGTTGACAATGTGACTGAAGTGATGGTGACAGTGGTGATGTGACTTTGTAGTGACCCTACCTGTCAGTCCAGTGCCATGTTGACAAGGTGTATGAAGTGTTGGTGACAATGACAGTGTTGATATGACCCTGTAGTGACCCTACTTGTGAGTCCAGTGGCATGTTGACAAGGTGTCTGAAATGTTGGTGACAGTGACAATGTTGATGTGACACTGAAGTGACCCTACCTGTATGGCCTGTGCCATGTTGCCAAGGCATCTGAAGTGTTGGTGAAAGTGAGTGTTGATGTGACACTGTAGTGACCCTACCTGTGAGTCCTGTGCCATGTTGACAAGGTGCCTGAAGTGTTGGTGACAATGACAGTGTTGATGTGACACTGTAGTGACCCTACCTGTGAGTCTTGTGCCATGTTGACAAGGTATCTGAAGTGTTGGTGACAGCGACAGTGTTGATGTGACACTGTAGAGACCCTACCTGTGAGTCCTGTGCCATGTTGACAAGGTGCCTGAAGTGTTGGTGACAGTGTCAGTGTTGATGTGACACTGTAGACACCCTACCTGTGAGTCGTGTGCCATGTTGACAAGGTGTCTGAAATGATGGTGACAGTGAGTGTTGATGTGACACTGTAGAGACCCTACCTGTGAGTCCTGTGCCATGTTGACAAGGTGTCTGAAGTGTTGGTGACAGTGACAGTGTTGATGTGACACTGTAGAGACCGTACCTGTGAGTCCTGTGCCATGTTGACAAGGTATCTGAAGTGTTGGTGACAGTGACAGTGTTGATGTGACACTGTAGAGACCCTACCTGTGAGCCATGTGCCATGTTGACAAGGTGCCTGAAGTGTTGGTGACAGTGTCAGTGTTGATGTGACACTGTAGACACGCTACCTGTGAGTCGTGTGTCATGTTGACAAGGTGTTTGAAATGATGGTGACAGTGAGTGTTGATGTGACACTGTAGAGACCCTACCTGTGAGTCCTGTGTCATGTTGACAAGGTGTCTGAAATGATGGTGACATTGAGTGTTGATGTGACACTGTAGAGACATTACCTGTGAGTCCTGTGTCATGTTGACAAGGTGTCTGAAGTGATGGTGACAGTGAGTGTTGATGTGACACTGTAGAGACCCTACCTGTGAGTCCTGTGTCATGTTGACAAGGTGTCTGAAATGATGGTGACAGTGAGTGTTGATGTGACACTATAGAGACCCTACCTGTCAGACCTGTGTCATGTTGACAAGGTGTCGGAAGTGTTGGTGACAGTGTCAGTGTTGATGTGACACTGTAGACACCCTACCTGTGAGTCGTGTACCATGTTGACAAGGTGTCTGAAATGATGGTGACAGTGAGTGTTGATGTGACACTGTAGAGACCCTACCTGTGAGTCCTGTGCCATGCTGACAAGGTGTCTGAAGTGATGGTGACAGTGACAGTGTTGATGTGACACTGTAGACACCCTACCTGTGAGTCCTGTGTCATGTTGACAAGGTGTCTGAAATGATGGTGACAGTGTGTTGATGTGACACTGTAGAGACCCTACCTGTGAGTCCTGTGCCATGCTGACAAGGTGTCTGAAGTGATGGTGACAGTGACAGTGTTGATGTGACACTGTAGACACCCTACCTGTGAGTCCTGTGTCATGTGACAAGGTGTCTGAAGTGATGGTGACAGTGACAGTGTTGATGTGACACTGGTGAGTCCTGTGTCATGTTGACAAGGTGTCTGAAATGATGGTGACCAGTAGACCCTACCTGTGAGTCCTGTGCCATGCTGACAAGGTGTCTGAAGTGATGGTGACAGTGACAGTGTTGATGTGACACTGTAGACACCCTACCTGTGAGTCCTGTGTCATGTTGACAAGGTGTCTGAAATGATGGTGACAGTGAGTGTTGATGTGACACTGTAGAGACCCTACCTGTGAGTCCTGTGTCATGTTGACAAGGTGTCTGAAGTGTTGGTGACAGTGTCAGTGTTGATGTGACACTGTAGAGACCCTACCTGTGAGTCCTGTGCCATGTTGACAAGGTGTCTGAAATTATGGTGACAGTGAGTGTTGATGTGACACTGTAGAGACCCTACCTGTGAGTCCTGTGTCATGTTGACAAGGTGCCTGAAGTGTTGGTGACAGTGTCAGTGTTGATGTGACACTGTAGAGACCCTACATGTGAGTCTTGTGCCATGCTGACAAGGTGTCTGAAGTGATGGTGACAGTGTTGATGTGACACTGTAGACACCGTACCTGTGAGTCCTGTGTCATGTTGACAAGGTGTCTGAAATGATGGTGAAAGTGAGTGTTGATGTGACACTGTAGAGACCCTACCTGTGAGTCCTGTGCCATGATGACAAGATGTCTGAAGTGATGGTGACAGTGACAGTATTGATGTGACACTGTAGACACCCTACCTGTGAGTCCTGTGTCATGTTGACAAGGTGTCTGAAATTATGGTGACAGTGAGTGTTGATGTGACACTGTAGAGACCCTACCTGTGAGTCCTGTGCCATGCTGACAAGGTGTCTGAAGTGATGGTGACAGTGACAGTGTTGATGTGACACTGTAGACACCCTACCTGTGAGTCGTGTGCCATGTTGACAAGGTGTCTGAAATGATGGTGACAGTGAGTGTTGATGTGACACTGTAGAGACCCTACCTGTGAGTCCTGTGCCATGTTGACAAGGTGTCTGAGGTGTTGGTGACAGTGACAGTGTTGATGTGACACTGTAGAGACCCTACCTGTGAGTCCTGTGCCATGTTGACAAGGTATCTGAAGTGTTGGTGACAGTGACAGTGTTGATGTGACACTGTAGTGACCCTACCTGTGAGCCATGTGCCATGTTGACAAGGTGCCTGAAGTGTTGGTGACAGTGTCAGTGTTGATGTGACACTGTAGACACGCTATCTGTGAGTCGTGTGTCATGTTGACAAGGTGTTTGAAATGATGGTGACAGTGAGTGTTGATGTGACACTGTAGAGACCCTACCTGTGAGTCCTGTGTCATGTTGACAAGGTGTCTGAAATGATGGTGACATTGAGTGTTGATGTGACACTGTAGAGACATTACCTGTGAGTCCTGTGTCATGTTGACAAGGTGTCTGAAGTGATGGTGACAGTGAGTGTTGATGTGACACTGTAGAGACCCTACCTGTGAGTCCTGTGTCATGTTGACAAGGTGTCTGAAATGATGGTGACAGTGAGTGTTGATGTGACACTATAGAGACCCTACCTGTCAGACCTGTGTCATGTTGACAAGGTGTCGGAAGTGTTGGTGACAGTGTCAGTGTTGATGTGACACTGTAGACACCCTACCTGTGAGTCGTGTACCATGTTGACAAGGTGTCTGAAATGATGGTGACAGTGAATGTTGATGTGACACTGTAGAGACCCTACCTGTGAGTCCTGTGCCATGCTGACAAGGTGTCTGAAGTGATGGTGACAGTGACAGTGTTGATGTGACACTGTAGACACCCTACCTGTGAGTCCTGTGTCATGTTGACAAGGTGTCTGAAATGATGGTGACAGTAAGTGTTGATGTGACACTGTAGAGACCCTACCTGTGAGTCCTGTGCCATGCTGACAAGGTGTCTGAAGTGATGGTGACAGTGACAGTGTTGATGTGACACTGTAGACACCCTACCTGTGAGTCCTGTGTCATGTTGACAAGGTGTCTGAAGTGATGGTGACAGTGACAGTGTTGATGTGACACTGTAGACACCCTACCTGTGAGTCCTGTGTCATGTTGACAAGGTGTCTGAAATGATGGTGACAGTGAGTGTTGATGTGACACTGTAGAGACCCTACCTGTGAGTCCTGTGCCATGCTGACAAGGTGTCTGAAGTGATGGTGACAGTGACAGTGTTGATGTGACACTGTAGACACCCTACCTGTGAGTCCTGTGTCATGTTGACAAGGTGTCTGAAATGATGGTGACAGTGAGTGTTGATGTGACCCTGTAGTGACCCTACCTGTGAATCCAGTGCCATGTTGACGAGGTGTCTGAAGTGTTGGTGACAGTGTTGATGTGACCCTGTAGTGACCCTACCTGTGAATCCAGTGCCATGTTGACAAGGTGACTGAAGTGATGGTAACAGTGTTGATATGACCCTGTATTGACCCTACCTGTGAGTTCTGTGCCATGTTGACAAGGTGACAGAAGTGATGGTGACAGTGGTGGTGTGATTCTGTAGTGACCCTATCTGTCAGTCCAGTGCCATGTTGACAAGGTGTATGAAGTGTTGGTGACAATGACAGTGTTGATATGACCCTGTAGTGACCCTACCTGTGAATCCAGTGCCATGTTGACAAGGTGTCTGAAGTGATGGTGACAGTGGTGATGTGACTCTGTAGTGACCCTACCTGTGAGTCCTGTGTCATGTTGACAAGGTGTCTGAAATGATGTTGATGTGACCCTGTAGTGACCCTACCTGTGAGTCGAGTAGCATGTTGACAAGGTGTCTGAAATGGTGGTGACAGTGTTGATGTGACACTGTAGTGGCCCTACCTGTGAGTCCTGTGCCATTTTGACAAAGTGCCTGAAGTGTTGTTGACAGTGACAGTGTTGATGTGACACTGTAGAGGCCCTACCGGTGAGTTTTGTGCCATGTTGACAAGGTATCTGAAGTGTTGGTGACAGTGACAGTGTTGATGTGACACTGTAGAGACCCTACCTGTGAGTCCTGTGCCATGTTGACAAGGTGCCTGAAGTGTTGGTGACAGTGACAGTGTTGATGTGACACTGTAGAGACCCTACCTATGAGTCTAGTGCCATGTTGACAAGGTACCTGAAGTGTTGGTGACAGTGTTGATGTGACACTGTAGAGACCCTACCGGTGAGTCCTGTGCCATGTTGACAAGGTATCTGAAGTGTTGGTGACAGTGACAGTGTTGATGTGACACTGTAGAGACCCTACCTGTGAGTCCTGTGCCATGTTGACAAGGTGTCAAAAGTGTTGGTGAAAGTGAATGTTGATGTGACACTGTAGTGACCCTACCTGTGAGTCCTGTGCCATGTTGACAAGGTGCCTGAAGTGTTGGTAACAATGACAGTGTTGATGTGACACTGTAGTGACCCTACCTGTGAGACTTGTGCCATGTTCACAAGGTATCTGAAGTGCTGGTGACAATGACAGTGTTGATGTGACACTGTAGTGAACCTACCTGTGAGTCCTGTACCATGTTGACAAGGTGTCTGAAGTGTTGGTGACAGTGACAGTGTTGATGTGACATTGTAGTGACCATACCTGTGAGTCCTGTGCCATGTTGACAAGGTTCCTGAAGTGTTGGTGACAGTGAGTGTTTTTATGTGACATTGTAGTGAACCTACCTGTCAGTCCTGTGCCATGTTGACGAGGTGTCTGAAGTGTTGGTGACAGTGTTGATGTGACCCTGTAGTGACCCTACCTGTGAATCCAGTGCCATGTTGATAAGCTGTCTGAAGTGTTGGTGACAATGACAGTGTTGATATGACACTGTATTGACCCTACCTGTGAGTTCTGTGCCATGTTGACAAGGTGACTGAAGTGATGGTAACAGTGTTGATATGAACCTGTATTGACCCTACCTGTGAGTTCTGTGCCATGTTGACAATGTGACTGAAGTGATGGTGACTGTGGTGATGTGACTTTGTAGTGACCCTACCTGTCAGTCCAGTGCCATGTTGACAAGGTGTATGAAGTGTTGGTGACAATGACAGTGTTGATATGATCCTGTAGTGACCCTACCTGTGAGTCCAGTGGCATGTTGACAAGGTGTCTGAAATGTTGGTTACAGTGACAGTGTTGATGTGACACTGAAGTGACCCTACCTGTAAGGCCTGTGCCATGTTGCCAAGGCATCTGAAGTGTTGGTGAAAGTGAGTGTTGATGTGACACTGTAGTGACCCTACCTGTGAGTCCTGTGCCATGTTGACAAGGTGCCTGAAGTGTTGGTGACAATGACAGTGTTGATGTGACACTGTAGTGACCCTACCTGTGAGTCTTGTGCCATGTTCACAAGGTATCTGAAGTGTTGGTGACAGTGACAGTGTTGATATGACCCTGTAGTGACCCTGCCTGTGAATCCAGTGCCATGTTGACAAGGTGTCTGAAGTGTTGGTGACAATGACAGTGTTGATGTGACACTGTATTGACCCTACCTGTGAGTTCTGTGACATGTTGACAAGGTGACTGAAGTGATGGTAACAGTGTTGATATGAACCAGTATTGACCCTACCTGTGACTTCTGTGCCATGTTGACAATGTGACAGTGGTGATGTGACTTTGTAGTGACCCTACCTGTCAGTCCAGTGCCATGTTGACAAGGTGTATGAAGTGTTGGTGACAATGACAGTGTTGATATGACCCTGTAGTGACCCTACCTGTGAGTCCAGTGGCATTTTGACAAGGTGTCTGAAGTGTTGGTGACAGTGACAGTGTTGATGTGACACTGAAGTGACCCTACCAGTGAGGCCTGTGCCATGTTGCCAAGGCATCTGAAGTGATGGTGACAGTGACAGTGTTGATATGACACTGTAGTGACCCTACCTGTGAGTCCTGTGCCATGTTCACAAGGTGTCTGTAGTGTTGGTGACAGTGTTGATGTGACACTGTAGTGACCCTACCTGTGAGTCCTGTGTCATGTTGACAAGGTATCTGAAGTGTTGGTGACAGTGACAGTGTTGATGTGACACTGTAGAGACCCTACCTGTGAGTCCTGAGCCATGTTGACAAGGTGTCTGAAGTGTTGGTGACAGTGACAGTGTTGATGTGACACCGTAGTGACCCTACCTGTGAGTCCTGTGCCATGTTGACAAGGTATCTGAAGTGTTGGTGACAGTGACAGTGTTGATGTGACACTGTAGTGACCATACCTGTGAGTCCTGTGCCATGTTGACGAGGTGTCTGAAGTGCTGGTGACAGTGTTGATGTGACCCTGTAGTGACCCTACCTGTGAATCCAGTGCCATGTTGACAAGGTATCTGAAGTGTTGGTGACAGTGACGTGTTGATGTGACCCTGTAGTGACCCTACCTGTGAATCCAGTGCCATGTTGACAAGGTGTCTGAAGTGTTGGTGACAATGACAGTGTTGACGTGACACTGTATTGACCCTACCTATGAGTTCTGTGCCATGTTGACAAGGTGACTGAAGTGATGGTAACAGTGTTGATATGACCCTGTATTGACCCTACCTGTGAGTTCTGTGCCATGTTGACAAGGTGACTGAAGTGAAGGTGACAGTGGTGATGTGACTCTGTAGTGACCCTACCTGTCAGTCTAGTGCCATGTTGCCAAGGTGTATCAAGTGTCGGTGACAATGACAGTGTTGATGTGACACTGTATTGACCCTACCTGTGAGTTCTGTGCCATGTTGACAAGGTGACTGAAGTGATGGTGACAGTGGTGATGTGACTCTGTAGTGACCCTACTTGTTAGTCCAGTTCCATGGTGACAAGGTGTATGAAGTGTTGGTGACAATGACAGTGTTGATATGACCCTGTAGTGACCCTACCTGTGAGTCCAGTGCCATGTTGACAAGGTGTCTGAAGTGATGGTGACAGTGGTGATGTGACTCTGTAGTGACCCTACCTGTGAGTCCTGTGTCATGTTGACAAGATGTCTGAAGTGATGTTGATAATGTTGATGTGACCCTGTAGTGACCCTACCTGTGAGTCCAGTGGCATGTTGACAAGGTGTCTGAAGTGTTGGTGACAGTGACAGTGTTGATGTGCCACTGCAGTGACCCTACCTGTGAGTCCTGTGTCATGTTGACAAGGTGTCTGAATTGTTGGTGACAGCGACAGTGTTGATGGGACACTGTAGTGACCACACCTGTGAGTCCTGTGTCATTTGACAAAGTGACTAAAGTGTTGGTGACAGTGACAGTGTTGATGTGACACTGCAGTGACCCTACCTGCGAGTCCTGTGTCATGTTGACAAGGTGTCTGAAGTAGTTGTCACCTTTAGCAGCCATGATGTCAGCTACTTGCGTGTGGATGAGTCGCTGCCAGACGGATGGACGCAGGTGGTGAGGGATGCCGCCTCGACACAGCGACTTCAGCACTGACTACAACCACAGGAAACAACTGACCGTGTGAGACATGGTAACGTACTGGTTAGAGCATTGGACTGAAGGCTTCCGAGTCTGAATCCTTTTGCTGTTGTTTCAAACCTTGGGCAAGTTTGTTCACTTCACGTTGCTCCAGTTCACTCAGCTGTATGAATGAGTACCTGGTTATAGACAGTGGTGGACATTTGTGTAGGCTTTATGCAGTAATCTCAAAATGGCTGAATGCTTCCCATAGACATTGTGATGGTGTTCGACTGAACAGGCCTGCCAGATAGTGAAGAGTAAATCACTCTGCGCAGTCCTGAAGATTGGATGTCATGCTATATAATAATATACCTTAACCTACAACCTAAAATGGCCATTGTAAAGCAAAGGTAAAATAAAGGTAGCTTCATCAAAATCATCATTGGTCGGCCGGGGATGGAGTATAGATGAAACATCATTTAACTCACAAATGACTTGATTTTAACTCCAAATATTTTGGCCATTTCTCAAGGCCTTCATGAACGAAATGGCTTCGTTAAATGTATGTCACATGACTAGTATCATGTGACACAAGTAGAAAGACTGGTGGGATCACTTATCCAACGACATTGTCCATTCACAGAAATATGTTAAAACACATGTATTTGTACCGTAAATAATGTAAACAAGACAATCAACTGGAATTTCTTTGCATTCAATGATAAAGGTAACCACGGTATCCACACTGCTCAAAGCTCTTTACACTTCATGTGTTGTACTGTATAGTGATGTGTTCTTGTGTGGTGTGGTACATTGCCATGCTGTGTTCTAGTGTTGTTTGGTACATTGCCATGCTGTGTTCTTGTGCTGTGTGGTACATTGCCATGCTGTGTTCTCGTGCGGTGTGGTACATTGCCATGCTGTGTTCTAGTGCTGTGTAGTACATTGCCATGCTGTGTTCTAGTGCTGTGTGGTACATTGCCATGCTGTGTTCTAGTGTTGTGTGGTACATTGCCTTGCTGTGCTGAAGTGCTGTGTGGTGCATTGCCATGCTGTGTTGTAGTGCTGTGTGGTACATCGCCATGATGAGTTGAAGTGCTGTATGGTACATTGCCATGTTGTGTTCTAGTGCTGTGTGGTACATCGCCATGATGAGTTGAAGTGCTGTATGGTACATTGCCATGTTGTGTTCTAGTGCTGTGTGGTACATTGCCATGCTGTGTTCTTGTGCTGTGTGGTACATTGCCATGCTGTGTTCTAGTGTTGTGTGGTACATTGCCATGCTGTGTTCTAATGCTGTGTGGTACATTGCCATGCTGTGATCTAGTGTTGTGTGGTACATTGCCATGCTGTGTTCTAGTGCTGTGTGGTACATTGCCATGCTGTGTTCTGGTGCTGTGTGGTACATCGCCATGATGAGTTGAGTTGAAGTGCTGTATGGTACATTGCCATGTTGTGTTCTAGTGCTGTGTGGTACATCACCATGATGAGTTGAAGTGCAGTATGGTACATTGCCATGTTGTGTTCTAGTGCTGTGAGGTACATTGCCATGTGTTGTAGTCCTATGTGACACATTGCCATGCTGTGTTGTAGTGCTGTGTGGCACATTGCCATGCAGTGTTCTAGTGCTGTGTGGTACATGGCCATGCTGTGTTGAAGTGCTGTGTGGTATATCGCCATGTTGTGTTCTAGTGCTGTGTGGTACATTGCCATGCTGTGTTCTAGTGGTGCATGGTACATTGCCATGCTGTGTTGTAGTGCTGTGTGGTACATTGTCATGCTGTGTGGTACATTGCCATGCTGTGTGGTACAGTGCCATGCTGCATTGTAGTGCTGTGTGGTACATTGCCATGCTGTGTGGTATACTGCCATGCTGTGTTGAAGTGCTGCGTGGTACATCGCCATGTTGTGTTCTAGTGCTGTGTGGTACATTGCCATGCTGTGTTCTATTGCTGTGTGGTACATTGCCATGCTGTGTTCTGGTGCTGTGTGGTACATCGCCATGATGAGTTGAGTTGAAGTGCTGTATGGTACATTGCCATGTTGTGTTCTAGTGCTGTGTGGTACATCGCCATGATGAGTTGAAGTGCAGTATGGTACATTGCCATGTTGTGTTCTAGTGTTGTGAGGTACATTGCCATGTGTTGTAGTCCTATGTGACACATTGCCATGCTGTGTTGTAGTGCTGTGTGGCACATTGCCATGCAGTGTTCTAGTGCTGTGTGGTACATGGCCATGCTGTGTTGAAGTGCTGTGTGGTATATTGCCATGTTGTGTTCTAGTGCTGTGTGGTACATTGCCATGCTGTGTTCTAGTGGTGTATGGTACATTGCCATGCTGTGTTGTAGTGCTGTGTGGTACATTGTCATGCTGTGTGGTACATTGCTATGCTGTGTGGTACAGTGCCATGCTGCATTGTAGTGCTGTGTGGTACATTGCCATGCTGTGTGGTACACTGCCATGCTGTGTTGAAGTGCTGCGTGGTACATCGCCATGTTGTGTTCTAGTGCTGTGTGGTACATTGCCATGCTGTGTTCTATTGCTGTGTGGTACATTGCCATGCTGTGTTTTAGTGATGTGTGGTACATTGCTGTGCTGTGTTCTAGTGCTGTGTGGTACATTGTCATGCTGTGTTGTAGTGGTGTGTGGTACATTGCCATGTTGTGTTGTAGTGCTGTGTGATACAGTGCCATGGTGTGCTGTGGTGCTGTGTGGTACATTGCCATGCTGTGTTGAAGTGCTGTGTGGTACATTGCCTTGCTGTGTTGTAGTGCTGTGTGGTACATTGCCATGGTGTGTTCTAGTGCTGTGTGGTACATTGCCATGTTGTGTTCTAGTGCTGTGTGGTACATTGACATGCTGTGTTGTAGTTCTGTGTGGTACATTGCCATGCTGTGTTGTAGTGCTGTGTGGTACATTGCCATGCTGTGTTGTAGTTCTGTGTGGTACACTACTGCCATGCTGTGTTGAAGTGCTGTGTGGTACATTGCCATGCTGTGTTGTAGTGCTGTATGGTACATTGCCATGTTGTGTTCTAGTGCTGTGTGGTACATTGCCATGCTGTGTAGTACATTGCCATGCTGTGTTGTAGTTCTGTGTGGTACACTACTGCCATGCTGTGTTGAAGTGCTGTGTGGTACATTGCCATGCTGTGTTCTCGTGCGGTGAGGTACATTGCCATGCTGTGTTCTAGTGCTGTGTGGTACATTGCCATGCTGTGTTCTAGTGCTGTGTGGTACATTGCCATGCTGTGTTCTAGTGTTGTGTGGTACATTGCCTTGCTGTGCTGAAGTGCTGTGTGGTGCATTGCCATGCTGTGTTGTAGTGCTGTGTGGTACATCGCCATGATGAGATGAAGTGCTGTATGGTACATTGCCATGTTGTGTTCTAGTGCTGTGAGGTACATTGCTATGCTGTGTTCTTGTGCTGTGTGGTACATTGCCATGCTGTGTTCTAGTGTTGTGTGGTACATTGCCATACTGTGTTCTAGTGCTGTGTGGTACATTGCCATGCTGTGTTCTAGTGCTGTGTGGTACATTGCCATGCTGTGTTCTTGTGCTGTATGGTACATTGCCATGCTGCGTTCTTGTGCTGTGTGGTACATTGGCATGTTGTATTGTAGTGCGGTGTGGTACATTGCCATGCTGTGTTCTAGTGATGTGTGGTACATTGCCATGCTGTGTTCTGGTGCTGTGTGGTACATCGCCATGATGAGTTGAAGTACTGTATGGTACATTGCCATGTTGTGTTCTAGTGCTGTGTGGTACATCGCCATGATGAGTTGAAGTGCAGTATGGTACATTGCCATGTTGTGTTCTAGTGCTGTGTGGCACATTGCCATGCAGTGTTCTAGTGCTGTGTGGTACATGGCCATGCTGTGTTAAAGTGCTGTGTGGTACATCGCCATGTTGTGTTCTAGTGCTGTGTGGTACATTGCCATGCTGTGTTCTAGTGGTGTATGGTACATTGCCATGCTGTGTTCTAGTGCTGTGTGGTACATTGTCATGCTGTGTTGTAGTGCTGTGTGGTACATTGTCATGCTGTGTGGTACATTGCCATGCTGTGTGGTACAGTGCCATGCTGTATTGTAGTGCTGTGTGGTACATTGCCATGCTGTGTGGTACATTGCCATGCTGTGTTGAAGTGCTGCATGGTACATCGCCATGTTGTGTTCTAGTGCTGTGTGGTACATTGCCATGCTGTGTTCTATTGCTGTGTGGTACATTGCCATGCTGTGTTTTAGTGATGTGTGGTACATTGCTGTGCTGTGTTCTAGTGCTGTGTGGTACATTGTCATGCTGTGTTGTAGTGCTGTGTGGTACATTGCCATGTTGTGTTGTAGTGCTGTGTGGTACAGTGCCATGGTGTGCTGTGGTGCTGTGTGGTACATTGCCATGCTGTGTTGTAGTGCTGTGTGGTACATTGCCATGCTGTGTTGAAGTGCTGTGTGCTACATTGCCATGTTGTGTTGTAGTGCTGTGTGGTACATTGCCATGCTGTGTTGTAGTTCTGTGTGGTACATTGCCATGCTGTGTTGTAGTGCTGTGTGGTACATTGCCATGCTGTGTTGTAGTGCTGTGTGGTACGTTGCCATGCTGTGTTGTAGTTATGTGTGGTACACTACTGCTATGCTGTGTTGAAGTGCTGTGTGGTACATTGCCATGCTGTGTTGTAGTGCTGTATGGTACATTGCCATGTTGTGTTCTAGTGCTGTGTGGTACATTGCCATGCTGTTTTCTAGCGCTTTGTGGTACATTGCCATGCTGTGTTCTAGTGCTGTGTGGTACATTGCCATGCTGTGTTCTAGTGTTGTGTGGTACATTGCCTTGCTGTGTTCGAGTGTTGTGTGGTACATTGCCATGCCGTGTTCTAGTGATGTGTGGTACATTGCCTTGCTGTGTTCTAGTGATGTGTGGTACATTGCCATGGTGTGTTCTAGTGCTGTGTGGTACATTGCCATGCTGTGTTGTAGTTCTGTGTGGTACATTGCCATGCTGTGTTGTAGTGCTGTGTGGTACATTGCCATGCTTTGTTGTAGTTCTGTGTGGTACACTACTGCCATGCTGTGTTGAAGTGCTGTGTGGTACATTGCCATGCTGTGTTGTAGTGCTGTGTGGTACATTGCCATGCTGTGTTCTAGTGCTGTGTGGTACATTGCATTGGTGTGTTCTAGTGCTGTGTGGTACATTGCCTTGCTGTGTTTTAGTGCTGTGTGGTACATTGCCATGGTGTGTTCTAGTGCTGTGTGGTACATTGTCATGTTGTGTTCTAGTGCTGTGTGGTACATTGCCTTGCTGTGTTCTAGTGGTGTGTGTGTGGTACATTGCCATGCTGTGTTCTAGTGCTGTGTGGTACATTGCCTTGCTGTGTTCTAGTGCTGTATGGTACATTGCCATGCTGTGTTCTAGTGCTGTGTGGTACATTGCCATGTTGTGTTCTAGTGCTGTGTGGTACATTGCCATGTTGTGTTGTAGTGCTGTGTGGTACATTGCCATGCTGTGTTGTAGTTCTGTGTGGTACATTGCCATGCTGTGTTGTAGTGCTGTGTGGTACATTGCCATGCTGTGTTGTAGTTATGTGTGGTACACTACTGCCATGCTGTGTTGAAGTGCTGTGAGGTACATTGCCATGCTGTGTTGTAGTGCTGTATGGTACATTGCCATGTTGTGTTCTAGTGCACAACATGGACTATGTTGTGCACATAGTCCAACACTGGCAGTGTTGTGTGGTACATTGCCATGCCGTGTTCTAGTGATGTGTGGTACATTGCCATGCTGTGTTGTAGTGCTGTGTGGTACATTGCCATGCTGTGTTCGAGTGTTGTGTGGTACATTGCCATGCCGTGTTCTAGTGATGTGTGGTACATTGCCTTGCTGTGTTCTAGTGCTGTATGGTACATTGCCATGGTGTGTTCTAGTGCTGTGTGGTACATTGCCATGTTATGTTCTAGTGCTGTGTGATACATTGCCATGCTGTGTTGTAGTTCTGTGTGGTACATTGCCATGCTGTGTTGTAGTGCTGTGTGGTACATTGCCATGCTGTGTTGTAGTTCTGTGTGGTACACTACTGCCATGATGTGTTGAAGTGCTGTGTGGTACATTGCCATGCTGTGTTGTAGTGCTGTATGGTACATTGCCATGTTGTGTTCTAGTGCTGTGTGGTACATTGCCATGCTGTGTGGTACATTGCCATGATGTGTTGTAGTTCTGTGTGGTACACTACTGCCATGCTGTGTTGAAGTGCTGTGTGGTACATTGCCATGCTGTGTTGTAGTGCTGTATGGTACATTGCCATGTTGTGTTCTAGTGCTGTGTGGTACATTGCCATGCTGTTTTCTAGCGCTTTGTGGTACATTGCCATGCTGTGTTCTAGTGCTGTGTGGTACATTGCCATGCTGTGTTCTAGTGTTGTGTGGTACATTGCCTTGCTGTGTTCGAGTGTTGTGTGGTACATTGCCATGCCGTGTTCTAGTGATGTGTGGTACATTGCCATGCTGTGTTGTAGTGCTGTGTGGTACATTGCCATGCTGTGTTCTAGTGCTGTGTGGTACATTGCCATGCTGTGTTCTAGTGTTGTGTGGTACATTGCCTTGCTGTGCTGAAGTGCTGTGTGGTGCATTGCCATGCTGTGTTGTAGTGCTGTGTGGTACATCGCCATGATGAGATGAAGTGCTGTATGATACATTGCCATGTTGTGTTCTAGTGCTGTGAGGTACATTGCTATGCTGTGTTCTTGTGCTGTGTGGTACATTGCCATGCTGTGTTCTAGTGTTGTGTGGTACATTGCCATGCTGTGTTCTAGTGCTGTGTGGTACATTGCCATGCTGTGTTCTAGTGTTGTGTGGTACATTGCCATGCTGTGTTCTAGTGCTGTGTGGTACATTGCCATGCTGTGTTCTAGTGCTGTGTGGTACATTGCCATGCTGTGTTTTAGTGCGGTGTGGTACTTGCCATGCAGTGTTCTAGAGCTGTGTGGTACATTGCCATGCTGTGTTCTTGTGCTGTGTGGTACATTGTCATGCTGTGTTCTAGTGCTGCCTGGTACATTGCCATGCTGTGTTCTTGTGCTGTGTGGTACATTGCCATGCTGTGTTCTAGTGCTGTGTGGTACATTGCCATGCTGTGTTCTAGTGCTGTATGGTACATTGCCATGCTGCGTTCTTGTGCTGTGTGGTACATTGGCATGTTGTATTGTAGTGCGGTGTGGTACATTGCCATGCTGTGTTCTAGTGCTGTGTGGTACATTGCCATGCTGTGTTCTGGTGCTGTGTGGTACATCGCCATGATGAGTTGAAGTGCTGTATGGTACATTGCCATGTTGTGTTCTAGTGCTGTGTGATACATTGCCATGCTGTGTTCTAGTGGTGTATGGTACATTGCCATGCTGTGTTCTAGTGCTGTGTGGTACATTGTCATGCTGTGTTGTAGTGCTGTGTGGTACATTGTCATGCTGTGTGGTACATTGCCATGCTGTGTGGTACAGTGCCATGCTGTATTGTAGTGCTGTGTGGTACATTGCCATGCTGTGTGGTACATTGCCATGCTGTGTGGTACATTGCCATGCTGTGTTGAAGTGCTGCATGGTACATCGCCATGTTGTGTTCTAGTGCTGTGTGGTACATTGCCATGCTGTGTTCTATTGCTGTGTGGTACATTGCCATGCTGTGTTTTAGTGATGTGTGGTACATTGCTTTGCTGTGTTCTAGTGCTGTGTGGTACATTGTCATGCTGTGTTGTAGTGCTGTGTGGTACATTGCCATGTTGTGTTGTAGTGCTGTGTGGTACAGTGCCATGGTGTGCTGTGGTGCTGTGTGGTACATTGCCATGCTGTGTTGTAGTGCTGTGTGGTACATTGCCATGCTGTGTTGAAGTGCTGTGTGCTACATTGCCATGTTGTGTTGTAGTGCTGTGTGGTACATTGCCATGCTGTGTTGTAGTTCTGTGTGGTACATTGCCATGCTGTGTTGTAGTGCTGTGTGGTACATTGCCATGCTGTGTTGTAGTGCTGTGTGGTACATTGCCATGCTGTGTTGTAGTTATGTGTGGTACACTACTGCCATGCTGTGTTGAAGTGCTGTGTGGTACATTGCCATGCTGTGTTGTAGTGCTGTATGATACATTGCCATGTTGTGTTCTAGTGCTGTGTGGTACATTGCCATGCTGTTTTCTAGCGCTTTGTGGTACATTGCCATGCTGTGTTCTAGTGCTGTGTGGTACATTGCCATGCTGTGTTCTAGTGTTGTGTGGTACATTGCCTTGCTGTGTTCGAGTGTTGTGTGGTACATTGCCATGCCGTGTTCTAGTGATGTGTGGTACATTGCCTTGCTGTGTTCTAGTGATGTGTGGTACATTGCCATGGTGTGTTCTAGTGCTGTGTGGTACATTGCCATGTTGTGTTCTAGTGCTGTGTGGTACATTGCCATGCTGTGTTGTAGTTCTGTGTGGTACATTGCCATGCTGTGTTGTAGTGCTGTGTGGTACATTGCCATGCTGTGTTGTAGTTCTGTGTGGTACACTACTGCCATGCTGTGTTGAAGTGCTGTGTGGTACATTGCCATGCTGTGTTGTAGTGCTGTGTGGTACATTGCCATGCTGTGTTCTAGTGCTGTGTGGTACATTGCATTGGTGTGTTCTAGTGCTGTGTGGTACATTGCCTTGCTGTGTTTTAGTGCTGTGTGGTACATTGCCATGGTGTGTTCTAGTGCTGTGTGGTACATTGTCATGTTGTGTTCTAGTGCTGTGTGGTACATTGCCTTGCTGTGTTCTAGTGGTGTGTGTGTGGTACATTGCCATGCTGTGTTCTAGTGCTGTGTGGTACATTGCCTTGCTGTGTTCTAGTACTGTATGGTACATTGCCATGCTGTGTTCTAGTGCTGTGTGGCACATTGCCATGTTGTGTTCTAGTGCTGTGTGGTACATTGCCATGTTGTGTTGTAGTGCTGTGTGGTACATTGCCATGCTGTGTTGTAGTTCTGTGTGGTACATTGCCATGCTGTGTTGTAGTGCTGTGTGGTACATTGCCATGCTGTGTTGTAGTTATGTGTGGTACACCACTGCCATGCTGTGTTGAAGTGCTGTGTGGTACATTGCCATGCTGTGTTGTAGTGCTGTATGGTACATTGCCATGTTGTGTTCTAGTGCTGTGTGGTACATTGCTAGTGCTGTGTGGTACATTGCCATGCTGTTTTCTAGTGCTTTGTGGTACATTGCCATGCTGTGTTCTAGTGCTGTGTGGTACATTGCCATGCTGTGTTCTAGTGTTGTGTGGTACATTGCCATGCTGTGTTCGAGTGTTGTGTGGTACATTGCCATGCCGTGTTCTAGTGATGTGTGGTACATTGCCTTGCTGTGTTCTAGTGCTGTGTGTTACATTGCCATGGTGTGTTCTAGTGCTGTGTGGTACATTGCCATGTTGTGTTCTAGTGCTGTGTGATACATTGCCATGCTGTGTTGTAGTTCTGTGTGGTACATTGCCATGCTGTGTTGTAGTGCTGTGTGGTACATTGCCATGCTGTGTTGTAGTTCTGTGTGGTACACTACTGCCATGATGTGTTGAAGTGCTGTGTGGTACATTGCCATGCTGTGTTGTAGTGCTGTATGGTACATTGCCATGTTGTGTTCTAGTGCTGTGTGGTACATTGCCATGCTGTGTGGTACATTGCCATGCTGTGTTGTAGTTCTGTGTGGTACACTACTGCCATGCTGTGTTGAAGTGCTGTGTGGTACATTGCCATGCTGTGTTGTAGTGCTGTATGGTACATTGCCATGTTGTGTTCTAGTGCTGTGTGGTACATTGCCATGCTGTGTTCTAGTGCTTTGTGGTACATTGCCATGCTGTGTTCTAGTGCTGTGTGGTACATTGCATGCTGTGTTCTAGTGCTGTGTGGTACATTGCCTTGGTGTGTTCTAGTGCTGTGTGGTACATTGCCTTGCTGTGTTTTAGTGCTGTGTGGTACATTGCCATGGTGTGTTCTAGTGCTGTGTGGTACATTGTCATGTTGTGTTCTAGTGCTGTGTGGTACATTGCCTTGCTGTGTTCTAGTGGTGTGTGTGTGGTACATTGCCATGCTGTGTTCTAGTGCTGTGTGGTACATTGCCTTGCTGTGTTCTAGTGCTGTGTGGTACATTGCCTTGCTGTGTTCTAGTGCTGTATGGTACATTGCCATGCTGTGTTCTAGTGCTGTGTGGTACAATGCCATGTTGTGTTCTAGTGATGTGTGGTACATTGCCATGTTGTGTGGTAGTGCTGTGTGGTACATTGCCATGTTGTGTTCTAGTGCTGTGTGGTACATTGCCATGCTGTGTTGTAGTTCTGTGTGGTACATTGCCATGCTGTGTTGTAGTGCTGTGTGGTACATTGCCATGCTGTGTTGTAGTTCTGTGTGGTACACTACTGCCATGCTGTGTTGAAGTGCTGTGTGGTACATTGCCATGCTGTGTTGTAGTGCTGTATGGTACATTGCCATGTTGTGTTCTAGTGCTGTGTGGTACATTGCCATGCTGTGTGGTACATTGCCATGCTGTGTTGTAGTTCTGTGTGGTACACTACTGCCATGCTGTGTTGAAGTGCTGTGTGGTACATTGCCATGCTGTGTTGTAGTTCTGTGTGGTACATTGCCATGCTGTGTTGTAGTGCTGTGTGGTACATTGCCATGCTGTGTTGTAGTGCTGTGTGGTACATTGCCATGCTGTTTTCTAGTGCTTTGTGGTACATTGCCATGCTGTGTTCTAGTGCTGTGTGGTACATTGCCATGCTGTGTTCTAGTGTTGTGTGGTACATTGCCATGCTGTGTTCGAGTGTTGTGTGGTACATTGCCATGCCGTGTTCTAGTGATGTGTGGTACATTGCCTTGCTGTGTTCTAGTGCTGTGTGGTACATTGCCATGGTGTGTTCTAGTGCTGTGTGGTACATTGCCATGTTGTGTTCTAGTGCTGTGTGATACATTGTCATGCTGTGTTGTAGTTCTGTGTGGTACATTGCCATGCTGTGTTGTAGTGCTGTGTGGTACATTGCCATGCTGTGTTGTAGTTCTGTGTGGTACACTACTGCCATGATGTGTTGAAGTGCTGTGTGGTACATTGCCATGCTGTGTTGTAGTGCTGTATGGTACATTGCCATGTTGTGTTCTAGTGCTGTGTGGTACATTGCCATGCTGTGTGGTACATTGCCATGCTGTGTTGTAGTTCTGTGTGGTACACTACTGCCATGCTGTGTTGAAGTGCTGTGTGGTACATTGCCATGCTGTGTTGTAGTGCTGTATGGTACATTGCCATGTTGTGTTCTAGTGCTGTGTGGTACATTGCCATGCTGTGTTCTAGTGCTTTGTGGTACATTGCCATGCTGTGTTCTAGTGCTGTGTGGTACATTGCCATGCTGTGTTCTAGTGCTGTGTGGTACATTGCCTTGGTGTGTTCTAGTGCTGTGTGGTACATTGCCTTGCTGTGTTTTAGTGCTGTGTGGTACATTGCCATGGTGTGTTCTAGTGCTGTGTGGTACATTGTCATGTTGTGTTCTAGTGCTGTGTGGTACATTGCCTTGCTGTGTTCTAGTGGTGTGTGTGTGGTACATTGCCATGCTGTGTTCTAGTGCTGTGTGGTACATTGCCTTGCTGTGTTCTAGTGCTGTGTGGTACATTGCCTTGCTGTGTTCTAGTGCTGTATGGTACATTGCCATGCTGTGTTCTAGTGCTGTGTGGTACAATGCCATGTTGTGTTCTAGTGATGTGTGGTACATTGCCATGTTGTGTGGTAGTGCTGTGAGGTACATTGCCATGTTGTGTTCTAGTGCTGTGTGGTACATTGCCATGCTGTGTTGTATTTCTGTGTGGTACATTGCCATGCTGTGTTGTAGTGCTGTGTGGTACATTGCCATGCTGTGTTGTAGTTCTGTGTGGTACACTACTGCCATGCTGTGTTGAAGTGCTGTGTGGTACATTGCCATGCTGTGTTGTAGTGCTGTATGGTACATTGCCATGTTGTGTTCTAGTGCTGTGTGGTACATTGCCATGCTGTGTGGTACATTGCCATGATGTGTTGTAGTTCTGTGTGGTACACTACTGCCATGCTGTGTTGAAGTGCTGTGTGGTACATTGCCATGCTGTGTTGTAGTGCTGTATGGTACATTGCCATGTTGTGTTCTAGTGCTGTGTGGTACATTGCCATGCTGTGTTCTAGTGCTTTGTGGTACATTGCCATGCTGTGTTCTAGTGCTGTGCGGTACATTGCCATGCTGTGTTCTAGTGCTGTGTGGTACATTGCCTTGGTGTGTTCTAGTGCTGTGTGGTACATTGCCATGCCGTGTTCTAGTGCTGTGTGGTACATTGCCTTGCTGTGTTTTAGTGCTGTGTGGTACATTACCATGGTGTGTTCTAGTGCTGTGTGGTACATTGCCATGTTGTGTTCTAGTGCTGTGTGGTACATTGCCTTGCTGTGTTCTAGTGGTGTGTGTGGTACATTGCCATGCTGTGTTCTAGTGCTGTGTGGTACATTGCCTTGCTGTGTTCTAGTGCTGTGTGGTACATTGCCTTGCTGTGTTCTAGTGCTGTGTGGTACATTGCCATGCTGTGTTCTAGTGCTGTGTGGTACATTGCCATGTTGTGTTCTAGTGCTGTGTGGTACATTGCCATGTTGTGTTCTAGTGCTGTGTGTGTGGTACATTGCCATGCTGTGTTCTAGTGCTGTGTGGTACATTGCCATGCTGTGTTCTAGTGCTGTGTGGTACATTGCCTTGCTGTGTTCTAGTGCTGTGTGGTACGTTGCCATGCTGTGTTCTAGTGCTGTGTGGTACATTGCCATGCTGTGTTCTAGTGCTGTGTGGTACATTGCCATGTTGTGTTGTACAATGTTAGTGGTATTATTCACCGTTCTGACGATGAACTTGCTGGTGAGAATCTTATGCCACTTGGCCTCGTTCTGTCGACTGGAGGCGAGTCTGCGAGTGTAGTGGACCACAAGGTGCTGACAGAGGTAGTGCAGAAGCAACCCCTCACTGTGGAAATGGTGCTTGAAGCCATAGCAGTCCGTGTGAACCCCGGCTCGTGACAATCTGTCAACAACAACACAGCACTGTCTCATATATATCAGTTCATACTATCGTACCACTCCTATTTCATTTCTAAATAGGCCAACATGGTTCTGGCCCGGGACATTAACTTGAACTGTACACTATTACGATTACATTACACTACTAAAAATATGTGTAACGCACCTATAGTCAATTTTCTCGGTTGCAATATTTATTCAAAGCAGCAATAACAAGGTAAATGTAAAGACAGCATAGAAGATATAATATTACAGTTAAATACAAATTAAAGTTGCACGTGGCACTGCTGACCTGAAACAAGGATCTAGCCACATCACCACACTTACCAGCAAAAGCTTCGAGTTCTCCCATCCTTGCCTATTTATAACTTTCCCACATGGGCAACAAACTTTAGTCATGTGACTATATTCAAATACCCTTGCCCTCTGGTGGGAACATCCCTCTATGCTGCCCTCTTGTGGGACACCACCTAACTATAATTATGGCTTTACCATAATACAATGATACTCTGAAATCATCCAAATCTGGTAAGCAACAATATGATTGGCTGAGGTTAACTTCAGCGTTTTGCAAGGCGATCTGCCAGGGTTATTGAGGTATCGAGACTGATGTAATCAGCAGCACCCCCCAATGTGTGAGGATGTCTGAAATGTAACTTAAGAATGCTTCCTCAGTTTTTACTCATATCATTTTAATTAAAACTACCTAGCATCAACTATGGCATGCTAGTTCATTTGTGCATCTTTTTGTAAGAATTTGTATTAGCTTATTTAATTCCTGCCCACGAATTAATTCAAGTTATTCTCTAAATTGGAATCTTTATGTGGTACTACATCATGATAAGTATTTAGTATTTATATTTGTTGTTTTACAATATGCACAATGTAGACTTTACTACACCCTAGGTGTACCTGTCATAGTTAGGAAGGGCTGGGTTGGTGCTTCTAGCTTCTTCCAGTAACTCCTCAATGCTCAGACGGTGCTGAAAACGAGAGAAACAGGTGAACGAAATAAATAAATTAAATTAAATACTTAATAAATTCTCAATTTATAATAATATAAATAAATATCTGCCAATACTCTCAGAGAATCGGGGCTTAGTGACACAACAAAAACAAAAGGATTATGCATTATCGTACTCTTGTGCGAAAGTTGAACCCTTTTTGAATTTTTGAACTCTCAACATGGGAATAAGAACCGAGACTGAATTCTGAGCAACTGCAGAGTGGCGGGGCAATGAATGCAGGATGAGGGAAGTAGGGTTGGGAGGAGGAGGGAGTTGATGAGGGATGTGTGAGAGAGGTCAGTAGAGTTGGGAGGAGGAAGTGGATGAGTGAGAGAGGTCAGTAGAGTTGGGAGGAGGAGGGAATAGATGAGGGATGAGTGAGAGAGGTCAGTAAAGTTGGGAGGAGGGAGTGGATGAGGGATGAGTGAGAGAAGTCAGTAGAGTTTGGAGGAGGGAGTGGATGAGGGATGAGTGAGAGAGATCAGTAGATTTGGGAGGGAATACGAAGACAAGTGTGTTGGACGAAAGGCAGGACTGAGGAACGGAGCCCTTAGCAAACAAATCTTCAGAAATCTATACAAATGCAGACTTCTATAGAAATTTAGAAATTTCTATTGGAACGTACATATGATAGTAAAATACTGGCTTACACGCACCCACGGAACAACAAACAGTGCAGCAGTTACTACCATTGCAGCATTTTGACTTTGTATTAATCTACAGTGGCGCCATCTGGAGAGTTGATCACCATTCAATTCTCTCAGCAGACACTCAAACACTCGACTTCTCTATTCGTTCATTTATATTCACCACTGTCAATAGCCAAGAATTCTTTTACACAGCTAGGTGCACTGAGGCAATGTGGAGGGAACAAAACTGATTAAGCTTCAAAATTACAGGAAGAGGATTCAAACGTGGATTTTATCGATTGAGAGTGCAATGTTCTAGCCAATATCCTACTGTGCCATAAGACGCAGGGATAGAGAGGATGCCATGCAAGGGGGCTGGTAAGCAGACATGAAGGGGGCTTGTTTGACAATGAGAAGGCATAGGAACTAAGTGAGGAAATGGAGGTGAGAATCCAAATTCCCTGCCAATACTTACCGTTACGCAAACAGTTTCATTCTGACATATCCAAAACGCGATTTTACCTTGTAGAGTCTTTTGTCAGCATGTCACACCAACTTCCTCAGTACATGTGACGTATGACATCAACATACATGAGAGATAGCTTGTTTGTGTCAGCTGATTGGTGTTTTGGTATTCCTTATCCATGGTTTGTTTTATGTGCCGTGTTCTTCGGTTGGCATCCTTTTCACTCCCTCCCAGTCTATGATGAGGTTTCTGTTGTTATCCATGAGGGTGGATTTGTTAATGGTCAACATTGATTTTTGTTCTCGCTCCCCGATACAAACTATCTCACAAGTACAATCATGTCATACGTCACATGTACTGAGGAAGTTGGAGTGACATGCTGACAAAATACTTACAAGGTAAAATCACATTTTGGATATGTCAAAAAGAAATGTTTGGGATTAAAATGAACTATCGTGAAGAAGGTTCAGCAATTCAATACTTACAATGTTTCCTCCAAAGAGTCTAACTTCCAGACCATCTCTGGGGTCACCCGTTGGCATGGTGATCAGTGACTGTAACAAGTAGACGTAGTCGAGCTTCCGTTTTTCAATTTCCATCTCCAGGTCATGGATCTTTCTGCAATACACAGCAATATAGAAGAAATTTATCCCTTCAATATCTGTCCAAGAACAATTAAGATCACTAATCATCCAAAAATATGTCAACTTCAAAATAATTTTTTTAACACACTTATATTCTCTTTAGATCCTTGAAACATTTTTCACCCAAACTCTATATGGAAAAAAATGTATTGCTCTTATAGAGAACTACACTGTGAGATAAATAGTCATGCTGCAATTACCAGTACTACACAAAAGCTATTTATTCACATAATTTGACTACTGTTTCTAATCATACTCATACTATGCTATTATTATGTCAAAAGACAGCAATACACAACTGTTTGCTGAACAAAAGCATCTAAATCAAAATTATGCAGAAGCGATAACTGGAGTAACTTAAAAAATGAAAACAGTCTTGATAAATTCTTCATCAACATCAAGTTTCTATTATCTATGCTTTAATTTCCTCACAACAAAAAACACCATCTTGCTCTACAGAGGACCATAATGAGACCAGTTTGTGCCACAAGTGAAGACAGACCTTTGTTGGTTCTTGTGCTGCAGTTTGTGGCACTGCTGCACATCCACAAGTTGTTTAACTTCTTCATCCAGGAATTCGTTCTCCCGCTGTACCACTCGCAACTTGTCCTCCAAGACTCTGCAACAAAACTCATCCTTGAAGTAAGTCTTCTCAGTGAACGCTTCCTAATAGCTCTCATTAGATCCTTATACTTTGGATCTTCATCAAATCATGCATATACAACATACTGTGCTCCTTATATCCTTAGTCAAACTGTTCCTAGCATGCATTGTTCCTTCTATCCATGGAGATATAAGGAACACATTGGAACTTTGTTAAATGGTTCCTATATAACATCTGGAGACATCCTTATGTCCATGGGAACATGAAGAACACTTTGTTAAACTTTTCTTCATATTCTATGTTCCTTGTATCTTAGGTATGAAAGGAACACTTTGGGTGTTGGTCAAACACTTCCTAATAAATATCAAATGTTTCTTATATCTACAGGTTTATTGGGAACATTTTGGAATGTTGTTAAACTGTTCCTATATAACATCCATTGTTCCTTACATCCACGGGTACATAACGAACACTTTGTCAAACTGTTCCTATATAACATCCATTGTTCCTTACATCCACGGGTACATAAAGAACACTTTGTCAAACTGTTCCTATATAACATCCATTGTTCCTTACATCCACGGGTACATCAAGAACACTTTGTCAAACTGTTCCTATATAACATCCATTGTTCCTTACATCCACGGGTACATAAAGAACACTTTGTCAAATTGTTCGTATATAACATCCATTGTTCCTTACATCCACGGGTACATAAAGAACACTTTGTCAAACTGTTCCTATATAACATCCATTGTCCTTACATCCACGGGTACATAAAGAACACTTTGTCAAACTGTTCCTATATAACTTCCATTGTTCCTTACATCCACGGGTACACAAAGAACACTTTGTCAAACTGTTCCTATATAACATCCATTGTTCCTTACATCCACGGGTACATAAAGAACACTTTGTCAAACTGTTCCTATAGAACATCCATTGTTCCTTAAATCCACAGATACATAAAGAACGCTTTGTCAAACTGTTCCTATATAACATCCATTGTTCCTTACATCCATGGGTACATAAAGAACACTGTCAAACTGTTCCTATATAAGATCCATTGTTCCTTACATCAACGGGTACATAAAGAACACTTTGTCAAACTGTTCCTATATAACATCCATTGTTCCTTACATCCACGGATACATAAAGAACACTTTGTCAAACTGTTCCTATATAACATCCATTGTTCCTTACATCCACGGATACATAAAGAACACTTTGTCAAACTGTTCCTATATGACATCCATTGTTCCTTACATCCACGGCTACATAAAGAACACTTTGTCAAACTGTTCCTATATAACATCCATTGTTCCTTACATCCACGGGTACTTCAAGAACACTTTGTCAAACTGTTCCTATATAACATCCATTGTTCCTTACATCCACGGGTACATAAAGAACACTTTGTCAAACTGTTCATATATAACATCCATTGTTCCTTACATCCACGGGTACATAAAGAACACTTTGTCAAACTGTTCCTATATAACATCCATTGTTCTTTACATCCACGGGTACATAAAGAACACTTTGTCAAACTGTTCCTATGTAACATCCACTGATCCTTACATCCACGGGTACATAAAGAACACTTTGCCAAACTGTTCCTATGCAACATCCACTGTTCCTTACATCCACAGGTACATAAAGAACACTTTGTCAAACTTTTCCTATATAATATCCGTTGTTCCTTACATCCACAGGTACATAAAGAACACTTTATCAAACTGTTCCTATATAACATCCATTGTTCCTTACATCCACGGGTACATAAAGAACACTTTGTCAAACTGTTCCTATAGAACATCCATTGTTCCTTACATCCACGGGTACATAAAGAACACTTTGTCAAACTTTTCCTATATAACATCCGTTGTTCCTTACATCCACAGGTACATAAAGAACACTTTATCAAACTGTTCCTATATAACATCCATTGTTCCTTACATCCACGGGTACATAAAGAACACTTTGTCAAACTGTTCCTATAGAACATCCATTGTTCCTTACATCCACAGGTACATAAAGAACACTTTGTCAAACTGTTCATATATAACATCCATTGTTCCTTACATCCACGGATACATAAAGAACACTTTGTCAAACTGTTCATATATAACATCCATTGTTCCTTACATCCACAGGTACATAAAGAACACTTTGTCAAACTGTTCATATATAACATCCATTGTTCCTTACATCCACGGATACATAAAGAACACTTTGTCAAACTGTTCATATATAACATCCGTTGTTCCTTACATCCACAGGTACATAAAGAACACTTTATCAAACTGTTCCTATATAACATCCATTGTTCCTTACATCCACGGGTACATAAAGAACACTTTGTCAAACTGTTCCTATAGAACATCCATTGTTCCTTACATCCACAGGTACATAAAGAACACTTTGTCAAACTGTTCATATATAACATCCATTGTTCCTTACATCCACGGATACATAAAGAACACTTTGTCAAACTGTTCATATATAACATCCATTGTTCCTTACATCCACAGGTACATAAAGAACACTTTGTCAAACTGTTCATATATAACATCCATTGTTCCTTACATCCACGGATACATAAAGAACACTTTGTCAAACTGTTCATATATAACATCCATTGTTCCTTACATCCACAGGTACATAAAGAGCACTTTATCAAACTGTTCCTATATAACATCCATTGTTCCTTACATCCATGGGTACATAAAGAACACTTTGTCAAACTGTTCCTATAGAACATCCATTGTTCCTTACATCCACGGGTACATAAAGAACACTTTGTCAAACTGTTCCTATAGAACATCCATTGTTCCTTAAATCCACAGGTACATAAAGAACGCTTTGTCAAACTGTTCGTATATAACATCCATTGTTCCTTACATCCACGGGTACATAAAGAACACTTTGTCAAACTGTTCCTATATAACATCCATTGTTCCTTACATCCACAGGTACATAAAGAACACTTTGTCAAACTGTTCATATATAACATCCATTGTTCCTTACATCCACGGATACATAAAGAACACTTTGTCAAACTGTTCATATATAACATCCATTGTTCCTTACATCCACGGGTACATAAAGAACACTTTGTCAAACTGTTCCTATATAACATCCATTGTTCCTTACATCCATGGGTACATAAAGAACACTTTGTCAAACTGTTCCTATATAACATCCATTGTTCCTTACATCCACGGGTACATAAAGAACACTTTGTCAAACTGTTCCTATACAACATCCATTGTTCCTTACTTCCACGGGTACATAAAGAACACTTTGTCAAACTGTTCTTATATAACATCCATTGTTCCTTACATCCACGGGTACATAAAGAACAGTTTGTCAAACTGTTCCTATATAACATCCATTGTTCCTTACATCCACGGGTACATAAAGAACACTTTGTCAAACTGTTCCTATATAACATCCATTGTTCCTTACATCCACGGGTACATAAAGAACGCTTTTTTCAAACTGTTCCTATATAACATCCATTGTTCCTTACATCCACGGGTACATAAAGAACGCTTTGTCAAACTGTTCCTATATAACACCCATTGTTCCTTACATCCACGGGTACATAAAGAACACTTTCTCAAACTGTTCCTATATAACATCCATTGTTCCTTACATCCACGGGTACATAAAGAACACTTTGTCAAACTGTTCCTATATAACATCCATTGTTCCTAACATCCACGGGTACATAAAGAACGCTTTGTCAAACTGTCCCTATATAACATCCATTGTTCCTTACATCCACGGGTACATAAAGAACGCTTTGTCAAACTGTTCCTATATAACATCCATTGTTCCTTACATCCACGGGTACATAAAGAACACTTTGTCAAACTGTTCCTATATAACATCCATTGTTCCTTACATCCATGGGTACATAAAGAACAATTTGTCAAACTGTTCCTCACATTCTATATTCCTTATAGCTATGTATGGAACACCTTGGGTCTTGATTAAACTATTCCTAATAAATATCCAATGTTCTTTATGTCTATGGGTACATATGAATCGCCTTGTGTCTCTTCCTAATACCAGATGTGGCGATGTCTTTAATTATCCATGGGTTTATAAGACAGTGTAGGTGTGAAAACCATTTTTAAAGTTGTTCCCATGAAGAAGATGTTCCCTGCATTTGCAGTCCTTGCAGCAAGAATCCTCAATGGCATCATGTGACCATGTTGGTGGTTGTCACATGACCACAACTCTACACTGAAATGACAGGGTTTGTAACCCCAGTCCCTGTACATTGTCTCTTCTGAGAGTGCATACACTGACACTAAGGATGGCACCACAATTATCTCTCTATCACTCTCATTCAGTTCTCTTTGTGTCCTTAGTGGCACATAAGGTGTTCACAAGACAGTGCCACTGCTGTTGGTTGGCAGCCCGTGTGTTACTTGTACTCTAAACGAAAGTCCAGCACTGTAACAGCTTGACCACTGCACCCTACTTGCTGTCAGCTTCCAGCACTCAGAGCCACAGAGAAGTACACTGAGGACGTTACTATTGTATAGTCTCAAATTAGTTTTCAACCTCAGCTGTCTTGACTGCTGGATAGATTTCAGCATGGCGAAAGTTTGGTTGGCTCTGTTGATGTGGCATCTTTCTCAGAGTGTCAGTCTGTTGTAACTGCTTGCCAGGTATACTGCCACTGAGGCAGCACCATGATGGTATCTTTACACTTCTTTCAAAATGAACATAACAGAATTAAGTATGAAACTATTTAATTATTACGCTGCCAACTGACGCTGTTTAAAGATAGGTTGTCCGTTAATTTATCATAAAATAATTTTATACAGGATAAACTACACATGTATATCTATTATAATAAACTTATCACACAAATGTGTTTTAATTAATCTTTTTTGCTGAAATTTAAGTGTTTCGGGATGAAACGGTGTGTTTACATGACTGTGCATCACGTTCGAAGATGTGACCTCAGGTATGATGACTAATGAGATGTTTGTGTGCATCACGTGATATGTCATCACACCCCCTTGGGTCACAACCTTCTTCGGAATCATCCAAGCTTGCCATTCGAAGACCGGAGTGACACCTTAGTGATTTTTATAAACTCTGACCTGTTTCTACTTCATTGAGTGGTAAGTATGCTAAAATGTATAGAGTTTATACTGTATAATACAATTTTACAATAAAAATGTACGAAAATCCCCTTTAAATATGATATGAAATTAATACTTTAACTTCTTTTTTAGAAACAGCCTGCCGTGATTTGGACATGACAGTTATGTCTTATGCATTCTAGGTGATGTCACATGCATAAATTTGTATTGTGCTATACAATATTATAGAGGTTTTTATGTGTAACAGGGCAAGTAATTATTAAGTGTTACACTTCTTCTCGCCCTTTTTTTACAATTGTATACATTTATAATTTAATAATTCCTTATTTTATTATGTCTGTCACTGTTGAGATAGTTTCTTTCATTCACTCAGTTGACATGAGTGTTTTTGTCCTACTTTGGGGTGTGGTGATGGAGACGTTGTAATGTAGGGTCATTTGTGGTGCATGCCCTTCACAATCTCACCCTCAGGTGTCAGCTAGCCCCCTCACAGGGTAAACAGGGACATGGAGGTGCAAGCCTCATGTGTACATAGCCTAGCCACAGACAAGACTCTTCTATAACCTTATCTTGGCACACCATGCACAGTAACTGGGCACTCTTCACCCTAAGCAAACATGCCCTGGATATAGGAGTCAGACAACAGTGATTCCAACTCATGGGTCACTTGGCTGATATCCCATGTCCAGATAAAGAAAGAGGGTTGACTTTGGGACCAACAACCCTTTCCCTAAATAACAAGCACAGGCCAATGTTGCACACGAGCCCTAAATGTCTGTATAGGTCATGTCCAATAAATTTTTTGATTTTGAAATAAATGCACTCCTTACCATCTTTTAATGTCATTTTTTTTTTCCTTGACAAATACATGCATTTAAAAACTTATGAATTAAAAAACAATAGATAATATGAGATAAAATAACTTCATTTATCGAAATGTCATTTTTTAAAAGCTTGTTTCAATTTTAGCAATAAATAAAAAAATACTGCCGATATTTGAACAAGTGATGTATCACTTTAAAGCTCAACATCTGTGTATTTCATCCAAAAGGTACGGAACTCCATTTAAACATTCCACTACTTAATATCAAGTTTGCTGAGGCAGGTCATAATAATAATAATAAGATAACTTCTATTGCGCCTAAATCCTTGGAAACCAAGCTCAGAGGCGCAAACTTTAATTAGAGACAGCCAATAGGAGGCACTCACCTATTCTCACCGCTGCTGTTCTCGCATGTTTGCAGCCATTGGACTTGTTTCTCCAGCTCCCTGCACTGGACCTCCTTTTGGTCTAGTCTCGACTGCAGCAAGGCCTCTCTCTCCAGGGCTTGGTTCAATGCCAACTTCGCTGACCTATAACACAACCAGAGAGTGCAATAGTGTAGTAGTTAGTACATCTGCCTGGTATGCCAGTGCTCTGAGTTTAAAACCCAGGCCGGGCATGATATTTGGTGTAAAAACCTGGCTTTCAACATTCGTGACACGGAGCTAATAATGTCAGTCCCATCTCAATTTGGGACATAAAAGAACCAATGAGGACGACAAACACCCTGACAGTGACCACTCTCAGTGCCAGTATACAAAGGTCGGTTTGGCAATAATGTTCTATAAAAGGCTGATTAGTTTAATAAGACCGTAACATTGTATCCATGATATATATAGATTAGTCAGTTAATAGAACTTTGCCGAGTGCTGCAAACAACTTGAACTAGAACTGAGGAGAACCAACCTCAAGTAATAAAGGTAAATTCTTATATTGCACAGTATCCGGTCCTTAAGACTGCTCAAGGTGCTTTACACTTTATCTCCTGGCATACCTGTGCAATCAAACAACATCTTTTCAAGGAAGCATTCAGCCATGCTGCAATCACTGCATAAAGACTATTTGTTCAGGAATATCCACCACTGTCTATATCAAGGTACACCTTTATATACCTGAGTGAACTGGATTATGAAAGAATGAAATGGAATGAAAGAACTTGCCCAAGTTTCAGATTGACAGCAGGAAGATTCAAACCTGGAATCTCTCAACTGAGAGTCCAATGGTCAAACCAGTATGCTACCCACTGCTAGTTACACACACTAGGAGAAATGACTCTCTGAATGGCGCTACATTCATACATATGCAGGGGACAGTTTTGTGACATATTCATTCTATTCGACTGATGAAGATTACATAATTTGGAACCTTTGCTCACAAATTTATGCATGTTTTCTTCATTTGCTCAAAGTTACACAAAGCATCAACGACTGATTGGTGGATGGTCTACGTAATTACGAACTATCATACAAAACAAGCATAGCATTTCAGACAATCTTCAAATGTCCAATACGAGTCCTTACCAGTATATGCCTTTAAAACATAAAAATTAAAAAAGCATTGTTTCCTTCAGGAAGATTGTAGGTGAACCTGGCAGTTTGGCAACTGAGGTTTTGAGTGTTGAATACGACCACTAAACACCCTTGAAGGCCTCACCAGATAATGTTTGCCCACATGTATTGGAAACATGTGACAGCACATTAACCTAACAGAAAACTGATACCAATAAACAGACAATGTTCAAATGATAATATTATTAACAAAGTTGTGGTACAGGCGTATTCTAAAACACATTTGGGGGTCAGTATGCTAGAATAAATATAACATATACCATATATCTATATAGCGAAACCTTACTATTAAGGTCACCCTTGGGACTGAGCAGGTCACCTGAATAGCGAGGTGACCTTATTAGCAAGACCAATTTCTATACTCTACTGTACATATGGAAATCATTTGGGACAGTTGTAGGGTCTTAATTGCGATGTGGCTGTATTATCGAGGTGGCCGTAAACTGAGGTTCTACTGTGTATTAATATGCTAACTCAACGGCACTGTAATTCCATCTCTTCCAAGATGCTGGGATCCACCAGCCTCTCTCTTCTCCATGGGACAGGATAAGCAAGTATAACACGATTTTATGACAGAAATTTTATAATTCAACACTATTTGTTTTGTTTCACATTTGGTTGCATCAGTCGCGTGTACACTGTGCCAAGTTCATTGAGAATTGCACAGAAGAAACAGCCGACTCACGTAAGGTTGTACTGAAGGTCAGCCTGGTGTCCGGAAACTGGGGCAACGACAATGCCGCTGTCGTTGTCGAAGGTCGAGTCGAGTGACAATGACCTCAGTGTGGGATGTCTCCATCTGCAATGATGCGACCCATAAGATCTTGCTCCAAGCACAGGTTCATCCGCGTATATTTACAACTCATTGCTGAAACGTTCTGACCATGAGAGGGCTAATTTGCAAGGAATCACACTATTTGTTCAAGAGTCAGAGTCTATGTAGTTGCAAATTATCTTATCTTCAAATTACACGTAACAAGTTTGTGGGTATGATTACTATATAAAAAGTGTTTTCTTATCTGGCAACTGCTAAGAACTGCGATGATTGTTTGATCTGATTAATAAATATTTACGTGATGCTTCTCAAACCTGTTGATGTTGTGTTTATGTTTCTGTATGCATGCCCTGTTGCTGCACTAATTCTGGAATTCATAAGTAGTAGTAGGGTAAGCATAATGTGTTTCCAGCATTAGCTGAATACCTTTTTATCCTTTCTTCTCGGACTTTACATCCCCAACCAATTGTAAATGCTGAAGATTTAAAAGCGGTGATAGATAGGCGATTAACCCTAACCCTTCATGTTAATTCACCTATGAATTCTGGTTCCACAATGCCTAGATACTCTAGACATTGTATCTCTTGTGTTGTACACTATTAATAATAGTCCCCCCAAAAATATTGAGAGTTCTGCACATATAATATATTGTAATAAATTGCATTTACAACTGATCAAGGTTGTGATGCTACAATAACATTATACTTTAAAAATGATACACTTATTAAATGTTACAATTATTAGTGTTAAAAAACAATAAAAATAATTGTTGTTTGGAGAAACCACTACAGCACAAGTATTTGTTGCTGTGTTACCTTGGACGTGGCAGTGAGGTTTCTCTGTAATTCTCCATCATTCGTCCAACACCAGTCACTCTCGTCTGAGGGCCCTCCCTCGATGGACTCAGGTGGTCATCAAACGCAAACACTTCCTCCGGACTGGACTCACTGAACGAGTCATCGTGGTCACAAGAACTGGACAGAGTGCTGTAATGGTGACTGGACACATGCCATGCCTGTCTATGTGCCTTAGAGCAATGCCATTCTGAAGCAGACAGTAGACTTGTCTTGACAGAGAACTGCCTTGAGCAGGACACGGAACGCAGTTGACTTTCCCACTAATGGTTATGTTAATGTTTTGTTGGATTATAAGAAAACTGGAGAAAACACACACAAGTTATATGATGTGTTTTACATCGGCCCAGCCCATAAAAATGAAAAATTATTCAGATATTTGGCTTTGTTACATTCATCTATAACCATAACATTTTAAATGATAATGCACAATCATGTGTATACAACTGATTAAAAAAAAATAGGAAAACCAAAAACAGTAAAATCAAATTAGTACAGCTGTATCTCACTTTATGATCACCTCGCTGATACTGCCACCTCACTATTAATCATAATATCACCCTCTTTAACAACTGATCATACTTATGATATAGAAACTAATGTAGACAATTATTTCTTTTAAATATCTGCAGTTATTTTTACCCTTAAAAAGTGTCTGAAGTGTAGATTTCAAAAAGACAAGTACTTTAGTTTTTTTCTTATTTTTACTTTGGACTCAAATCCAGCCATAAGAACACTAGACCTTTGTACAGCAGAACTTTATATAGTTACTCACCATTGTTCGTAATGCTCAGTATGCCTTCTACAACTGTACCAAGTTCTTACGTTTAATTTCATACATTTTACACAGTGATATTGCATGAGCCACTGCAATGTTTTTCCTGCATGCCTAGCAGTAAACCATTTCACTATGCCAGTGACAAGAATATACTGAAAGTGCTTTCTATGCAAAAACAATTTTTATAAACAACTATTCATCATAAAATTATATGTTTAATGGTGCATTTTGTCAAACATTGTCGCATTTACTTAGAATTGTTGAATAAAGGTCCCACTGCCTCAAAAGGTAGGCAGTCTGTTCCTCTACCTCTGGCCTGCGCAGTAATATGTAACAGGACATCTGTCATGATGAACATGGGAAAATGGGAAATTGTTGAACATTAAAGAGTATAGCAGTTAACGCAGCCTGGCTTGGCTAAATTGGCAATAAAGCTTGTTTTGAAACTGGATGCTTTGTTTACAATTTGAACATGCACCGGTCATATCTTCCAAATTGTGAACGTTGTTGTGGGCTTACTACATACAATTTGGTGAAGAGAATACCTTCAACATAGTTATTGTAGTCTTAAGAACATTATATTAATTAACAAATTTATCGAAAATTAGGAACAGACTGCCTCCTTTTTAAAAGTAAGCATACCTTGATCCTTGTTGTATAAGGCCGTCTTGAATGACTTCTGAAATGTCTCCTGTTGTTCTGGACTGTGCAACCACCTGGTGTGGTAACTAGTGGTGTGTTGTGTGGTCATCTGGGAGTGTCCAGGGGGTGTTGGGGACACCTGTCCCTCGTGCCGGGGGGACTGGGGTGTCCATGTGGACAAAGGAGGACACTTCCAGGCATCTGGAACACTCTGGAATATAATATCACACCGGTGACGTGGGAACGAAATTCATATTGGGGGGCTACCTACTGGAGCTTCAGCACAACTGCAAAATGTTTGCCACCACAAATCTTCACCTTGTGGGGCTGTCTTGGTTGGCTCGACCGTGACATCGGAAAAGGGGGGAGTGCTGTTGAAATTTAACTTCAGCTTCTCAGCTGGCTAGGCTTGGCTGTGAACTCATGACATCCAAACAAACACGGGTCAGTGCTGTTGAGAATTTTTATTTTTTAATGCGTGCCGCTGCTGTAAATTTACCTTCTCCAGCTTCTCTCCGCAGAAATGATGCATCAAAGACGGGGAGGGTTGGGTGTTTGGAAAAAATTGTCGCCACCACGCCGCCTCTTAGTGGGGGGGGGGGGCAGAAAACAATGTCTGCCCTCCAATTGCACAAACCTTTCACAGTGAACAAAAATACACATTAATCGCCTCATAAAATTTAGATTTCCACCTGCCATTGACGCTCACTGTGCACCACACTACATTAGATTGGTGGCGAACCGGTGGTTAATCTAGAAGATCAACTAGGAATGGACTGTTTTGTACTTTTGTCGTTGCCAAGTTGGCAGTAAATATTAACTATTTTTCAACATGGTTTACTTAAGTCGTTAGACTTTAAAGTTTAAGATATTTACCAAGATTGCACCCCAAGGCAAACAAACCAGGTGGTGACAGCAAGAATACTATATCTCAGTATTGAGATATAGTATTTTGGTGACTGTACCAGTTGAACTTGAACCTCGAGAAACGATCACGACTTGAACTTTGTTAGAAATTGTCTTTTAAAATTTAGTTTCACGTTAATTAATTAAAGTTTTATTATCTTGACTTGATCGACCTTGCCTTAGCCTGGCCCTAGCCTGGCCCTTAGCCTAGGCTTGGACTTGGTCTGAGAAGTTCTGAAGGAGCATTTTTTCAACAAAGAAATGTACTTACAATATGTCTACCTACCTACAAACTAATGTAAGCCCAAAACATATTTATATTTAAAAATGTTAATCAGTGAAAACGCACGATAATTATATCAGAACTGAATGCATAAATTCTAGACATCCAATGATAACATGTCTAACGTCGTGCACGTGCCACTGTTGCCATCTAGCGGATTACTGTTTTATCGAGTAGAGGGCGACACTAGTATAAAGTAGGGCTTGATGGGCCGGTGACTAGAGAAGTGGACAGTCAATCACCCCACATTGTCTTTTTCATAGGCGTCGGAACGTAGTGAATATTGATGGGTCTGATGCTCACCAAACCCTTCAATTGCATGCCCCCGCGAAGTTAACCAAAACACTCCAAATGCAGTCGCTTTGAGGCTCACCAAAAACCTTCGATCAACTGCATGCACCCCTTTGCCGAAATATTGGGGGCTAAGCCTTTCTCCAGAACCCCACCAAAACACTGGGGGACTCAGTCAAGTAGTGGTACTTACCTTGAGAGTAACAAGAGAGCGTGATCTTACAGGGGTAGGCTTGGTGCGAGGTTTCTCTTCTGATAAATCTGTAGGTGTTATCGTGCTTTCTCGCCTCGCCTGTCCCCAAACAATACACCGTGTCATGAAGCGTTCTGTATTGTGAACAGTCGTGTTACAGACGGTGACACGTATTGTGTCTTTTTGTGTGCGTGAATTCATATGTCTGCGTGCACGCCACGGATATTTAAAAAATAGGCCAACATGTAGATGTGAACATTGTTGCCGGTATCTTTTGAGAAATGTAAATGCCTCCACACAGGACATGGGAACGAAGATGTGCAATATACAATGGGGGTTCTGTACTAAGTGCTACTGTAAAATAAAGAACTTAGGGTTAACCATTAGTGCTGATATGAAGGTTTCATAGCAGTGTGGTATTGCCGCTTCAAAGGGAAATCAAACCCTTAGATTATTTACAAAATATAACGCATAAGGAAAAAGAGCTAATAATACCGCTGTACAAAACAATAGTTAGGCCTCATTTAGAATATTGTATTCAAGCGTGGAGGCCATATCGCAAGAAGGACATAGATATGCTAGAAAGAGTACAGAGGAGAGCAATTAAAATGATACCAAAACTGAGGGATCTTAGTTACGAAATACGCCTAAAAGTTATTAAACCACATTAGAGACCAGGAGATTGATAGGAGATCAGATAGAAGTGTTTAAAACAGTGAATGGTTATGAAAATATTGATAGAAATATTTGTTTCTTAGTTAAGAAAGATAGAAGGACCAGCGGACATAAAGTTACATTAATAAACGAGCAGTGCAGATTAGATATAAGAAAATTCTCATTCTCAAGGACTGTAAATGATTGGAACAGATTATCTCCTGATTGTGTTGGTGCAAGTAGCGTGAATATATTTTAAAATAAAATCGACACATACCTTAAAAGGGCGGGATACACGTAGCTAAAACAAGTATTGGACTCTCCATAATTTTCTGGATGGCAATCTTGTCAAATCTTCGGCTCACACATACACGAGTGTGTGTGTATGTGTGTGTGTGTGTGCGCGCGCGTTCGTGCGTGCGTGCGTGCATGCATACATATCAACCAGTTCACTCAGCTGTATGAGTACCTTCCTGTACGCTGTGGTGGAATTGTGTGACAGAATAACATTCGCGCAGTGTCTACCACGTGACTGAATACTAATAATAGATAATTGAATGGATTCCTATTAATTTGGGTTGATGTTGGACGGGTCTGCCAGGGAGCAATATAAAATGCTTCGACTGGTCTTGAGAACTGGATACCACCCTGTGTAAGAAAATACCCAAGTTAATATACCCAAACTAAATATACCCATACTACTGAAGACCTACACTCACCTGCAGCCCCACCACCCATATCATCATGGACTCGTGACTCTCCGCCGTAAATACGTGTTCTTTGTCGCCAGTACTACAACAATGCACCACAACCTTCTCTACTGTTGCATACAAAAGAGAGATTCAAAAATGAAAATTGACATGTAATGGGCACACACTTCAAACAGAAACTATGATAGCTACAAGAAAACGACTTCAGTGGAGCCCACAAGGAAAGCGAAAACAAGCAGACCTAAAAACAGTTGGACGAGATCCACAGTTGAGGATCTAAAGCAGCTGGACGAGATCAACAGCCGAGGATCTAAACAAATATGGAACGAGCTGAGGTGAAATGAAGAACACAGCAAACAATAGAATGCGTTGAAGAAGCGTCGTTTCGGACCTATGTCCTACTCAGAGTGAAGAGAATTAATGTAACCGTTGTACAGAACATTTCAAACATACCAGTGTAGTCAACCCTTTTGTTTGCCCCCTCCCACAGTCCTGCCAACTAGCCCCCCCCCCCACTCGGAGCGAAGGGAATTAATGTAACCGTTGTACAGAACATTTCAAACATACCAGTGTAGTCAATCCTTTTGTTTGCCCCCTCCCACAGTCTTGCCAACTAGCCCCCCTACTCGGAGCTAAGGGAATTAATGTAACCGTTGTACAGAACATTTCAAACATACCAGTGTAGTCAACCCTTTTGTTTGCCCCCTGCCACAGTCTTGACAACAAGCCCCCCTACTCGGAGTGAAGAGAATTAATGTAACCGTTGTACAGAATATTTCAAACATACCAGTGTAGTCAACACTTTTGTTAGCCCCCTCCCACAGTCTTGCCAACTAGCCCCCCTACTCGGAGCGAAGAGAATTAATGTAACCGTTGTACAGAACATTTCAAACATACCAGTGTAGTCAACCCTTTTGTTTGCCCCCTGCCACAGTCTTGACAACTAGCCCCCCTACTCGGAGTGAACAGAATTAATGTAACCGTTGTACAGAACATTTCAAACATACCAGTGTAGTCAACACTTTTGTTAGCCCCCTCCCACAGTCTTGCCAACTAGCCCCCCTACTCGGAGCGAAGAGAATTAATGTAACCGTTGTACAGAACATTTCAAACATACCAGTGTAGTCAACCCTTTTGTTTGCCCCCTCCCACAGTCTTGCCAAGTAGCCCCCCTACACGGAGCGAAGGGAATTAATATAACCGTTGTACAGAACATTTCAAACATACCACTGTAGTCAACACTTTTGTTTTCCCCCTCCCACAGTCTTGCCAAATAGCCCCCCTACTCGGAGCGAAGGGAATTAATGTAACCGTTATACAGAACATTTCAAACATACCAGTGTAGTCAACTCTTTTGTTTGCCCCTTCCCACAGTGTTGCCAACTAGCCCCCCTACTCGGAGCGAAGGGAATTAATGTAACCATTGTACAGAACATTTCAATCATACCAGTGTAGTCAACCCTTTTGTTTGCCCCTCCCACAGTCTTGCCAAATAGGCCCCCTACTCGGAGCTAAGGGAATTAATGTAACCGTTGTACAGAACATTTCAAACATACCAGTGTAGTCAACACTTTTGTTTGCCCCCTCCCACAGTCTAGCCAACTAGCCCCCCTACTCGGAGCTAAGGGAATTAATGTAACCGTTGTACAGAACATTTCAAACATACCAGTGTAGTCAACCCTTTTGTTTGCCCCCTTCCACTGTCTTGCCAACTAGCCCCCGTACTCGGAGCGAAGAGAATTAATGTAACCATTGTACAGAACATTTCAAACATACCAGTGTAGTCAACCCTTTTGTTTGCCCTTCACACAGTCTTGCCAAATAGCCCCCCTACTCGGAGCTAAGGGAATTAATGTAACCGTTGTACAGAACATTTCAAACATACCAGTGTAGTCAACCCTTTTGTTTGCCCCCTCCCACAGTCTTGCCAACTAGCCCCCGTACTCGGAGCGAAGAGAATTAATGTAACCATTGTACAGAACATTTCAAACATACCAGTGTAGTCAACACTTTTGTTTGCCCCCTCCCACAGTCTAGCCAACTAGTCCCCCTACTCGGAGCTAAGGGAATTAATGTATCCGTTATACAGAACATTTCAAACATACCAGTGTATTCAACCCTTTTGTTTGCCCCCTCCCACAGTCTTGCCAACTAGCCCCCTACTCGGAGCGAAGGGAATTAATGTAACCATTGTACAGAACATTTCAAACATACCAGTGTAGTCAACCCTTTTGTTTGCCCCTCCCACAGTCTTGCCAACTAGCCCCCGTACTCGGAGCGAAGGGAATTAATGTAACCATTGTACAGAACATTTCAAACATACCAGTGTAGTCAACCCTTTTGTTTGCCCCCTGCCACAGTCTTGCCAACTAGCCCCCGTACTCGGAGCGAAGGGAATTAATGTAACCATTGTACAGAACATTTCAAACATACCAGTGTAGTCAACCCTTTTGTTTGCCCCTCCCACAGTCTTGCCAACTAGCCCCCGTACTCGGAGCGAAGGGAATTAATGTAACCATTGTACAGAACATTTCAAACATACCAGTGTAGTCAACCCTTTTGTTTGCCCCCTCCCACAGTCTTGCCAACTAGCCCCCGTACTCGGAGCGAAGGGAATTAATGTAACCATTGTACAGAACATTTCAAACATACCAGTGTAGTCAACCCTTTTGTTTGCGCCCTCCCACAGTCTTGCCAACTAGCCCCCGTACTCGGAGCGAAGGGAATTAATGTAACCGTTGTACAGAACATTTCAAACATACCAGTGTAGTCAACCCTTTTGTTTGCCCCCTCCCACAATCTTGCCAATTAGCCCCCTCGCACAATCTTGCCAACTAGCCCCCTCCCACAATCTTGCCAACTAGCCCCCCTCCCACAACTTTCCAACTAGCCCCCCTCCCACAATCTTGCCAACTACCCCCTCCCACAATCTTGCCAACTAGCCCCTCCCACAGTCTTGCCAACTAGACCCTCTCGCACTGTCTTGCCAACTAGATCTTCTCACACACTCTTGCCAACTAGCCCCCCTCCCACAATCTTGCCAACTCGCCCTCCTCCCACCGTCTTGCCAACTAGCCCCCTCCCACAGTCTTGCCAACTAGCCCCTTCCACAGTCTTACAAACTAGTCCCCTCCCACAGTCTTGCCAACTAGCCCCCATCCCACAGTCTTCCCAACTAACCCTCCTCCCACAGTCTTGCCAACTAACCTTCCTCCCACAGTCTTGCTGACTAGCCCCCCTCCCAAAGTCTTCCCAACTAGCCCTCCTCCCACAGTCTTGCCAACTAACCTCCCTCCCACAGTCTTCCTAACTAGCCCCCCCCCCTCCCAGTCTTGCCAACTAGCCCCCCTACCACAATCTTGCCAATTAGTCCCCCTCCCACAGTCTTATCAACTTGCCCTCCTTTCACAGTCTTGTCAACTTGCCCTCCTTTCACAGTCTTGTCAACTAGCCCTCCTTTCACAGTCTTGTCAACTAGCCCTCCTTTCACATCTTGTCAACTAGCCCTCCTTTCACAGTCTTGTCAACTAGCCACCCTAACACAGTCTTGTCAACTTGCCCTCCTTTCATATTCTTGTCAACTAGCCCTCCTCTGACTGTCTTGCCGACTAACCTCCCTCCCACACTTTTGCTGACTACCCCCCCTCCCACAGTCTTGTCAACTATCCCCCTCCCACAATCTTGCCAACCCCCCACCCAAACTAGTCCCCTCCCACAGTCTTGCCAACTAGCCCCCTCCCACAATCTACAGTGCAACACAATCTTGCCAACTAGCCCCCCTCCCAATCTTACCAACTAGCCCCCTCCCACAATCATGCCAACTAGCCCCCTCGCACAATCTTGCCAACTAGCCCCCTCCCACAATCTTGCCAACTACCCCCTCCCATAATCTTGCCAACTAGCCCCTTCCCACAGTCTTGCCAACTAGACCCTCTCGCACTGTCTTGCCAACTAGATCTTCTCACACACTCTTGCCAACTAGCCCCCCTCCCACAATCTTGCCAACTCGCCCTCCTCCCACCGTCTTGCCAACTAGCCCCCTCCCACAGTCTTGCCAACTAGCCCCTTCCACAGTCTTACAAACTAGTCCCCTCCCACAGTCTTGCCAACTAGCCCCCATCCCACAGTCTTCCCAACTAACCCTCCTCCCACAGTCTTGCCAACTAACCTTCCTCCCACAGTCTTGCTGACTAGCCCCCCTCCCAAAGTCTTCCCAACTAGCCCTCCTCCCACAGTCTTGCCAACTAACCTCCCTCCCACAGTCTTCCTAACTAGCCCCCCCCCCTCCCAGTCTTGCCAACTAGCCCCCCTACCACAATCTTGCCAATTAGTCCCCCTCCCACAGTCTTATCAACTTGCCCTCCTTTCACAGTCTTGTCAACTTGCCCTCCTTTCACAGTCTTGTCAACTAGCCCTCCTTTCACAGTCTTGTCAACTAGCCCTCCTTTCACATCTTGTCAAATAGCCCTCCTTTCACAGTCTTGTCAACTAGCCACCCTAACACAGTCTTGTCAACTTGCCCTCCTTTCATATTCTTGTCAACTAGCCCTCCTCTGACTGTCTTGCCGACTAACCTCCCTCCCACACTTTTGCTGACTACCCCCCCTCCCACAGTCTTGTCAACTATCCCCCTCCCACAATCTTGCCAACTAGCCACTTCCACAGTCTTACAAACTAGTCCCCTCCCACAGTCTTGCCAACTAGCCCACTCCCACTGTCTTGCCAACTAGCCCTCCTCCCACAGTCTTGCCAACTAGCCCCTTCCCACAGTCTTGCCAACTAGTCCCCCTCCCACAATCTTGCCAACTAGCCCCCCTCCCACAATCTTACCAACTAGCCCCCTCCCACAATCATGCCAATTAGCCCCCTCGCACAATCTTGCCAACTAGCCCCCTCCCACAATCTTGCCAACTACCCCCTCCCATAATCTTGCCAACTAGCCCCTCCCACAGTCTTGCCAACTAGACCCTCTCGCACTGTCTTGCCAACTAGATCTTCTCACACACTCTTGCCAACTAGCCCCCCTCCCACAATCTTGCCAACTCGCCCTCCTCCCACCGTCTTGCCAACTAGCCCCCTCCCACAGTCTTGCCAACTAGCCCCTTCCACAGTCTTACAAACTAGTCCCCTCCCACAGTCTTGCCAACTAGCCCCCATCCCACAGTCTTCCCAACTAGTCCCTCTCCCACAGTCTTGCCAACTAACCCCCCTCCCACAGTCTTCCCAACTAGCCCCCCTCCCACAGTCTTCCCAACTAACCCTCCTCCCACAGTCTTGCCAACTAACCTTCCTCCCACAGTCTTGCTGACTAGCCCCCCTCCCACAGTCTTCCCAACTAGCCCTCCTCCCACAGTCTTGCCAACTAACCTCCCTTCCACAGTCTTCCCAACTAGCCCCCCCTCCCAGTCTTGCCAACTAGCCCCCCTCCCACAATCTTGCCAATTAGTCCCCCTCCCACAGTCTTATCAACTTGCCTTCCTTTCACAGTCTTGTCAACTTGCCCTCCTTTCACAGTCTTGTCAACTAGCCCTCCTTTCACAGTCTTGTCAACTAGCCCTCCTTTCACATCTTGTCAACTAGCCCTCCTTTCACAGCCTTGTCAACTAGCCACCCTACCACAGTATTGTCAACTTGCCCTCCTTTCATATTCTTGTCAACTAGCCCTCCTCTGACTGTCTTGCCGTCTAACCTCCCTCCCACACTCTTGCTGACTAGCCCCCCTCCCACAGTCTTGTCAACTAGCCCTCCTTTCACAGTCTTGTCAACTTGCCCTCCTTTCACAGTCTTGTCAACTAGCCACCCTACCACAGTCTTGTCAACTAGCCCTCCTCCCACAGTCTTGCCAACTAACCTCCCTCCCACAGTCTTGCTGACTAGCCCCCCTCCCACAGTCTTGCCAACTTCCCCTCCTTTCACAGTCTTGTCAACTTGCCCTCCTTTCACAGTCTTGTCAACTAGCCACCCTACCACAGTCTTGTCAACTAGCCCTCCATTCACAGTCTTGTCAACTAGCCCTCCTTTCACAGTCTTGTCAACTTGCCCTCCTTTCACAGTCTTGTCAACTAGCCCTCCTTCCACAGTCTTGTCAACTTGCCTTCCTTTCACAGTCTTGTCAACTAGCCCTCCTTTCACAGTCTTGTCAACTAGCCCTCCTTTCACAGTCTTGTCAACTAGCCCTCCTTTCACAGTCTTGTCAACTAGCCCTCCTTTCACAGTCTTGTCAACTTGCCCTCCTTTCACAGTCTTGCCAACTAGCCCTCCTTTCACAGTCTTGTCAACTAGCCCTCCTTTCACAGTCTTGTCAACTAGCCCTCCTTTCACAGTCTTGTCAACTACCCTCCTTTCACAGTCTTGTCAACTAGCCCTCCTTTCACAGTCTTGTCAACTAGCCCTCCTTTCACAGTCTTGTCAACTAGCCCTCCTTTCACAGTCTTGTCAACTAGCCCTCTTTTCACAGTCTTGTCAACTAGCCCTCCTTTCACAGTCTTGTCAACTTGCCCTCCTTTCACAGTCTTGCCAACTAGCCCTCCTTTCACAGTCTTGTCAACTAGCCCTCCTTTCCCAGTCTTGTCAACTAGCCCTTCTTTCTCAGTCTTGTCAACTAGCCCTCCTTTCACAGTCTTGTCAACTAACCCTTCTTTCACAGTCTTGCCAACTAGCCCTCCTTTCACAGTCTTGTCAACTTCCCTCCTTTCACAGTCTTGTCAACTAACCTCCCTCCCATAGTCTTGCTGACTAGCCTCCCTCCCACAGTCTTGTCAACTTGCCCTCCTCCCACAGTCTCACCAACTAGTCCTCCTCCCACAGTCTTGCCAACTAGCCCCTCTCCCACAGTCTTCCCAACTAGCCCCCCTCCCACAGTCTTTCCAACTAGCCCCCCTCCCACAGTCTTCCCAGCTAGCCCCCCACAATTTTCCGAACTAGCCCTCCTCCCACTGTCTTGCAGACTAGCCCCCTCCCACAGTCTTGCCGATTAGCCCCCCTCCCACAGTCTTCCCATCTAGCCCCCCTGCCACAGTCTTCCCTTCACCCCAGCCCCCTATCCTTATCTTCTTGCACATCTATCCGTAATCTGAGCACGAAGAAAATTGCATATTTATAAAAAAAAAATGCAAGTTTTTCATCCTTTGAAGATGTTCTTTTGATACTTTATCCCTATAGGAAATTCACTGGAAAGTTGCATGAGAGTAAAACGATACTCGCGCGTTGTGTTGTTATGCGTGTGTGCGTGCGTGTTGTGAGCATACATGCGGGCGTACGGAGAATCTACGTACACTAGTTTGAACTGGTTCGTCTCGTGCGGAACGATGGAGATGGCGACGTCACGGAGGTCAACGAGAGTGAGGGGAGACGATGAAGGGTCAGCGTCCTCTCTCGTCTTGTAGGACAGCAGTCGCCAGTCCTCCAGCACGTACCAGTGGCGTCGTCTCGGACGGAACAAGCCCAGTCCTGGAGGCACACCACGTCCACAGACATCACCACAACGCGTCCACAAACATCACCAGACCACGTCCACAAACATCACCACACCATGTCCACAAACATCACCAGACCATGTCCACAAACATCACCAGACTACGTCCACAAACATCACCAGACCATGTCCACAAACATCATCAGACTACGTCCACAAACATCACCACACCACGTCCACAAACATCACCAGACCATGTCCACAAACATCACCACACCATGTCCACAAACATCACCAGACTACGTCCACAAACATCACCAGACCACATCCACAAACATCACCAGACCACCTCCACAAACGTCACCACACCACGTCCACAAACATCACCACAACGCGTCCACAAACATCACCAGACCACGTCCACAAACATCACCACACCATGTCCACAAACATCACCAGACCACGTCCACAAACATCACCACACCATGTCCACAAACATCACCAGACCACGTCCACAAACATCACCAGACCACGTCCACAAACATCACCACATCATGTCCACAAACATCACGAGACCACGTCCACAAACATCACCACAACGCGTCCACAAACATCACCAGACCACGTCCACAAACATATCAGCACACAAACATCACCACAACACGTCCACAAACATCACCATTCCACGTCCACAAACATCGCCACACCATATCCACAATTGATGTGTACTATTGACACATATCATAAATACTCCAATACATGCATATATGTAATAAAGCAATCTAGGTTTGTTGGCACTTCCTTCGGTAAAATTGAGTTGTACAAAAGTATTAGTGTGGCTCCTATGAGAGCGACTGTTATAGTCTTAATAGGAGTCACAGACCACACCTAATTTGAAATTACACTGCATTTGTATAGATGAATATATATGCCCATTCATGTTACGTCAATTTGAAATTATATATATATATATATATATAGATAGATATATTATAATTGGGGTCTAAATAAAACTTTCTTGTTCTTGTCCACAAACACCACCACACTACGTCCACGAACATCACAACACCACGTCCACAAACATCACAACACCACGTCCACAAACATCACCACACCACGTCCACAAACATCACAACACCACGTCCACAAACATCACAACACCACGTCCACAAACATCACCACACCGCGTTCACAAACATCACAACACCACGTCCACAAACATCACCACATCCACGTCCACAAACATCACCACCGTGTACACGAACATCACAACACTGCGTCCACAAACATCACTACATCACTTCCACAAACATCGACACACCACGTCCACAAACATCACCACACCACGTCCACAAAATCACCACACCATATCCACAATTGATGTGTACTATTGACAATTATTATTTGTTTATTTTAACATATCATAAATACTCCAATACATGCATATATGTAATAAAGCAATCTAGGTTTTTTGCACTTCCTTCGGTAAAATTGAGTTGAACAAAAGTATTAGTGTGGCTCCTATGAGAGCGACTGTTATAGTCTTAATAGGAGTCACAGACCACACCTAATTTGAAATTACACTGCATTTGTATAGATGAATATATATGCCCATTCATGTTACGTCAATTTGAAATTATATATATATATATATATAGATAGATATATTATAATTGGGGTCTAAATAAAACTTTCTTGTTCTTGTCCACAAACACCACCACACTACGTCCACGAACATCACAACACCACGTCCACAAACATCACAACACCACGTCCACAAACATCACCACACCACGTCCACAAACATCACAACACCACGTCCACAAACATCACAACACCACGTCCACAAACATCACCACACCGCGTTCACAAACATCACAACACCACGTCCACAAACATCACCACATCCAGTCCACAAACATCACCAGGCCGTGTACACGAACATCACAACACTGCGTCCACAAACATCACTACATCACTTCCACAAACATCGACACACCACGTCCACAAACATTACCACACCACGTCCACAAACATCACCACACCATATCCACAATTGATGTGTACTATTGACAATTATTATTTGTTTATTTTAACATATCATAAATACTCCAATACATGCATATATGTAATAAAGCAATCTAGGTTTTTTGCACTTCCTTCGGTAAAATTGAGTTGAACAAAAGTATTAGTGTGGCTCCTATGAGAGCGACTGTTATAGTCTTAATAGGAGTCACAGACCACACCTAATTTGAAATTACACTGCATTTGTATAGATGAATATATATGCCTATTCATGTTACGTTAATTTGATATTATATATATATATATTATAATTGGGGTATAAATAAAACTTTCTTGTTCTTGTACAAACACCACCACACTACGTCCACAAACATCACCACACCGCGTTCACAAACATCACAACACCACGTCCACAAACATCACCACATCCAGTCCACAAACATCACCAGGCCGTGTACACGAACGTCACAATACCGCGTCCACAAACATCACTACATCACTTCCACAAACATCGACACACCACGTCCACAAACATTACTACACCACGTCCACAAACATCACCACACCACGTCCACAAACATCACCACACCACGTCCACAAACATCACCACTCCACGTCCACAAACATCACCACACCACGTCCACAAACATCACCACTCCACGTCCACAAACATCACCACACCACGTCCACAAACATCACTACATCACGTCCACAAACATCAACACACCACGTCCATAAACATATCAGCACCGCGTCCACAAACATCACCACAACACGTCCACAAACATCACCATTCCACGTCCACAAAATCGCCACACCATATCCACAATTGATGTGTACTATTGACAATTATTATTTGTTTATTTTAACATATCATAAATACTCCAATACATGCATATATGTAATAAAGCAATCTAGGTTTGTTGGCACTTCCTTCGGTAAAATTGAGTTGAACAAAAGTATTAGTGTGGCTCCTATGAGAGCGACTGTTATAGTCTTAATAGGAGTCACAGACCACACCTAATTTGAAATTACACTGCATTTGTATAGATGAATATATATGCCCATTCATGTTACGTTAATTTGATATTATATATATATATTATAATTGAGGTCTAAATAAAACTTTCTTGTTCTTGTCCACAAACAACAACTCACCACGCCCGAAAACATCTCCATACCACGGCCACAAACATCACCTCATACATATTTACATTAGCTAATCAGCCGTGCGAAAAACAGCTCTGACCAACTGTTTACACCTATAATTGAGCCGAAGGTGTCTGTCCGTTACACGGAACCAGCTATGTGGTAATCATTAGCAGGAAGTTCGTTGAACGAGTTGTCTTGAATGTAGAAACGTCGCGAATGGACAGAACATCAAAGTATCTAGTTGTTAAACCAGCCAGCCTACGCAGTCGGTTTATGTTAACAATGAAGGGATTATGTGGGGTAAGTAGGAGCGTTTGTCAGACTTTGCTGATGACATTGCCACCCTCTCTGACACTCCCTGCGCCTACAACGTCTCGTGGAATCAGTCAACAAATATGCTAATGGCTTGGGATTTGTCATAACTGAAAAGAAGACAAAAACGTGCTGACAGGGGAGCATCAACCACCCATAGATGTTTTGATCAACCAGAACAAAGTAGAAACAGTCGAAAACTTCACCTACCTTGGCAGCTCCACCAACAACCAAGGAATCATCGATTATGAACTAAACTGTAGTGGGGAAAGCGTCAGCAGCCTTCAAACAGCTGAGAAAAATTTGGAACAACAAGAAATTTAACTTTAAATCTAAACTCCGCTTTTATAACTCAAACGTTATATCAACCCTCCTATATGGATGTGAAATAGAGCAACTAAAAACAAGCCAAGAAAACAAAATTGATGCATTCGACGCTAAATGCCTGCGAAAGATCTTGGGCATACATTGGAGCGACCATGTGACGAATATAGATATCCGGATACGATCAGGACAACCTCTGGCATCATCTACTACCTGCAAAAGATGAATGAGCTGGCTCGGCCATTTCACAAGGCTCCTACCTACTAGACCTGCCCAACAAGCGCTATGGTGGCCAGAGAAAGAGGGGACGACGTAGAATGAACTGGCGCCAAACAATCGACCGTGACCTACAGATGATCAACAAAAGTTGGAGTGACGTCAGAACACTAGCAAGCGACAGATCTGGATGGCGTGCTTTGACTGCCTCGTGCGGCAGCCGCAAAGTTTAAGTAAGTCGTTGATTGATATTCAGCAATAAAAACCGAAACTCGTTTACTAGAACACATACGCTGCACTGTGTATTACAACGAGGTGTTCTTTACAGAACCGTCAACGTGACATAATTATTATTTGCGATGATGGCCAACGTCGAAGGCGACTCACCTCCCGCGGTCCTGTGGGTGAGGTAGCCACACAGACTGCCCCACTCCACCCTCCCCAGTCTCCTCACACAAGCGTCTTCTTGAGCCATGTCAGCCATCGACACGGCCGGCGTCAGTCGCGTCTACAGACAGGTCCTGCAGCAGACACAGACGGTGACAGACGGGACGGGGTGAACATAACGGGTGGGGGAGACGACTGAACAAGGGAAGATGGCTCGGCGACATCTAAAATATTAATACTATTAATAACTATTATGATGACAATGATGGTAATAGTGAGGGTGTTGGTAATGACGACAATGATGATAATAGTAATAGTGAGGGTGTTGGTAATGACGACATTGACAATGACTATAAACAACGCACACGTAACAATACGACATGACCAATGAGCTCAAGTTGAAAACGGCGACAAGACAGTTACTGTTGCTACTGCTTCTGTTTATACTATGACAAAGACTTCAACACGGCCGCTGCCGCTACTGTCACTGCCGCTACTGTTGATGCTGCTACTTCTATACTGGTTCAGGGGTTATGACACAGTTGCACTTCATGTTTCGTTACAAAAAAGTGCAATGTATTTTTGCGAAATTATGTTTTACAAAATTTAAATGCACTGACATAATTGCATTTGAGTAGTCAGATTTCCCGGTGTGATTGTAGAAGCTGTTGACAGTAAAATGGTGCATTGGTAGCTGATTTGACTAAGCGGAAGGGTATTTGGCAGCAATGTGGCTAGTTGACCCTTTAGCTGGATTACTGCCTGCATCCATTCGTAAATATTGACATACAGGCAATTTACGAGAGCCAGAAATATTACATATTTGCTAAACTCGACCAGCATGTCAATGAGATAACAGTAACAGTAGGTGAGAAGTTTAAGAAATTTTGTAGGTCACGTTTTCTTATAATCACACAAAACGTTATCTTGGTCGTCGTGGTGCTGCTGCTGGTAGTGGTGGTGGTGGTGGTGGTGGTGGTGGTGATGGTGATGGTGATGGTGGTGGTTGTGCTGGTGGTGGTGGTTGTGGTGGTGGTGGTGGTGGTGGTGGTGGTTGTGGTGGTGATGATGGTGGTGGTGGTGGTGGTGATGGTGGTGGTGGTGGTGGTGGTGATGGTCGTGGTGGTGATGGTGGTGGAGATGGTGGTTGTGATGGTGGTGGTGGTGGTGATGATGATGGTGGTGGTGGTGGTGATGGTGGTGGTGGTGGTGATGGTGGTGGTGGTGGTGGTGGTGGTGGTGGTGCTGCTGCTGCTGCTGCTGCTGCTGCTGTTGATGATGATGATGTTAATATTTACTGTGAATTAACTTGTCATATGAATGCGCGACCATTATATTGACAAGCATTATTTAAAGACCTGGCAGACGTTTGCGATGACGACAACAACTGCGATTTACTATACTTAATATGGCTTGACAATGTTACGAACACTGCTGAGTAGGATTTCTGAATGAACGAACGCAGTGTTGCAACCGCCGACGTGTCGGACATACGCGACACGCCGCCAGTGAGACCGGTGTCCGGCCAATGATAGCGGTGTCCGGCAGCCTAGACCAGCAGCATCGCCTGCACACTACCTGAATGCATGATATCCGTGATCTACGTCCGGCATCTCTCATTAATGCGGCCTGCTGATCCTAATCCGACCATTTGCAGTCGACCGTGCCGAGAGTACTTCACCTCGCGCGACACGTGTACACGGAACGAAATTCATATTGGGGGGGGCTACCGGAGCTTCAGCACCAGTAAACACTTTTCGCCGAAGCGCCGTTCCTTCATTTTGTGGCTGTCTCGGTTAGCTTCGACTGTGACATGACATCGGAAGACGGTGAGGGAGGGGGGGGGGCTGTTGGAATGTGTTCGCCGCTGCGCCGCTGTAACTTCAGGTTCTCTGCTGTCTCGGTGAACTCATGATATCCGAACACGGGGGCGACAGTGCTTTTGAAGATTTTATTTTTTACGTTGCGCCGCTGCAGTCAATTAACCTTCTCCAGCTTCTCTCCACTATCTCGGCTGAAATGATGACATCCGAAGAGGGGGTGCTTTGGAGGGGAGGGGGTGCTTTGGAAATGTTATTCGCCGCCGCGCCGCCTCTTACTGGGAGAGGGGCAGAAAACCATATGTCTGCCCTCCAATTGCACAAAAATTTCACAGTCGACAAAAATAAACATTGATCGTCTCATAAAATTTAGATTTCCACCCGCCATTGACGCTCGCCACAAAAACAAACATTCACGCTCACATTTAATGTGGGGGGGGGCAGAACCATATATCTGCTTCCCGTTCCCGCACCTATGCACGTGTAACTACGGTGTCCTCGGCGTCCCATTTACATGCAAACTCGCTCACCTCGTGTGAACGCTTTGTTAACGGAGAGCCGGGCTGACGTTATTGACGTCAGAGGAGTGTCGGTTGGGGTTATTGTTGTGTGAATGACGTAAATGCGATGTAATGTGTGTTAGATGTACAGCGCGGCTACGCGTCGTTAATTATACAGGTGGTTGCTTTAAAGAAGTTTGATTGAAAACACAACATAGACGGGATGACGCCATATATAGATAGACAAGTAGACGACACGGACGGTGAATGTATATTACGTTACCACGCTTGTAAGCTACAGGTGTGACAGGAAAACGACCTGTTCTAGTTTTAAGTAGAACTTACCTGCACTGAGGATGACTTCACCAGGTTAACCCTCTACCGTCACCATTCACTCCTTCCGACGTTCACGTGATGATCAACATGTTGCGACCTATATGTAATTGATTGGCAATAATTATCGGTTATGGTTGATAAATTAAACTAAGATATGTGTGTGTGAATGTATGTATGTATGCATGCATGTATGCATGTATATATATATATGTATATACATATACACACACACAACTAAAGGAAGCAAACATCTCCAGTGCAACTTGTTGATACAGACGAGCGTTACTGAGCTTGAATCGCTCTGGTCGCTTGTTGTCGCGGCAAATGATCAAGTTCTCCCACGGTGTCCGCCGGACGCTTGACCGAGCAGGACCCTGTAAACTTTTCGGAAAGGTCATATTGCGTCAACTGGACATATCAATATCCAAGTCACCTTGAGACATGCACGTCTACGTGCACACACGCACGCACATACGTACACACGCACGCACGCACACGCACTCTCACTGATATGCACAATCACGCCAACACGCGTGCACATACGTACGCACGCATGACGCGCCTCACACGCACGTACGCACACACACACACATATATATATATGGTATAACGTGGAACATGCACGTCAATGCATACGTGCATATACACACGCACGCACTCTCGCACACATATATGCACGCATATATGTACACACGCACGCACGCACGGACGCGCCATGTCCCACGTTATACGGTGACTTGGATATTGAAATGTTTGTTGACGCAATATGACCTTTGTAGGGTCCTGTTCGGTCAAGCGTCCAGCAGCCACCGTGAGAGAACTTGTACGTTTGCCGCGACAACAAGCGACCAAAGCGATACAAGCTCACTACGGCGCGTCTGTATCAACAAGTTGCACTGGCGATGTTTGCTGCACTTAGTTGTGTTATATGCAGTAACATGTACACACGTATGTACGCACATACGTATGAACATACGAATACATACACGTATACACGATTAATACAGTCAACTGTGAAACTTGTTCCGTATCCGTGCGACCACTGTAGTCGTATAGTTGTTGCGTGACGAAGAAGACGTTGATCCAGTTAACCCATGGTCCAGTTAACCTTTGGTCCAGGTAATCGTTGGTTCGAGTAGCCGTTGGTCGGGGTAACCGTTGGTCCAGATAACCGTTGGTCCGGTTAACCCTTGGTCCTGGTAACCCTTGTTCCGGGTAACCTTTGGTACAGGTAACTGTTGGTCCGGTAACCGTTGGTCCGGCGGGTACTTTTGGTCTGGCGGGCAACGGTTGGTTCGGCGGGCAGCCGTTGGTCCGGCGGGCAACCGTTGGTTCGGCGGGCAATCGTTGGTTAGACCCTACCACTACTAGCATTGCTAATGTCATTGTGCTCGATATGACAGAAATGTAACCCTACCGTAAAATTATAACGACTCCATAATACAGAGCAAACCATAACTCTTCGAAGAAAAATATATTCATTGATTGAACTTGTGTAAGTGGTCATCAACCTCCGTGATTGATCAAGACAAACAAAACACACGACTCTCGCAACTACACGGGTACTCCCTTTTGCGATATATACAAATCATGCCGCCTTTTCTGTGTATCTGTTCCCTCTTACCCCATACTATGAAGACACCCCTACCTGTATGAGCGTCGATGTGCTCCTGGCCGCGGAGAGAAAGTCCCGTATGCCGTCACTGTCTGCGCGTGTAGACCCAACTACCGCTATCCACGGCCGCTCAGTGCAAGCGACTGAGGACATCGATTAGACTATCTATGAACTGTCGCACATTAACACAGACGACTCCCGCGACAGCTGTCGTCGACAGGCGAACGACCTTTCAAACGGTGTCGTTATTCAACTGTTTTATGACTCCAATACAATTATAAATATCTGTCGTCTAGGGTGTTTACTGGCAGCTATACGAAGTGATATCTCGTTATGTCTGCATAAACGAATGTATGCGTGATAGCATAGATGCATGCATACTGGCATGAATGTGTGTATGCGTGCAAACATACATACGTACATACACACGCGCACACACGCACATGCGCACACGCGCACACGCGCATGCACACATTATGCCACAGTTCGGGGTAAATTGAGTCACAGTTGAGCAATGTCTTAGTTCACGCAGGTCTTCTACCCACTGGGCACAACAAATCGCTGACAAATCAAAACGCATAATTAATAAATGAACATACCATTAAATGCCTAATGCAACCACAGTGTGACCAACTGCGTGTTTAAGGCCCTATAATTATTCGATGTCCATATTTCCCAATTTTCACGAACACATGAACTCTGTGAGGTATTTTCCAGTAAAGCAACATACATCTTCATTCCTTACCAAATGCTTAACTACCCCCCCCCCGTATGGCTCAACTAGCCCCATTTCGACATTAAGCATACTATAACGAAGGTATCATTAATACTCGAATCGAAAAAACAATTTCTTACAAATGTACCGTTAAACCATTTGTAACTGCAAGAACAGCAACTGATGGTGACATGATTTACTAATTGACACACTAGCAAATATTAATCGCAATCACCAGAAGTTTAATTAAACATACAACATACTTTTAGCTCTTATTTTCGGATTATTGTGACAATTGTCACATGACGTATGTCAATCATGGCCTAATAATCATGTTATATCACTATGTGGAACCAAACAACATTCGCTGTTATAGTTTCGTGGAAACGTGGGTGGCTCAACTAATCCAGTGGCGACAGCGACACCACGACAGCGACAGCGACAGCGACAGCCTCAAAAAGGTACGGGGTGCAATTGAATGTTTTGGGCCCCTAGACAACCCTCTCTGGTTCCGTCCCAGGGCCCACGAAAGTGCCGGGTGCCTAGGGCCCACGAATGTCTTTATCCGCTATAGCTTCCGTTGTAGTTATTGTTGTTGTTATTATTGTTGTTGTCGATGTTGTTATTATTGTTGTTGTCGTTGTTGTTATTATTGTTGTTGTTATTATTTGTAGTATTGTTGTTGTTGTTATTATTATTGTTGTTGTTATTATTATTAGTATGGTTGTTGTTATTATTGTTGTTATTATTGTTTGTATTATTATTATTGTTGTTGCTGTTGTTGTTGTTGTTGTTGTTGTGAATGTTATTATTATTATTGTTGTTGTTGTTGTTATTATTATTATTGTTGCTGTTGTTGTTGTTGCTGCTGCTGTTGTTGGTGCTGCTGCTGTTGCTGTTGCTGTTGCAGTTATTGTTGTTGTTGTTGTTGTTGTTGTTCTAACAGCGCCACTGTCTCCAGACATGACATGCCAGTGATAAACACGCTATAGTGATTTCCCTTTCAGCTTATTCGATGTTGTTCTGTCCATCATAACTTCTCCATGCATTCCTTCCCGCGTGTAGCCTCTACTTATGAATGTCCGTCATCGCTAACCAACTCGCCAAGGTACACAAAGCCTTCCACTTGCTTCATTTCCTACCCATCCAAACTGATTTTCGACTCATCTTTGGTGTCCAATCCACATCACTTGTCTTCTCTGGGTTCTTTCTCAGCTCATGATTCTTGAACACCTCCTTTCGTTCCTCCAAGACTACTTGCAGTTCTTGTATGCTCTCTGCTACTATTGTCAGATCGTCTTCGTACACCATCTTCCCGAGAACATGCTTCGTGTTGATCTTGATGCAGATTAATTTCACCACCAACATAAACAGTAAAATGGCAAAGGGCACTTCCCTGTCTCAAACTATTCTAAGATGGAAACTCTCCACACATCCCATTTCCAACCACTACTGATATCTACTTATAATCGAGCTTGTGTATGTGTGCGGATAGGTTAACGTTTTTCTTTAAGACGTGTGGAACCTGGAGCGTAGATTTGTCATGGATTAATCTACGACCCCTAAAATAGGACGTAAGACCCATATATTTTCAAAATACCCAATATTATGACCTTTTATCGAATAAATTTGTTGTCCGGAACGTAAAACTTAATGTGCGCGTAATGCGTAAACAGGGTAACCTAACAATCGCAGGAACCACGCGCACGTGACAAAAACTTCGGGAAAACGGCCCATGCGCCATAGACTTGGCAACATGAAGTAAACGCAGACACAATAGTGGTTGTGTCTACCTTTATGCTAATGGCTTAGCAATAGGAATATTATTTGACAATTCTACACTATCACGACTAGGGCCTATCGATGGACGTGAACTTGACATTCTCTCCAACCTTCGTATTTTGAACATACAACGAGTATCAGCGAGTGTGTTATGGTGTTTATGTAATGATGCTACATGTTTTCTAACATTTGGTAAATATTACTATCACGACTGTCAACTACCAAGGCATCCTGTCAGGTGACGGGCATTTTTCTAGTGTACATAATGCATATAAATAACGGCAGGAACAGACGAAGATGACGTAACATGTGAATTGATTTATTTATCCAGAAAGAAAGAATATTACTGTCAAAACGTCGTTCTGAAATCCGACGTGTCGGCCTACAAATAAAGTACGTTGTTGTCTTAATCTAACCCGTCCGTCCGTCCGTCCGTCCCCCTCACTCACTCATTCAGTCACTCATTCTTTCACCCACTCAATCACTCACTCACTACTTACTCACTCACTCTCACTCACCCACTCACTCGACCAACCACCTGGTACTGTATGACTTTGGGTCTTTCGGTACATTTTATTCAAAGTGAATCGCGAGAGGACGCCACATCTCTGGAGTTTGCTCGAGAAGTTCCCCTCTCAATGCAACACTAACTAATTTACGATACGCTGTGTGGCGCCACTATTCTCACACAGTCCTTGGTGTGGCTGCTGGAACGTGTGTCTTTGTCTAGAAACTTATCCAACATTGGGCTCGGCAATATTTCAAATGTTCGCTTACAATGTGAACTAGGACCTAGAATTACCAAAGATGTAATGATTGTCCGACGTGTGTGCTCTTGTCTCAGACAGACGACATTACAGGTGCAATCACCTACCCAACGATTATGTGTGGCTACTTTTGTGCAATTTGGCGAAGGGCTCCCAGCTCAATGGGTCCGTGTTTGTTTTCTGTCATATTGGTACAGCAGACTCTTGTAATTATACTGAGTTCTGGAATCCTAGTGGAACTTCTCTGGGTTGCCCTCGATTACCCAGACTCCGTGATGTGGATCCACCGTTTGTTTCCTGAAGTAGTTACATGCTGACTAGCTTACACCCACGCATGGAGCAACAAACGAAGGACTGTAGTTTATTTAATAGTAACATTACATCGTTTTGACATTGTAAAACTCGTTCCCGGTGTGGCGCCCTCTGGAGGTGAGTGATTAACCTCTCAATTCTCCCAGGTAGGAGAAAGACCTTTGTCGAAAAGCATCTCATATCAAAGCACGATGAGTTGATAACTCTAAATTTATAAGTATACAATAGATAGATTAGAGGTCAGTCATATGAAGCGAATGAACACAGAGAGAGGCCATTGGACGTCGGTGCCTCGGATGAGATGCAGTTACAATGTTCCACAGTTAGCCTATCAGTACATATAATACAAATTATTTATAGATTAGCCGACTTTCTCCCGACTGTGTGGGCCGGGAAGAAAGACTGGCTGTAAACAAATGGTATGACTGTTACCGTCATTTGGCATCACTTCATTTACGTGTACAATTAATATGATAGAATACTTGTTTTGGATTGACTGCTATTCAACGCTGGTGCGCTTATTTTGGAGCAGTAAAAGTGCATTTCTTTACAGATGCAGAGGACCGCTAACCTATTTCTCGGTTCATTCGTTTTATTGGACCATTGGCTTCTGATTTGTCAAATGGCGATGCATTGAAAACACAAAGCTATTTAGAGTTATTTACGTTTTCTGTGGACATATTGAATGGTGCGAGCTGTTCCAGAGAGAGGGCGCCACTGGGTCGTTTTGTTCTATTAACATTGACATTGCTATCGGCTGCGTATGCAATTCCTTACTTGGCGATAAACGAAATAAAATGGTCTGTAGGAAAGAGCTTAAGATCAACATACTCTTATACACTGCAGTGTTAACTGTTGCTCTGGGTGGTAAGCAACACTGCATCGAACTATCGATGCATCGCGATAGTCGATGCAACGATAGTAGATTATTTATAAGCAATTTAAATATCGATAGTTATCGTCGATACTACACTGAACTATCGACAGCAACGATAGTTGGAGGCGGTTGATTCCAAAAATGTTGAATCCATGAATGGCGTTGCTGTTATCGATCATTGCTAATGTTAGGCGGTAAACAAACTAAATTACAAAATGAAATTAAAAAGCATGTTTGCGAACATTGTGTGGTGCACATAGCTGATCTCAGTCGTGTCGCCAACTATCTTAACTATCGATGCTTCAATGTCCTATCGGCAATAGCTATTGATTGTCAAATTTACTGTCGCTAGTACTATATCGTCGCATCATCTATCGCGATTTACTGCTAGTTTGATTTCGATGTATCGCTACACTCCAAGACAACAGGAACGTGCAAACAATATAGACTGATGCGTATTTGCCAGGTTTGCGCTTACACGTTGCTATTGATGTGTGTTTACTTTCTACAAGATACCTTCAGTCTTATTTCCACATCAATACTACTGACACAGTGGAATCTCGGACCGTGATAATCCATACCCTAATAATCCGGACCCGATAATCCGAGACCCAGATCATTTCTACCGAGATAATCCGGAAATGTCGGCATCCAAACGTAATTTCGTGGGAACGGAACTTCCAAACGTTAAAATGCAGTAAAGTGAATAAATAAAATGAATCGTTTATCCAAAAATCGTTAATTCGGCCACATTTCTCTGGGATCATTCAACCTCGCTGCAATTACAAGGGCCAACTGCGCGTAGACGACTCGTACATAAAATATCCTCCACGGATAGTCATCCATACAACTAAGTGAACTGGTGCAACATAGAGTGAACGAACTTACCCCAGGTTCGAAACGCCAGCAGCAACAGGAGAACCCGGGATTTCTTGATTGAGAGTCCGTCTCTCTTATCACTATACCACATACAATAAGCTAGCTGTTTAAATTAGCAGATCACTTTATGACAGATTTACGTGTTGAAAACGTGTAAACATGAACAAAAATGATAACAATCGGGTTTCTTCATAAACACAAAAACCGTTTATCCACAGTAATCCAAACCTTCTGTTCACATTTGTATGTCCGTTAAAAATTAAATATTACAGTGGTTTTCGTTTAAATTATGCAAAGGCCCTAAGTGTCTCTTTGTATAGGCTAAATGTTCTCACATATAAAAGACATTTCCAAACGAAAAAATCCATTAGAAGGATTGTACACGTAGTTATCTAGTAACGATGCATTGGTGACCAGCACCGGGAATCGGCAAATGTTATAATTACTGTAACAAAGAAACATCAGCGATGTTTACGACACACAAATGGCGACAAAACAAGAATCTTCAAAAACGGCGGTCGTTACGAAGAGCGCGTCCGGCTGATACGATTGCTGCAGACGACATTCGGGGGCCGTTCTGCGGATTAGTCTGACAAGTGAAACATGGCGTTAGCTCAGATTAGTGGCGGGGAAATACTAACGAAACTAATTAGCGACCGCGGCCGTCCATCGACTGACGGATGCCGGGTAACGGAGGGTCGAGTCGTTACCTGAGACCGGAGTTAAATATGCATGAACGACCAGCTTGTCTCAACGTCAGCCTCAGCCAGAGCTTGCGAGACAATATCGCCCGAAGATCAGCAGCACTGCGGACATTTTGTCATCCGGCCAACCCGAGCTGATCTCATTTAGCTGACGTCAAGTTGACGACAGGACGGTCTGCTCGCTCAATCTGTCTTTGATTGTTACTTCCTGATGGCATCACTGGTGTGATTGATTCAGACCGCCGTTTAAATAATGGATTAAAGCTAATGCTAAACTGTCATTGTTAGAATAATATGTGGTTTCGTCTGTGCTTTAAAGTCGCCAAATTTTCAATAACTGGCTGGCAATATTAGTGAGTTCACAAGTGCGCATTCATGCAAGTAACAGGAGACGGTGACATTGGCACAGCATTAGCACGTACTTATTGCAGCGTGAGCTACGTGATTTACAGTTTAGTCTACTAAATTATGTAGAACTAAAAATAGACTAGATATAGATGTAAAGTTAATTATCCTGTTAAACGTTTTATTATAATTATTATACGGGTCTTTGTGGCTACTGAGAGTCCGGTGTTCTACACCCTCCGCCACCGCGGTCTACGCATAGAGGTGTTTCTTGGCGTATCCGAAGACAAAAGCAAGACCAGGCGTCTCTAGTTGTCTCGACCTGCTCAGGTGGCGGGTATTGTCGGCAAATGTGGCGCGTGTCACCAGCACGCCTCGTGTCCAACAGAATAGAAAAACCACTACTTGCCGTCTTCATTGTCCGATGTAGCAATTATTGCCAAGTGACACGTGTCTGTGACGCTATTCGTGCGCCGTGTCATTTTACATAAAATCCGGGAACCAACCCGGCGCATGCCTACAACTCAACGGTCACGCGACAATGTAGATGTAGTCAATGTATTGCTCGTGTGACGTTTTTGTTGTGTACAGAAAAGGTTACAGTTGTAGAAATAAAATAGAATGTTTTCTATATGTCGCTGGGTTGTTACGTAACGTTGTTACGTGTGTGACTCACTCTGACTCTGACTGTATTATCCGTCTGAGATGCCTCATACACTTAGCGCTTCAATGCGACGTAGGATTAAAGCGCCAAGCGAACCGCAAACACGATTTCTTCTAGGTGAATTACGCAATGTCATTAACGCGCTATAGAGATTGTCTTGGTCTGAGGCGTCTTGCTGTCTTGACCGGAAGTAGTCGTGTCAGTCGCCTCGACAGGTGACAACGCTGCGAGGACATTGCTTGTCCAACGTCGGGAATCGGCAGACGACAATATCCATTAGTGTGTAGTAGCCACGTCGGTGTCAGCGGAAACTGGACGACGTCTGTATGTGGAAAACATCGAGTGGCCGCAGGTACACTGGCGACTTATGCATGTCAACACAAACGCCCTGTGTCGTGTTGGTGTTAAGGTGGGGACTCGTCTACGTGGTAGCTGCTTTAGGTCTATCATTGTTGACAAACGGAACGTGATGCAATGTTTCTTCTAACTGTTCTGCTGGGCGTATACTGATTAACCTTTTTATTTGCGAGTCGTCTGTTTGTGCGTAATGTACGATGGAGTCAGACGAGACGTCGTCGTTGCGTGTTGATCAAACACTCGCAACAAAAGTTTAGCAGTGTACGCCCAGCATTATGAAACCTTTGTATTGATGTTGCTGTCGTTTTTGTAACACACACACACACACACACACACACACACACACACACGCACGCACGCACGCACGCACGCGCGCGTATGTATAACTAGCATTAGCTAAATACATAGCTTCATGCGTAGCTAAACACGTAGCTACACATACCTACAAACGCACACATAGGTACTCGCACAGCTACGCACGTAGCTACGTACACGAGTAGCTACACACATAATTCACACATAGCTGCACACAAAACTAATTGCATAGATACACACGCTTTATACATAGCTGATGACGCTACACAAAGCTATATACATAGCTACATATATAGCTACACACAAAACTACTTAACTACACATAGCTACACACCACCCTTTTGCAGTACCATGTGTCCTGTGTTGTAACCAACCCGTCTTCTCCTGTTACTCATGCAAACCCGTTTCCCGTATTTCCACCCCGGTGCCCTGTCAACCCCAGATATTATGTTGCCGTCATCTTCCCGTTCCCCTTGATGCGGGCCGCACCCCTCCACCCCCGGTGCCTGCTGCCCTCCCTGTACCAGGCTCGACAGGTTTCCCGGCGGTACTAAGTCCCGGCGTCCGCACTTATCGGTGCCGGAAACTCTCCGGGGATTTACGAGCGGCGCTGCGAGTTCTTTATGACAATCTTAATAAAATATTTATTAGTCATTTGCTGCCGGGCGCCCGGTGCCGACAGAGCCGCCGACAGGTGGCCCCGGTCCGTCCTCGGGTCCTCCGTTTGTTTTATTTCCTCGTAGATGGCGAGGTTTACGGGTCTCGGGCTGTTGCTCACCCAGCAGCGTGGCAGATCGGGAGTGGGGTGCTTAAATATGAACATCGTGTAAAGAAGGAGCACGTTTCGTGCTACCCCGAATACATACGTACCAATGCATGCAAACACCTGATGTAAACTTGTCAAATGTACCTTAAACCTAACACTAACCTTCAACCCAACCTTAACCCCAAGTCTAGCCCCTTTTGCACACCAGACAAACCATTTGTACGTAGAGGGTAGCATGAAGCACCCTCCTATTAAGATACTACAGACCCGACCACGCGGAGCGCGAGAACATGGCGAGATCTCGCCGTCTGCGATAGAGATGGTGTCGCTAGGGATAATCACGGGGATAATATTGTAAGATAATTACTTTACTTCCGGGTCCGTGGCATACGAAGTGCTACTGCTCCTTAGAGGGATCTCCCTCTCAAGTGTGTGTAGTTACCTACGTTTGTGCACCTTAGACAATAGTTGTGAAGTGAGAAAAAGGCGCAAGTGTGTAGGATCCGTCCCAAAAGAGGCGGCGATGGAATGTTTATATCGCAGTTCTGCAACTGGTGTCAAGGCTCACACTGTCATTAATCATGTCGTAATGTGTATTTAATTGGAACAGCGCATATCATCTACAAAGGCGACATAGTAATGTGCGCGTTTTATGTGGTTAACAGTAGCACCAGCAGTGCAGACGACATTTTTGTTCATCCCACGAGAGAATATTTCCTGAAGAAACTCCTGTTAGAACAACATTGACACTGGAAGAAAATTAATATACTCAATGACCTCGCGATAGGCAGATACTGAATGAAACCGTTCAACATCCAAATGTCCAGAATGCAGGTCGCATTGAAGTAGCCGCCAAAATTACCTTAAGGCGGAAGTATAAATACCTGTATAAGATTCGAGTTGTAACACACGCAATACCCGACGGGTAGGAGAGGTTATATGGGTGACTACAGTTGACAAATACGGTAAAACGATTGTGAATGTATTTGATGATACGAAGGCGTTTACTCCTTCACATATCAAAGATCCTTTGATCTCACCGTGTGTTTGAAAATACGATGTTGCTCGTCATAAGTGTGCTGTTGTTAATCTAACGCACGTGATGCACGTTGATAACGCGTCGAGGCGGAAGTTGTGTGGGCGAGGTCTCAGTCGACCAATGCAGTCGTACAGTTCGAGGATTGCATAATGGCTAATCTAAGAGTGTACGATACGATGGACTACAAAAAGTACGTTCTTACGTGTGCGGTATCCAGCATAAGTGGCCCACTGATAGTGCGTTACACTTCATGGTGCGTTGCACGTTCCTCTGTCGCAGACTTGTTACTTCAGTGCCAACGCTAACACGACGTACCCTGGAAGCATTCAGCTATGAAGAAATTATGGTTCTAAGATTAGTCGTTCACATAAATACAAAGCTGTCCATATAGTTGCTGTATGTATACGCTCGTATTGTGATTTTCATTCCACTACAACATTTGGATCTTGGGCCTAATATTAAACAGACACACAAACCAGAAGAACCCGCACACGCACACTCGCACACGCACACGCACAGCATATAAATGCACACACACACGCACGGACACACGCGCGCGCACACACACACACAAACACGCGAACATACGAACATACACGCACACCCGCGCATGCACACACGCACACGCACAGCATATAAATGCACACGCGTACACACACGCACACACGCACGCACAAGAACATGTACACACCCACATACGCACATTCGCACACGCGCGCGCGCGCGCGCACACACACACACACGATAGGACAGGACAGGACAGGACAGGACAGGACAGGACAGGACAGGACAGGACAGGACAGGACAGGACAGGACAGGACAGGACAGGACAGGATAGGATAGGATAGGATAGGATAGGATAGGATAGGATAGGATAGGATAGGATAGGACAGGACAGGATAGGACAGGGCAGGATAGGACAGAATAGGAGATTTTACAGACAGACGAACACTCAGAGGACCGTTTAATTATGATTTATATTAATCCAATCTAAACGATACGGGTGATTACTTAAATATAATAAGTACAATTTGCGATCGCGTGACGCGTCGAATCTATACAGGGGGACGCATTAGCGGGTAGACGCGGAGGAACAGCGGGGTGACCGGGCCAGCTAGGGCGGCGGGCGCTGCCCCGGCACCTGGGGACGGGGGGAGTGTTGTCATTGGGAGGCTAACGAGCTGGGCGGTGAGGGGAGCCTCCCCGCCGTGTTGGCCGACACTTGCCCGTGCCGCCGTCGACGCCCGGCCGACTGCGGCTGTGTCAACACGGGCCACCTTGTTGTTGCTGTCCGCGCTCCGACGTATTTCCCGCTAGTACGTGCATGCTCTATGCTACCTGTCAGTAGTCGGTATCCGTTGTCATATGACGTCATTGTTAAATGTATTCTTTTATGGAGCGCAGAGGCATATACAGCTTCGGACTCTCGATCAAGAGATTCCGTGTTCAAATCCTCGTATTGCCGTTTCAAACCTTGGGCAAGTTCTTTCACGTCACTTTGCCGCAGTTCGCTCAGCTGTAAAATGAGTATCTCGCCATAGACAGTGGACGATATTATTTTGTGTACGAATAGTCTTCGCGCATTAATTGTAGCGTGTCTGAGTGCGTCCCATAGCAGTCAAGATGACGTTCGAATGAACAGGTCTGCCAGAGATAAAGTGCAAGGCGCTGTGGTCAGTCCTAAGGACTGGATGCCGCGCTATAATACTACAAGAACTGACCTTTCCCTTTTAACCTGTAAGCGCAGCTTAGTATATAAGGGAATATCGGACTATGCCTCCTTGAAACGTTTGTAATCAAATAAAATCATATATAAATTGTTGAGTCGCTACATTTTAGCATGGAAGATAATGGGTGACTAAATCGACCCACCCTTTACTCCCCCTTTCTGAGGTATTGGATACACCACTGAGCGGGTGGACTCCTGTTCTTCTGTCTCCAAATATTACTCTTGCTGATTGTGCAAAGTGACAAGTTAAAGAATTAGGCGGGCGCTTTAAAAAAGGCGATTATTTGTGGTTGACACACAGCAGAAATTGGTTAAAAAGGTCTAAATGAAGATGATGGAATTGCTAGAAATAAGACATTGGCAAATTAGGAGATCTTTAAGGACACCGTATTAACGATGTCACAGCCGAGCCGTGTAGAAACAACGAATCAATGATCTTATGTCGGATAAACTATACACCACTTTTGAGGCCCTGTGCCGTGTACGGGGTCCGATATACCAGGTTAACTGTGCACGGAGTGTCTGTCACGTCGCCCATGCAAACAGATCGCTATGTGCCTAGCTCTGTCCACAACCTCCGTCGATTACTTGCTATACAGCGCTGAATAGTGCTGGATGGAAGCTTTGTTGAAGCTAGCCCATGCAAGGACGTGCACTGGCACGAGAATTAAATTAATATTGAGTTCAAAATTGTTTATGCTCACCAGAAACCTCCAAATGCACCCCTTGATTCTTACCAAAAAAACGACCTTGAGGCTCTCAAAAAAGCTCGATTTCCACCCCTCACGAGGCACGCCAAAACTCCCCACATTCAGGCTCAGATTTACCAGGAGCAAGACCATGCATATGTCCGCCCACCTGCGAAATTCCTGGGGAGCAACTGCTCCCTGTGTCCCACCCCCTGCTCCCGCGCCTATGCGGTCGGATAAATATCCAATGGTTCGCCCTCTATGGTATTTATAAATATAAATAAAATAAAAAATAATCATTTTGCTGTCATCATGGAATATAGACGTAAATGAACTTCCTTCTTCATAAAAGTTGTATTCCTTCTCAACGTGTAATATTTGTTTTGTCTCTGTACTTTCTATTGTGCGGTTTGATTGTAATGATCTATATATACTGCATATGAATATAGTAAGTAAGTAAATAAGTAAGTAATTGTGTTGTTTCTTAATTATGATTTCCGTGATATTTCTTGTTCGTGTCAATGTTTCTTTATAACGATAATATGTATTATTATATTATTGTTTACAAGAACAAGAAATACACAAATTCAAATGACTACATCGAATCACCTGCGCTCTCCAGTACCGCACACAGACTAGCAGTCTTGGAAGACACGAAGTTCAACGTTGTCCAAACATGCTCATACAAGTGAGACATGTGCATGAGGGCAGCGAGGGGATGGCGTGCTCTTGGTCTAGTCCGCCCGGGGGCTGTAACAGGAGAATCCCAAAGACCTAGTTTGTGGTCGCATTCCCCTGCGAAATAAAAGGTTGTTGCAGAATGCGGGAGCCGCATGCACGCATGGCATCGCCAGAGCCCGTTCTGTTTAACAGGAGGAGCGCGCATCGTCACGGGCTTCCACACGTCACCGTGGCACGGCACATTACATGTCTATAACTACACAGATGTAGGTGTCTCTCAGCAAGCTTGTTTAGGTCCTACTGACTGAGTGTTAATTCAGCCAGTTAATTCTGTACTTGCAAGTCAACGTAGAGGAAATTGTAATTTTTTTAGAAAGAAGAAGAGGTTCATCCGTCTGGGTGGTTCAAATGAGTGATAGTTTTACTTATTTCACAGTTTACCTATTTTTCCCGTGAAGTTTCGGCTGCTAACTGCAGTCTTCCTCAGAAAGCTGATGACGACTGCTGACGAAGACTGCTGGAAGCAGCCGGAACCTCACGGAAAAGGTACACTGACTGTGAAATAAGTAAAAACATCACTCATTTGTATACTTACAATTTTGCATATCACATACTACATTCCGAGAGAGAAAGCGATGGAGAGAAAGAGGGTGGGGAGAATAGAGAAAGTAAAATTATATAGAAATATAGAAAGCCGAGAACAAGAGAGAATGAGAGAAAGAGAGGAGAACTAAAAAAAGAAACAAACGAATAGACAAAGAAACAACCAGAGAACAAGGGATTCAGAGAAAGAGAGAGAATGGGGCTTAAATTCACATAAACATATTTTAGAAAACAGAATGATAACTATAGACAGACAGCTATAGACATTGAATTCATCTTGTCGCTGTCTCTTACACGAACATTGCCTGTCGCTGTCGCACTACATGAGATACCCCCGATCCCTGTCGTCCTCACTGAATCCCTGTCATATACCAAGTTACCCGCCGACCACTCACAGCAAGGCGTTCCATGGGCGTGGCTTGTGGCAGGTGACGAATGGCTGTCAACTAGGCCCCGCCCACCGCCGCTAGTCGCTGGAGGAGCGCCAGACCGCGGCACAGTGGCGGCTGCAGAGACGGACCGCTGCCGACTACCACGTCTTGTTATCACCGGGGCCGGCTCGGCGCATCCGTGCTAAGTTATGACAAGCTGAGAAACTGCGTGACAGCCTACTGCTCAGCGTGGACACGTTATCACGGAAGTGTTACCCTACCTGTGCCGGCGTGACAGGCGTGGACACTGAAGCGTCACAGAGCGTGATATACGCGACTTTGGTCCAAGCTCCGACTGAGTTGTCGCGAGAGAGGACAGGATTGTCGGTGTCAGCGTTGCCTGGTTAGCGCCAGAGTGGCACGTCGAACTGACATATCGCACTGTTTCTTCGTTTGGCTTATCGGTCGGCGTGATGACATTTCTGTGACTCGACGACACTCGGACATCGGTTGACATTGTCAAAGAGGGTGACACCCTCCGTCTGATGGTAAGGAACGTCCGGCCAACGGTCCGTGGACAGGACGCGCTGCGCTGCGCTGTCATCTCATTGCGACTCGAAGGTTTGTTCTCCGTCTTTACACAACAACACTCATGTTGACAGCATGTGATAAGTTCACTGGTTTCACTGGTATATTTTACGGTATATTGAATGATTTGATATATATATATATATATATATACATATATAATTATATATATATAATTTATATATATATGTGTGTATATATTGCTATACATAATTATATATATATGATTGCATACGTAGTTATATATATATAATATATATATATATAATATATATATTGTCATATATAAATATATACATAATTATATTTATAATTATATCTACACTATTATACACACTGTGTATATATATATATATATATATATATACAAATATATATACGTATTATATATATATACACACACACACACATATATATATATATATATTATCTATACGTAAGAAGTATATAATGATACACATATTAATGTACAATACCATACAGAAATGCCATAATTATTCAAAAATGTCAAAAATGTATTTTGTTTTATTAAACAAAGACAGTTATAAGTACATACACCAGCGTTGTTAAAAGACTTTAAAATGTGTATGCACAATGACGTACAATTACACATACAAACAAACATGTATGTACAGGCATACATAAATATATACATACATACACACGTACATACACACATACATGAATACGTACGTACGTACATAAATACATACGTACATATGTACATACATACTGTCTAATTAAGATGTAATTAAGGTGGGTTTTTTTCGTGGTGCACCCAGCACCGATACGAAAAATTGATAGAGAATGTTTTGATAGTATTCTGTGCACAGTCTCCTTGTGTTACTACGGTACTATGTTTGAGTACACTGACAGGTTGTCAGCAAGAAGGATTACTCTTGTTAACAACAAAAACAGGTACATCACAGGTCAAAATATGCTTACATACAGATGCGAACCTGCGAATAGTTGCCAAGTTCGATAATAACATTACGTAAATGAAAAAAGAAAATACGATGAGAATTGATGATTTAAAGCAATGTTTTAAACACGATAATTCACTGACGTTAATTCTTCATTCATATTATAAGTAAACAATGCTAGTGGTTTGATATCTGCTACACCAATCACGTAAATTCATAAGACGCTAAAATCCAATTTTTGGAAAGCCTGCTGCACGCGTGGCTTCAGTAACCGATTCACAGGGCGTGTGAGCGGTTATTAATAAATTAAGGTGGGCGTACAATTTTTTTAACAAAACCTTTCATGGATCTGTAAAACGACGCTGCAGACAGCGTATGAGTGACGGTGCGATGCACAATGCACACTTACACGGACAGGTGTGATATTTGTGCCGTCACGGAGAGAGAAGTCTCGTGCACGTTTTCCGTGTCGACTTCCCTGTAACTTTGCGAGAAATACCAGTGGTAGCTTTTTTAAACGAAATTCGCGTTGTGCCTCAATCCAAGGTCAATATGGAGGCCGAGACAAAGAATGTATATGATCGTTGATCGCAGTTTCAATTAATTTTGCTCAGAAAGGTGTAAATAGCAGGGATCAGAACGGAAATTATTTCTGTTAGGCAATATCTTACTACAGTCGTAACTGGCCGAGATTCGCACGCAAAGGGTCAGTTGATATATATATTTGAAACTATTCACAAATAATACCGTCAATCCACGCAGCAGCCGTCAACAAGTATATATAGCCGCCTAAATAAAATGGTTGCGAAAGTGTTTCACAAAATGCCCATTTTACTGCTACGTTAGTCGTGATCAGAATCGAACTGAAGTCTACGGCGGTATTGACGCGACGACGAATAAAGTCACTGAGACGTGTGATGGTTTTCGGTTCCGATACGCCGGGAGGAAAGGAGACAGGGGAGATTGTGATTCCACTCGATGTTTCGTCTGTCCTACGAGTGTGTTTATGTGTTTGCGTCAAGTTAGTCACACGGATAAATGGCTCAGCCGCTGATAATATCCATGATGAAAAAGGTGTTATCCATCCACGCAAGATTGAGAATCTAGGAAATTTGCCAGTGCGGCGTAGTCATTTCAAGTAATGTTTCAGGTTATGTTTTTATTAGAAATAGTTAATAGTATTTAAATTTTCTTCTTCTGTTTTTATTTTTTAACACTATTTTGGTGGATTTTAATAGGGGGCAAGTTCAATTTATAAACTGGTATATGTATAAAACGTAAGGATCATGTTGTTTTGAAAATTGAATGACGGACGTCATTGGTATACACTATATATATATATATATATATATATATATAACATATATATATATATATATACATTTATATATATATATTTATATATATATATACATTTAGTTATACATATATATATATAAACGCGCAAATTCATATATATATATACGTTTATATATATATATATATATATATATACATTATATATATACATTTATTTATACATATATATATATATACATAAACGCGCACATTCATATATATATATATATATATATATATATATATATATATATATATGAGTTAACGGTCTTCCTTTTGCGCGTCACACTTATGACATTTTCTAAACTGTTTATACAACGAGGCGTGAAGTATCATTGTTGTTGAGAAGCAACTACGAGACAACGTGGTTTAATAATACTATGTCCTAATTGGTTCACCTAGTGTCGCATATACTGACACGGATGGTAGGATAAAGCTGCGGTCTCCGTTGAACTACGGCTGGAAAAGTGTTTTGACAAGACGTTTTATGGTCGCGGTGTGGTGGATGGGGTCGCCGAGCGGGACGGCGGTTAAGGCGGCTAAGTCGTTGTCGTCTTGTCGCGATTTCTTTACGAAAGGTGACATAAACGACACCACAGATAGACGCACGGAATCGATGTAACAGTAAATTAGATTACACGCGCAAGCTACTCTCGAGTACATTAGTTAACTCAATTAAACTTGTTGCGCTGACAATTTCTGCGAGGGAACCGTAGCGTCCATTGCAGCGCTGCTCTTTAACTGCCGAGTGAGAAATGACCGTCTTTTTTTTAAATATCTAGATATATTCTACGATGGCCACACGAGCGGTAGTATTGAACAATCCATCCTGTTTAGTTATTTTGACGACGTAATAGTAGAACATTGTTGATAACGCAATGGGCCTGTGACGACATTGATGACGCTGAAGTGTTGTGCTGTTGATTTACTGATCTTGCAAGTATAACAATATATGGAGAATGTGTGGATCTAAACTTCTTAATGAAGCTCGACACCAGGTGAAGACGTGTTGTAAAGGGACTGTCAAGTTCTGGCTTCGATTACACGCCGTCAATCAATCACCTGGTTCGAGTTATGAGCTGCAAGACAAACGCAGAGTGGAACTGTCGCAAATTCACCGGAAGACGCAGCGGGTGTTGGACTACACAGCGGGGTTTGGACTACACAGCGGGTGTTGGAATAAGCAGTCGGTGTTGAAATACACGCAGTGGGTGTTGAAACGCACTGGGTATGTGAAAATACACAGCGGGTATTCAACTGCACAGTTGGTGTTGAAACGCATAGCGGATGTTCAAATATACACAGCACATGTTCAACTATACAGTTTTTGATGAACATTCCTGCGGGTGTTCAGCCACTCAACGGGTGTTCAAATACATAGCTGATGTTCAAATACACACAGCACATGTTCCACCATACAGTTTTTGATGAACTTTCCTGCGCGTGTTCAGCCACTCAACGGGTGTTCAAATACATAGCTGATGTTCAAATAGACTTCGGGTATTGAACTATACAATGGGCGTTAAATTCCGCAGTGAGTGTTGAACTGTAGTGCAGATGTTAACATACATTTTGGATATACAGGTGTATACAAACGTTATGGTTTTGAATTATACAGCTGGTGATGAAATACACAGCGGACATTTGACTACACATTATAGTCAGATATCAATCTGGACACCGCGGTTGCTCTCCAAAGCCAACTCGGGTGTTATCACGCTCACGTTAAAACAGTAATAATTCAGTCGCCGTGTGAGTGGTATATACCAAATTTTATTCAGTCGTAATATGAATTGTGTACGTGCGGGTGAGCGCGCGCATGTGTTTATTTATATAATAATAATTTTAATAATAATAAAACTGAATTCGTATATACCAACAAATCCACGACTATGTCAATACATAGCGTGTGACGGTCAGATACGTTTACTGAGTCGATGGCGTGGTGTTTCTTGTAGCATTATTTAATCTACCCTGCGGTCTGTTGAATGCTGCTTTCAACGATTGATCATATGATACTTAGAGAACACAATCGCACAACCAGAACACGTTTCATTAAAGCAGTTGTATTTCCAAACGATGACACCTCCTCCACCATCTTCAGCCATCATATTGAGTTGTCAACCAGCAAGTAATTGTTATCCTTGATATGATTGGCATAACTAGAAAACAGTTATTTGTGTGATGTGGAATACAAGATACGTGTCGTTAACTACAGGAAGCATACATGTAAAAATGTGGAACAATTTGTGTAGCATTTTCTTGGTATATACAATGTTGTAATGTAATCGGCTTTAATTAAATGATGAGTATACGCACTAAATTGCACCGAAAGTGAAGATTTGGTGGCGGTTATTGTTAGATTTGTATCAATCATAAATCGATTACGTCAACGTAATGCAATGAATAGTATAACTATTCGAATCGCTAACAATTATATCAGGTCCTGTGTTTATCTGTAGAATCCTATGAGCTAGCTAACTCTATATTAGGTCGAACAAATTCTATATACCTTAACAGTTACGCATCCGTTAATTGTGATCATAACTTTGCTGGTGTTGTAGGCAGAAAATTGAGAAATTGTATTTTTGCCATTGTCAGTTAAGTGTTTCATGTTCAGATTTAGGAAAATGTTGTCCGATTCGCCAACAATATTTAATTTCCATCCTTATGTAATCATTATAATGTATACGTTTTGTCTTATGATAGCAAATTGTTGCGAAAGTTATTTTATAATAACACTTCGTATAGAGCAAATATTATTATATTGATTATCGTATCTTAATTATATAGAGCAAATACCATGTTGTTATGTTGCTTATCTTATCTTAATTTATTATTTAGCATTACTGATCAGTCGGTTCAATTTATAAAATTTAAATGTTAAAGAAACAAAAACACGTTATTGCTTAATTTTATTGTTATACAGTGAGGGCGGTATATGAAAAACAAGCATTATGTTTTGGGAACATTTCTGTAAAAAAAATAGATTATATAAGAATTTCACATTTCGTTATCATAATTCACCATTCTGTTTCAGAACCACCGCACACTACTGATATGCGTTATTAAAAACAATGAGTCAATAATCCAATGACAAAAAGCACAGTTGATTCGTTGAACACGTGTCCAGAACATTCAAACTATAAACTATACAAATCATAGTCTATCATTCGGATATTTTGGTTCCCAGTGTTTGTGTCCGGATTAATGAGTTTCGCGGATAGGCGAATCATGCACATAGCGGGGTATATCATAACATTTGGAAATTACGTTCTTCTGAAATATTGCGAAAGTTTCCGGATCGTCGGGGTCCGGATTATCGAGATCGAGATTATTGAGGTCCGGGTTAGGGCCTAGATCTGTATCAATATAGTCGAGTATACAACGGTTCGTTAGCGAGACGTTGTCGGCGGTGGTCGAAGCTGATGATCACGAGGCGTTACCTACGTAACGGGTGCCTCAGTGGCGGACGGCGGGGACGCTGGGAGATGGGGAGACACGTGGGAACAGCCGGGAGCAAAATAGGGCTGACTCCCATCAAGCGGCCGAGGCTTTATCAAAAGTAGCAGTCGGGGCCGGCGTGGTCGCAGCCGGGGCTCGGTCGACTCACAGCCGGATACGAAGTCGCTATAGGAGTCGTTTTCCCCTGCCGCTCTACTCTATCTCCACTCGCACCCCGTCCGACCAACGCCTTATCGACCCAGTCACTGCCTCCCTCGGTTCATCCCGGTACAGGGCCGACTCCCGTTCGCCCCCGTTCTTCCGACGTACGTCCTATCTACAACGCACATGACAGGATGGTCTTCTAGGATGTCCAGGAAACTCTTCTCGGGTGACACCCGTGCGACATCCGCGCTTTCCTTGACTTGTTGCCGTAACGCTGAATTGGATAACACGCGATAGAGCGAGGACAGAATCATCTGGTGAGCCTGTCTTACTGGTGGTTCAGCAAATGACACCGAAGCATACCATATAAACCAGGAAACCAAGCGTGCGAGACTTCATGCCAGAAATCCAAGTCAACCTACCTGATGCAGCTACAACAAGCATTGTCTCTCGAGACAGAAGCTGGCCTCTATGATAGATCGAGTCTTGCTAGTTTGTTTGACTGTCTGTCTGTCTGCCTGCCTGCCTGCCTGCCTGCCTGCCTGCCTGTCTGTCTGTCTGCCTGCCTGCCTGCCTGCCTGCCTGCCCGCCCGCCCGCCCGCCCGCCTGCCTGCCTGTCTGTCTGTCTGTCTGTCTGTCTGTCTGTCTGTCTGTCTGTCTGTCTGTCTGTCTGTCTGTCTGTCTGTCTGTCTGTCTGTCTGTCTGTCTGTCTGTCTGTCTGTCTGTTTGTTTGTTTACGTCGGTCTTCGGTAATATTCTGCCGGGTTCAGGTGGGCCGCACGGAAACTGGGTGGAGGAACGCGTAAGACAGATATAGTCGATGCGCCGAGCTGTTTGACGCCTCTCCTCGTCTGTCCTCGTTTAGCGTCGTGTACCGTGATTCCCCTGCAGCATAATGCACTCGATTGATGCTTCTAGTAATTATCGGTGCATCTTGCAATGTTTAACACGGAACAGTTGCTGCATTATCGAGATCCGATTAAATTGCAAAACAAATGTATGTATGATTACGTTAAACATATACAATTTAAGCAACGAAGACAGTCTCTCAAATGAACGGGAGACGCATAAATTAAAACAGTATATATACATACATATATATATAACACACACACACATACACACACACAACACACGACAGACACACACACACGACGTGTGTGTGTGTTTACCTTAATATTAGCCTATTTCTATCTACGACGGCACACACAAATACATATATAACACTAATTAGTGTTCGGCCTTATTAAATATAAAAATCCAAACTTACATTTTGCAAATTACTGAACATTCTTCAGGATAGTTCGTTTTCAAATCAGAAACTTAAATTTTTCATATCCAAGATATATTTAATTTACCTGGTAGAGGCTTTCGTCAACGTATCATGTCGACTTCATTCAGTGTCATCGGTACTGATGAAGGCGACGTAATAAGATTAGATAAGATAAGATAAGATAAGATAATGCTTTATTGTCTCAACTATGGAGTTGAGAAATTTGTCTCGGGTGATTCGTTGACGAAAGCCTTTACCAGGTAAATTAAATACATCTTGGATATGAAAAATGAAAGTTTCTGATTACATTTTGAAAATACATAGCTCTAAAGTTCCATTTGGACCTATGTTGATGTATTACGATTTTCAATAATAACCGTTGATCGACCAAACAGTAATATTATATCGTAAAATAAAGTATTGTCACTTGTCAGTATAGGGTGGATAGGCAACTATTTCATTATCGCTTCACTGGTTTCAATAAATATGATTGATTTAATTGTTGGCTGAAACTCTAGCGGCAGTAATTGAGGGTGGTCCAAGTGGTCAATGAGTGGCGACGGCCGGGGTCACGGGGGTTCCTGGGGTCAAACAGATGTTGTTGGTGAAAGACGAAGCTTGTGCAATGACGTGTAAAACACGTGATGCAGTTAATCAGAGTGCTAGACGATTTGGTTAAACATAACATCGGACATATATACTATATATTACAATGTTATGTAGTGTAGATATGTTAATGGGTTGAATAATATATAACATAATTTTACGATAAGTTTTAAACGATCAATATTTTGTACCTTTTAGAGAACTACAAGTCTACCCCCAACTGTCAATTCGATTTCAAAACCAATGTTATTTTTCCAACTGCCTATCGCTGTTTCTCTCTCTTCGAGTTTGGCATCAACAATACATCATTATACATGCACATCCCCAAAGACTTACTTGCATTCGTACCTGATATAATGTATACAGGTCTTTTTATTGTTATTTAAAATTGATTGACATTGACTGATTAAAATTGGTATTATAGATATAGTATATGAATAATATAATAAATCTATTACATACATTAATTTAAGATGTATGTAATATAATATATTTCATATATATATATATATAATATATTTGAATATATAATATATGTGAATATAATTATATATATACATACATTATATTATATCAATAAAATGACTGTGTCGATCGACATAACTGGAGTGTTTTTGTTGTATAACAAACGACTATTTCAACTTACTAACCCTGGGTGAAGTTGAACCAGGCGAGAAGTGCTCATTAAAGTCGTCAAACATCTTAGCGTACACATTCTCTTAGTAGCTTTGTATAAGGCAAACGTGTACGCTAATTCCAGCATGTAATTTATTGTAATAAATAAAGTATGTTTCAAGACGTTATGTTTTTGTATTATAACGTGTTTCAACAAACCCCAGTCTCCTCTGTGGTTGTTACTATATTATAATATGATATTGCGATCGTCTTTGTATTTTCATTATGAATCATGCGTTTGACGCAACCATCGTCAATGCGGCACACCTCACTGTCACACAGTAAACATATAGTTTTTAAATATCTTTGTTGGTGCATGAAATTAAAGTTTGCCGATCACGAATTAATATAACGGTACACACAAAAACAGCAAACCAACAAATAGTTGAAAAAGGTAATCTAAATTGTAACGATCACGCCGACATGTTTACCAGAACTGTGGCGATTCAGCAGAGGCTGATTCCGATTCCAATTTCGCAATTAGAATTGGAATCGGAATGACATAATGTGAATGTCGTATAATCGGAGTCGTGTTGGGTGTAATCGGCATTGGAGTCGGAATCGGTTGTTACGAAAGCAGATGGCTTGGAATAGGAATCGGAATTGGTTTGAGTGGAATCGGAGTTGCTTTTTGGAATAGTCATTTTTAATTCCACAATCACTGACGTTTTATTTCGGTGTTGCAAAAATACACGGGAGTGCATAAAAAAGTCACATGTAACAAATTATAACAGTAACTCCCAAGTGAACTGTAATTCCTAACTGTACTTGCCAAAATATCAAGTCAAATACCAAGTATGCAGGTACATTTAATAAAGTTGTGTCAGCGCTATCATTAATCACCAGTCCTTTGTGTCGTTTGGTTTTGTGTAGGCAATGTAAAATTGTGTACTACATAAGAAATGTTGAGTAAAGCCATAGAATTGATCTATTGTCATTTTATGGCATTAGCAATAAACAAGATAGGAAGCCTCGGCCACTTCATTATGGAAGATCCAGCGAACATCTTAGACGATTTCCAAAGAACTGAAATGTCTATAAATTGTCATCTATATAAATTGTACAGCAATAATATATTATAGTGGAAGCAGAATCGGATTTTTTTTAATGTGTTGGAATCGGAACAAGAACCGGAATTGGCAAATGGTTGGAATAATGGAATCGGAATCGGCATAAAAATGTTGGAATCGGAATCGGAAGCAGAATTGCAAGAGTGTAGTAAAACGAAATCGGAATAAGAAAAAGTGAGTTAGAACCGGAAACGGAATCGCTACGCCACATGTTATACATGTGTGCACTGCGGAGGTTTCAATGGTGTATATTTTGTTATACTTCTGTTGCTTTAAGTGACAGGCACATATGGCGTGCACTGCTACAGATACACAGCAGACACAAACGGCGTAGTACTTGTGTGATCAGAAAACGCACCAGTGCATTTTTGGATTGATGTTTGGGTTACTGTTGGAATTTGAAGAAGAGACAATTAAGAAATAAGATTTGTGAGCGGAAGGAGAATACTCGGCATTTGTACAAAAAAATAACACAAAACAGAAATATTTCCCGCTGTTGCGTGTCAAGACATGTACAAGTTGCGCTTTACAAACACGTAGAGGTCTATAGGAATACAAACTATGGCATCTCATGCAATGTTTATAGGCATCTATTTTAGGCCACTTTTCCTCCTTTAATTGCGTTTAATTGCTCCCAAATGTACAAGCAATCAGAAAAAAGACTCATATATGTTATACCATCATCTCATTTTAAAACAGTTGGATCAAACATATTATTTATTTACCATGTGTTGAATGTAGCTATGTACGAATCATTGATATTTACTTGAGATAGAAACATGCCAAGAATTTTAGCGTTTTAATTATATGAAACCCCCAATTAACTACATATCAGTTAACTAATATACAATTCGTTGTGCATTCCTTTTAAATAAACATTTGCTTAGTCACGTATGTGTTGATTTGAGACTGTACATTCGCATATACTATAAATATAATACTGCATCCTTTTTACTGTTGGCATAGAACGTTTGCCATATGTATATATATATATATATATATATAGTACTTGTTGTTGTATGTTATATATATATATATATATATATATATAACATACAACAAACAGGCATATATATATCCTTCACTAGAGGATATATATATATATGCACAAGCAATGTACACACATACATGTACACACATACATGTACACACATACATGTACACACATACATACATATTCTTATCGGCTTTTTTGTTAGCGCACTGATTATATATGTATATATATATATATATATATATGTATAGCTTCAAAATAGGTAATCAGTGCGCTAACAAAAAAGCCGATAAGAATATGTATGTATGTGTGTACATGTTCCGTTATTACGGAGACTAATTCAAATAAATATATTAAGGTGGGATTTCTTTCAGTAATATTTTGTTAGACAAATTCGTAGTAAGTGATATGATGAAGCCTCACAGAGACTCACAAACTCAACGAGTCACGTATTTGATCAACCGGCAACCGTTTGTGTGAAAAAAAATGCTTTAGTATTCGTCAACTTGTTTGATCCGCTAACTGGTCAATATTCCGAACTAGACTGTCCGGAACACATTAACATTTGATTGATTGATTCAATAATTTTTTTTAATTTTGTACATAAAATAACTACAGAGTACAACAATATATATATATATATGTGTGTGTGTGTGTATATATAAACACTACTAGACATGTGTTACTCTTATGGATGTGAGCATGACGTGCAATACAATGCGGGTAAATCCCTGGTCATGTACTTTGAATCTAGAAAGTCAAATCTTTCCAAAGAAATGACATTAGGAGGAAAGAAGTTAAACTTTTGCCACCTCTTGTAAATATCTTGGACATGTCATTTCTAATAACTTGTCCAGAGGAAGTTGGAGGTAACCATGCACTAAAGGTCTCACAATGGTTTTTTGTTGATTTTGTATATTCAGACTATGGAGAATCAGAATACGAAGGGTGACAAGCTGTCACCCTTGGGCATTTTGCAGAAATGGCTGGTTTCCATGGCAACCCTATCTCACTTTTGGGCATAAATGAGAAACACGAATATATGCATATATATTAGCAACTATGACAGGTGTTATATTCACTAACGTGTCCATTTCTACGTTTTTCGATGTGATGGATCCATTGGACATGTTATGTTGACAATCTAAGGTGAAGGTCAGACGTAAATGTCAAGGTCAAAAAAAAAATATGCCACACCAGTTTCACGAAATATTATGAAACGAAGCATAATATGCCACAGAGTTCGAAAACACAAAACACACTCACACATACGCACGCACGCATTCACACGCACGCACGCGCGCACGCACATACAAACACAGCAAAACTATAGTAACATTGTATTATAGCAAAACGAAGTGGCAGGCTACCTCACAGCTTGGCATCAATGAGAAAAACGAATATACGCATATATGAACAACTATGACTGTATATTTATGTTATTCGACCTGGGGAATCCGTTGGACATGTTATGTTACCTGTAAATGTCAAGGTCACGCCAAAACAATGCTAATATATACCTTGCGATATTGTGGAATGAATCATTTGTTCAGTCAACTTATCTTGTTGTTTATGATTCTGCATTTTCGTCTTCCTCGTCAGATGCATATTGTACTACCGTCGTGTGTTCATTGTAGCAGTCCACTTCACCTTCACAGTGGCAGAACAGTGAACATGGCAACATTGCCGACGAACACGAGCATGTAGATGATCTACAGTTGTTGCAAGTACACATGATGAGTGTCAAAATGTCTTCTGGAGCGGGTGCCGCGTCGCTTTTTAGCATCACTGGTCGCAAAGTTGCGTTTACTGCATCTGCTGTCCATCCATATTGGAGAGGATCTACGTCAGGTGGAATAGCCTGGGTAGCATGTTTCCAGATGCAGGTTTGCAAGTGAGCTCTCATCACATTTAGTCGAAAGGCCTCATTGGTGGGAGGCAGATACTTCAGCTTTGGAGCCGAGACAATATTTGCCCTTGCAATTTTCAATTTCCACATCTTGTAGCGCACATCGGTCATAGTTGTGGCTTCAGCAAATCCATAGCTTGCAGCTATGAATGTTGTAGATTGTTGGACTACATCTGCAATTTGAGCTGTAGGCTCGCCCAGTTCCGAAAGTTGATAGCCTGATTGAATGACTTTCACTGCTTTAGCCTTTCCAATGCCACAGCTAGTACTGAGCCGCAGTGTCACAGCCTGACAAAGCGTGAGCTGCTAGTAATTATCCAGCAATGTTTCTGTGCATGTTGCCACTTGCTTGGATGTCATTGCATGTCCTGTCTGTGGATGTGGCTTCCATCGTTACAGGGCAGGTGAGGTTTCCTTGTTGGTAGAAATGGATTAACAGTACTAACACGTCAGTATCATCCGAAATGACATTGATGTTACAGTTCATAGCATCAGCTTCCACAATGAACATCAACTAGTGGATGATGATCACATCAGCCTCTTCCTGTGTGTTTCTCGTGTCTTCCCGGTCAATCATTATGCCGTTGTTGATTTCTACAGGGATTGGATCACTTCCTGTTACCACAAGTTTGTGGCGCGTCATCTTTAACTGTTTTCCCCGTCCCTGTAGAGTCGCAATGATCAGATCGATCAGTTGTACTTTGTTATATGTCACAGTTAACACAACTTTCTGTGATGGGAGTAGCATCGAGCGTGAGAGTTGATGGAGTCTGCTTGCTTCTTTCACTCTTGCGTGCGGATGACACCTTTGATACTGTAGTCGACGTATCTGTCAAACACCAAATACACATCAGAGTCCTTCATCTTTCTTGCCACATATGCAACAAAGTTGTCAATAGATTGTTGCACTGTATCTTGTGTTGGCCAATGGACTACCCACAATATGGCTGATCCATCGATTATTACACTGGTGCTTTGGGTGCAGTTCTTGCCGGCACGTCAACGTTTAACTTGTTCTTTAGTGTTGACTTGTTTGTTGCTAATCTCATTTCACCAGCGTTGGTGAACATTGGAGTAGGCATCGGGGCCAACTCATACTTCAGAGCTTTCTCAATGCCCTTGTCTCTGTCAGAAGCCTGCAGACCAACGATGCGCGAATAAATCAAATTGGTGTCATATATCTTTGTGGAGCCTACTTTGATATGTTGTTTCATGGCTGCCATGGTATGCACTTCTTTGTGAAGAGTATAGTGGAACCCGAGAGGCCAACTGCTTTCATACTGGTTCATCATCTGCTGACCTATTGACACAGCTTCATGTACATTCACTGCAGGTTCAGTAGCTATTCTGCCACTCACAATGTGGATGATGTTGTCATTTGGGTGAGTGGCAGGATCAAGTGGATCAATCGACTCTTGCAATTTCTGTTTGATTTTCGATCTGTCGTTATCATCTGATGTCAGCCGAGCTTTCGTTTCCTTTTTGTGAAGATGTTAGTGACATTTCTCACCGTAGGTCATGTCAGAAATGTCTTTGTATAGGACACCAGTGGGTCCCTTTCCATACCACATGAATGTTGTTTCGATCATCATGTCCGTCCACATGCCATTACATACGCCTGGAGTGTGCCGGGTAACATGATCTCCATTCATGAACCTTACGAGGACGTCTGTTGGCATCTCCGAAACTGAGCGCAGATAATAAAAGCCATAGTAAGCATAATTTGGATGACGAGCAGCAAAAAAGTAGGGCATCATATACTCCACAGCAAGCAGATAAAGTGGCCAGTCTGCTTCCTTCTCAGCTCGACAAAACAGCAGCATCATTAGTAGAACATACATTAAGCTATTAAGCTCGTCAACTTGCTAAGAAGAAGTCCCTCCATCACCATCCTCAGTGCTCGGAAGTTCTGTGGAAACCGCTTGCCTGTCTGCATGTGGGCAACCCCTCCAAAAGCACATTCCATGATATCAGAGAGCCCAGTGTCTGCAATCAGGGCTCCGATACATCCCATAAAGTTCATTATGAAGTGCATGCCCCCCAAGCGTAGAATATGAAATTGTTGAATCGTTCTGGGTATTCCCATGTAATGTTCACTGCAACTTTGTAAAGTTGCTGGTCACAGGTGAACACCACAATGTGTTGTTCGACTGACTTCACAAGCCTTTCTGCCTCCAGCATAGCTGTTAGCATTGTGTCTGGATCAGATGGCTTCATGTCGTTCAAAGGTGTGTACACACATGTGGTGTCTGGCCTGACCAGGTGACCCTCGTTTCTATTTAACACACTGTTGAATCCATTCCACTCTGGACATGCCTTATAGCTTGATCACGAAACACAAGTATACTTGCAACGCCTGTTGCTTTAAAAATGAGGAGATCATCTGCAAAATGCGTAGACACTGCACTCAGTAGTGTTCTTCTCGACATGACGGTGCCTCCAAATCTTTGATAAAGTTTGTATATATTTCTGATGCATATCTTATGGGCGATCGATCCGCACCTATGTCAGAAATTAGTTTGGGTCTTTTGAAACTTTACTAAGAACTTCAGTACGACTTGAAGCAAGCTGTACCGATTTGGGTGCCATAAATTAGGTGTTGCAGTCATAATGGTATCTAGCATCAGCTGCATGCAGATCACTGAGAGCTCCTCCTACTCTCACTGATACTTCACTAGCCCACTGATCTCCACGCGCTTGACAAATCTCCAGTACAGCTGTCTTGAATGGCTTCTGGTGGACTCGGTCAGCAATTGTACGAACTCTGGCATAATATGCTTCGTTTCATAATATTTCATGAAACTGGTGTATATTTTAGGTTTTACCTTGACATTTACGTATGACCTTGACCTTAGATCATCAATATAGTGTCCAGTGCATTCATCACGTCAAAAAACATAGAAATGGACACATTAGTGAATATAACATCTGTCATAGTTACTAATATATGCATATATTCGTGTTTCTCATTTATGCCCAAAAGCGAGATAGGGTTGCCATAGAAACCAGCCATTTCTGCAAAACGCCCAAAGTGACAACTTGTCACCCTTCGGATTCTGATTCTCCATTGTCTTTAGATACAAAATCATGAAAATCCCACTTTGGCTGCCGGACTATCTGATGAGTCTGACATGCAAGCTAAAGTGAGATTTTTGCATGCCAAGAGTAATATGTTACGTCAAAAATTCCACTTTTGTTCAACTTCTGCAACAAAATAAACTATTTACAGCGTATTTTGGTAATATCTACATGTATATGTGTGCGTTATGGGTGAACTTTAGACAAGTTAATTTTCAGTAATTCGTTGTTGCATATAACAATTCTTTCAGGATATTGAAATTTTTTCCCATGAGATGTAGCGCTAACCACATGTTTGCTACAGCTAATGTTAGCTCGGGTAAATGTGGAATCAGAAAGGCTATTTTAGCTTAATGAATAGGATTGACATGTCTTTGAATCCCATTATTTATAGCAATAAAACTAGCGACGTGTATTGTACTTCGAAACTGCGGCACCAGTCGGTCCGGGATTTAAATAATGTTTAAACATATTGTTCTTATCGATGTATTTTTTTAATTTATTTACATACTTTTATTGATGTATTTGTATATATGGACATGATGATTGTCTGAAATAAATACATTATTATTATTATATTATTATTATTATTTTATGTACATCTGCAAATTACAATTTTGTATTGAATCAATCAATCAATCAATCAATCAATCAATCAAGCAAGCAAGCAAGCAAGCAAAGTGTTATTGACTCTTTGGAGACAAAGTTACTAAGGACCACATAATACATATATATATATATATATATATATATATATATATACATGTATATTGTGGTCCTTAGTAACTTTGTCTCCAAATAGCTGTGTTCGGCACATTTTCCTGGAATGGTGTCTCAAAAAACACCTGCATTTCTCCAGCAAAGTTCCTTCGACAGTCGGCACCGAGCGAGGTATATATATACCTAGGTACAGTGTTTCTATGCCTCCCTTTGAGCACTTCCACTCCAAACAGGTATCGCGACATCGGTCGAACATGCTATGTTGCTCACTGTACAACCGAAGTCTAGGTCATTCTCGGACAACGGTTATTATTTCTATTGAACAACCATGCCACGTTATATATAGACGCATTATTTACTGTTAGCGTAGAACTATATTGCCCTTGTCAACTTGTTCCATTATATCAGTTTCCCATTCTGTGGTAAGTTTGAGGGAGTCTTTGCTGATGTTTCTTCGGGTCTCATACTACAGTTACTGTTAGGTTTTTTATTTCCTTTTACATAAGAAAACCTATCAAACATTTTATTGAAATGAAAAGCTAGTTCCTTAACGGTAACTTCCTGCAGTTTTGCGTTTATCAATGTGCAGGCCGACACCGGTTACTTTTTGTGTATTTATAATAATAATAATAATTTATACTTAATAATAATACGTTAATGTAATCAATAAAATAAAAAGGATTAATTTTTATAAGACAACTTTATTTGTTTTCCAATTATATATGCATGGCCAATGCAGGATGTGTATAAAGAAATTATGGCGAATCATCGTGAAATCACACGTCAATCGATAATAAACAACGTATATAGGTATATCAGGAACATGGCAAGGTGAAAAGGCTGTAACATGTATGGATTACTACTTCGTAATTTGCCAGAAAAAGAATTGCCGCCACATTATGTACTGTAACATCAGTTATCTTACATGAATTGTCATTACAGAATTTGCTCTAACATCGTCGTCGTTTACAAGTATGTTATCGGATTTACCGATAATAGGCCTAATATATATAATACGTTAAACTTTAACGTATGTAGGGTGGACACTCTTTTTTCCACCTATGACATGTTTGTGTGTAAATATATGCCATTATTGCGCAATATCAGACCTAGATGTTTGACGAATGACGCGCGGCAATGCCAACTAAGATGGCGACTCTTATGACGTAAGCGTCCAGCTGTAGGTTCGGTCGGTGGAGCGGAGAGTTGCTTTGACGGAGAGTGACCGTCACTTCCAATCAAATAGTACCGCTCCACTACCAGTAGCACCGAGCGTTCTGTGGTGTGGTATGCCGCTGTAAACCGACTCTCCGTGCACGGTGAGCGTGTTGGATAACCTGTTTGAAACACGTTTTAGACGATGCCCGTGAGCAACCCAGGCGGTGCGGAGCCGTGTCGATGCGCGGCGTGCGGCGAGCAGATCCTCGAGAGGTACTACCTCCTCGCCGTCGACAAACAGTGGCACGTCAGCTGTCTCAAGTGTTCGCAATGCCACCTGTCGCTCGACTCACAACTCACCTGCTTCGCCAAGGACGGCCAGATCTACTGCAAACATGATTACTACAGGTGAGAGTCTTATATACGTTTACTTTCAGTTTCATTTTTGTATCAAAGGTAAAACAGTAAAGGTAAGTTCTTATATAGTGCAGTATCCAGTCCCCAAGTCTGCTCAAAGCGCTTTACACTTTACTCCCTGGCAGACCTGTTCAATCGAACACCATCTCGACTTCTCTGGGAAGCATCCAGCCAAGCTGCAATTAATGCGCGATGACTCTTCGTACACAACTATCCACCACTGCCTATAGCCAGGTACTCATTCATACAGCTGAGTGAACTGAAGCAACGTATAGTTAACGAACTTGCCCAAGGTTCGACACCGACGCACAGGAGTCGAACCCATCACGGTTTACTATAGATGAGAATCGTATATACATCTACTTTCAGTTTGATTCTAGCTTTGCTTGTACATTCAGGTTCACTAGCAGGGTTTACTACAGGTGAGATTCGTATATATACACGTCTATTTTCAGTTTGATTCTAGTTTCACTTGTACAGGTCCATCCTCGGGGTTTAGAAAAGGAGTGTTAGGCGTTTTAGGGAAAACAGCATATTATCCCATTATTTGGAGAAAAAAAACCCAACTGCATCCCCTTGAAGTTCACCAAAACCTCCAACTGCACCCGTTGAATTTCATCAAAACCTCCCACAGCACCCCATTTAATATCACCAAAACCTGCAAGTGCAGACCCTGCACAAGTACCTTAACTGCACCCTCCCCCGACAACGTAACCGTTGAAAACAAATATAAAACTATTAAACAGTGTTTTATTTTTTTCGCAATTGCACTCTCTCCTGTTTAACAAATTGTGCCATTTTAAACAAACATTCTCCGAAAAAACGAACCCCCGAAGCCCTCGTGAGAACATACATGTACACATAAATAATTACATTGTTTTTTCTTAAACACCCTCCGTTTTTTGCAGAATCACTTCACTTTCACATAACCCTTAAGGATCTTTGGGGCACCACTGACGACTTTTTAACCTGCTCTCTCCACGTTTCCCTGTTCTCCACAGCTCTCCGGGAGTCGGCGAACTCCAGTCCTGTCCACTCTTTGATGTTGTCTTCCCATCTCTTTTTCTGTCTACCTCTTCTTCTCCCTCTCACGGTACCTTTCAAGATGGTCTTTTTCTAGGCCAGATGATCGTAAGATATGGCCGTACCACTTAATTATACGCTTCTTGACCGTTGGGTCAAGAAGCGTAAGGTCCGATTGTTTGATCTTGTAGCGAACGTCTTCGTTAGTAACATGGTCTTTGTATGATATGCGCAAGATCTTCCGAAAGCACATTATTTCCATGGCTTGTATCCTCTTCTGTAAATCTGCTGAGGGTCCATGTTTCACAAGCGTATAGAAAGATGGACAAGACAAGGGAGCGCATCAGCCTTATTTTTTAACTGAATATTCATTGATGTTACTGTCGTTTCAACCTTATAAGTGTTGCTGTTGTCTCTGCAATCCTGGCAAGTATCTCAGGTTTGGAGCCCTCGTCTGTGATGATTGATCTCAAGTACTTGAAGCTTATTATACTTATACTTGCAAGTATCTCAGGTTTCGAACCCTCGTCTGTGATGATTGATCTCAAGTACTTGAAGCTTATTATACTTATACTTGGGTCGTATGACGTGTTCTTGCATGATGACTTCATTTCTCACCCGCTACTGAAGGACAACACAGTTCCGGTGTAACAGCATCGGATATCACCCCGAGGGTATCTCCCCCCCCCCTCCGATTTCACCTCTCCCCGACCCTTGGACATCTCCCACCCCGCAGTTAGCGTGCTGAGCTGTTGGGGTATAGAAATCGATGTGTATTTTGAAGAGAGATGCGTATATTTTGTTGTTAATGCGGCTGTTGCTCTCGTCCTTGTTTCCTGCTGTACAGGGCTGGGGTTCAGGTACAATGTTGCTGAACCACTCTCTGTGTCTCCTCCTTGTTCCCTGCTGTACAGGGCTGGGGTTCAGGTACAATGTTGCTGAACCACTCACTCTGCTGTACAGGGTTGGGGTTCAGGTACAGGAAAACTGAACCACTCTCTGTGTCTCCTCCCTGTTCCCTGCTGTACAGGGCTGGGGTTCAGTTACAATGTTGCTGAACCACTCTCTGTGTCTCCTCCTTGTTCCCTGTTGTACAGGGCTGGGGTTCAGGTACAGGAAAGCTGAACCACTCTCTGTGTCTCCCCCTGTTCCCTGCTGTTCCCTGCTGTACAGGGCTGGAGTTCAGGTACAATGTTGCTGAACCACTCACTCTGCTGTACAGGGCTGGGGTTCAGGTACAGGAAAGCTGAACCACTCTCTGTATCTCTTACCTGTTCCCTGCTGTACAGTGCTGGGGTTCAGGTACAATGTTGCTGAACCACTCTCTGTGTCTCCTCCTTGTTCCCTGTTGTACAGGGCTGGGGTTCAGGTACAGGAAAGCTGAACCACTCTCTGTGTCTCCTCCCTGTTCCCTGCTGTACAGGGCTGGGGTTCAGGTACAATGTTGCTGAACCACTCTCCGTGTCTCCTCCTTGTTCCCTGCTGTACAGGGCTGTGGTTCAGGTACAATGTTGCTGAACCACTCTCTGTGTCTCCTCCTTGTTCCCTGCTGTACAGGGCTGGGGTTCAGGTACAATGTTTCCTGTCGTTACACTGTACGTATGCACGTGTGTGGGGGGGCGCATATGTGCGTGCGTGCGTGTGTGTGTCAAACAGACACACAGACACACATACACACAGGCTCACAGGCACACAGGCACACAGACACACAGACACACAGGCTCAGGCACAGGCAGACGTACACACACCCATACACAGACAGACAGACAGACAGACAGACACACACAATGCGAGTGTCGGCCATTGTCTAGAAATAACCCCGTGCGTGAGAATGTGCATGTGACGATGACGAGAGTGAGTCAGTGCATGCAGCTTGCTGGCGGACCGCCGTATGACTGATAATACCGGCGTCCAGCCCAGTGCCTCGGGCCCGTCACAGACGTGTTTGTCTTTGACAAGCTGAGAACGTAATCTAACATGTTGCTGGGTTGCACTCTTGTCATTCCAGTCACCTCGTATTTACACCCTTTCGATCTCGCGTGACCCGGCGTTTTTCCGCGCTGAAAAAGCGTGGAACGCGAGGCGTCGATGTGCGACTGTGCGGCCCAGTGCGGGCGTTAGCGGGCGATTACGCGTGTGAGGTGTTTATCTCGCGCCGCCTTACAAATGATAGCGCGCCAGTGCGGAAGGGTACAGCGTGTTCCGCTCAATTCACGCCTGTGTTCTCAATTACCGTGCGCCCCGCACGCAGTGCATTTCTTTCTGTTGCCCCAGTTTTTTGAGGCTCGGAGAAGCTCGACGGGTCCGCCTGTCGCGCGTTGTTGAGTGAGACACGGCCGTTACAACCGTCGAAACGGGTAGTGTTTACTTATCCAGTTAGTCGGCTCGCTGACAGCGCGCGTAAACCGCAGCTCGGTATCACGCTTCTTCACAGGCGGGACAGAACTGGTGACGACATGAACGCAACAAACGTGCGAGCGTGTATGCGTGGGCGTGTACGCGCGCGCGTGCGATTGTGTATGCACAGAGTATGCAGTTCAGTTTACTAGCAACGCTCGTTGACCTGTCAGTAGCCTTTATATCCTGATCAAAAGTGGCGAATTTAGACAGTCGTGTGCCTGTAGGCGCAGGACAATTCAGTCCCAAACTCTTCAAGTGAAAATTTCATAAATTAGAATATACATAGGAAAATCGAATGTGATCGAACATATAGGGTAGGCCCCAAAATGCACGAATCGATAGAACGAATACAAAAGCAGTATAGTTTCTTGCTACCCTAAAAGGGAACGACCACAAGACATCGCTGATATTGTCGTTAAGCATGCAGTAAAGATTGACGAGGTTTACTAAAACCCTCAATGTATTGTACACGAGGAAAGGACATCATATTTTAGCAGTTATTGTTAGGATGCGGAAGGTTTAAGCATCAAGTGATAGTCGACTGAAGGCGGCAGTAACGGGATAACAATTAGCCCGGGACGTGCCAGGGAATAAGGAAGACGCAAGGGAACAAAGACGACGCAGCTTCACTGGGCATTCCGGGCGGTTTACCGCGGCTCGTGCTATCATATCGATTATAATTGATAAGTATTATTAGTGGCGGCATGTGAGTGTGTGCAGCCCACCACGCAATAGATCCGCTCTGGTCACCCAGCTTATAATGCACGCACACACGCACGCATATACGCACGCACGTGTGTCGCCAGCGGGTGTGACAGACACGTTAGCATGGGAACTCTAATGCGGAACAAAGACGTTCTGTCAAACGAAGTGCTTTACAAAACTAGAAAGAAATAATGAACAATAACTACATTGTGTAATAATTCCAGAATATTTAAACATAATTTTGATATAGAGTATTACTTGTTGACATTAAATATGGTAGATAGAATAAATTAATGCAAATGGAGATGTGGGAACCATAATTTACCAGTTGCTACGGATCGTTATTTAACATGTCATACTCCCAAATCCTATACTCTTTGTGATATATATATATATATATATATTCTGGTGTATATATATATACACATCAGAATATATATATATATATATATATATATATATACTACTATTCGGCAGCAATTTTGGCATCGCTATTTCAGAATAAGACCGAATGTGCTTAAATTGAGCCAATTACTTAATGTAACAAATATTAAACAATTGTTTAACTTGTTAAATTTGTCGAATATATGATGTCGTTGTTTCCTTTTTCGTAAACGTCATTTACGTAATTATGTTACTTTAATTGCTGTATTATGTATTGAGTAATTAACACACGTAGTGGTTATGTTATTGTTATATATTATATTTGTTACATTTAACTTCTGAAATGTTATACGAATGTTTCGTATACTCCGAAAGGTATCGGGTGAAACTACAAAACCATTTGTCATTTGTCATGTGCTCGGAACCACTCATACCCGTGTGCGTACGCACGCACGCCAGCACGCACACATGCCATGCAGCCGTCAGCGCCGATGTAATGTTTACATAGCGCATTCCTCGGGTCGGCCTTCACTGTGAGTTAAAGCCGGCCGAAGATGTTTCACAAGGCGCGCTTTCCAACTACAACCTGCCGAAGTGGCGGAAGAAACTTGCGCGTAAAGAAGCCGCGACAAGAGTTAGTTGCCAGATTCCATATTTCCTGTGCATAACCATTTTGTCTACTTGCTTTTGGGCTATTCAAATTAAGGAACTTGTGTTGTCGTTTTCCATGTTGGGCAGCTTATCCATTGGCCTCGACTTGAGTAACTTTACTTCTCTGCGGACACCGGTTGATGGGGGAGAAGTCTTCTTCATCGGCCATCCGAACTCGTAGTTATTCACAGATTAAATATGGACCATAAGAGAACGTAGCTATTCTGTTACCATGGAACTTCAGAACACGTACACGTGCAGGTTAAACCCGAACCACCAGAACATGCAGCTAAATGCATAGGTTAAATGTTGGCTGTCGGAACGCATGTATAGCTGTCCCTATTATATGGGTTTATTAAGATATCGGTGCAGTGACTGGATACCCGTGGAGCGCAGTAACGCAGCGGTAAGAGCTCCGGACTCTTGACTGACAGAACGCGGGTTCGAATCCTGTGCGGCGGTGTCGAACCTTGGGCAAGTTCGTTTACTCTACATTGCTTCAGTTCACTCAGCTGTATGAATGAGTACCTGTATATAGACAGTGGTGGTTATTTGTGTACGAATAGTCTTCGCACATTAATTGCAGCGTAGCTGAATTCTTCCCAGAGAAGTTGAGATGGTGTTCGATTGAACAGGTCTGCCAGGGAGTAAAGTGTAAAGCGTTTTGAACAGTCCTGAGGACTGGATACGGCGCTGTATAAGAACTTACCTTTTTACTTTACCCGGCGTGATCTAAACGACCGCTAAAGCGAATGCCGCACAATAATAACATCGCAGATAATGGCGTGAAATCACCAGTTTACCACTAAGACCCTGATCGTTGTCGTAAAGGAGTGGTTTCAACAAGAGGACACGCGATGTGTTCTTTCAACATCCGAATACTGTTTTCATAATGCAAGCTAATATAATAGCAACAAATCTTGCGGTCGCGTTTTCATTTTTTGTGTTTGTATTTTGATGGTGGTTGTGGTGGTGGTTGTACTGCCGCCGCCGCCGCCGCCGCCGCCGCTGCTGCCGCTGTCGCTGCAAAAACTCCTGCGTAAAAGACATCATTATCAAAATTTCTGGTGTGGTTCTACATACTACGAATCCTAAATACCTCCTGACATAGACGATGCCCAGTTATTAACTAGTTTTCTTTGTAGATTTATTACGTCCATAACCCGCGTGCCATTGAATATGATTACACCCGTTAGTATCAAACTGCTAGTGTTAAAATAAACATGATCCGTTCATAGGTTTCCGATGTGCGTGTGCGTATGATTGCACGTGTATATAATGTGTGCGTGTGCGTATGTGTCTGCCCGTCCGTCCGTCCGTCCGTCCGTCCATCCGCCCGTGCGTGTGCATGCATGTGTATATACAATATGTGTGTGTGTGTGTGTGTGTGTGTGTGTGTGTGTGTGTGTGTGTGTGTGTGTGTGTGTGTGTGTGTGCATGCATGCATGTGTGCGTGCGATACGTGCAATCCAAACTTATGTATAATATTCTTATGTCGTTTCTCAGACTGTTCGGCGTGAAACGATGCGCACGGTGTGACATGGGTATATCGGCCAACGAGATGGTGATGCGTGCACGCGACTTCGTTTACCACCTGACGTGTTTCTCGTGTGCGTCCTGCGACCGGCCACTGACCACTGGCGACCACTTCGGCCTACGAGATCGCATCGTCTACTGCGACGCTCACTACGACGCGCCTCTGGCCGGGGAGTTCTCGCTGCGTAACGTGTTCAGCTCTCTCTCGACGCCACCAAATAACGCGCCACAAAACGCTTTCTACAACGGCGTCGGCGCTACGCAGAAGGGCAGGCCGCGCAAACGGAAGTCGCAGGCCATCGACTCAGACATGTGTCTCATGCAACTAGGTGAGTCCGAGTATCAGTCCGGGTATCAGTCCAAGTATCAGTCCGGGTGTCAGTTCGAGTATCAATCCGAGTGTCAATCCAGGTATCAGTCCGAGTATGCGTCCGAGTATCAGTCCGTGTATCAATCCGAGTGTCCGTCCGGGTATTAGCCCGAGCATCAGTCCGGGTATCAGTTCGATTGTCCGTCCGGGTATCATTCCGGGTATAAGCCAGAGTGTCAGTCCGAATATCAGTCGGAGCCTTCTTCCGCATATCAGTCCGAGTGTCAATCCGGGTATCACTCCGAGTATCAGTCCGGGTATCAGCCCGAGTGTCAGTTCGAGTATCATCCTGCGTGACAGTCAGAGTGTCAGTACGGGTATCATTCCGAGTATCAGTCCGAGTGTCATTACGGGTGTCAGTCCGTGTGTCAGTCCGAATATAAATCCGCTTGTCAGTTAGAGTGTCAGTACAGGTATCATTCCCGGTATCAGTCCGAGTGCCAGTACCGGTATCGGTCCGGGTATCAATACGAGTATCAGTCCGGGTAATAGTCTGAGTGTCAGTCCGAGTGTACGTGGCAATGTGTGATGTCATTATCCGTGTATCTTTCCGAGAATACGTGACGGTGTATTGTCTTTGTCCGAGTAGCCGTTCGAGTAAACATGTCTATGTTTGCCGACGTTATCCGAGAACCAGTCCGAGTAAAAGTAATCATGTGTGCTGATGTTATTTAACAAGATTTAACAAGATTTAACAAGATTGCCACTCAGAGAATTAAGTTTAGATGGCAGGTGGACAAAGGAAGCCTTTTGGCTTATCGAGAGTCCAACCCTATTTATTTAGGTGTATCCCGCCCTTCTGAGGTGTGTCGATTTTATTTTTAAACATAGTCACGCTACTAGCACCTATACAATCAGCAGATAATATGTTCCATTCAGTTGCAGTCCTTTGTGAAAATGAGAACTTTCTTATATCTAATCTTCACTGCTCCTTTACTAATGTAACTTTATGTCCTCTAGTCGTTCTATCTTTCTTAACTGAAAAATAACTAAAACACTTCTATCTCATCTCATCTCAATCTCCTGGTCTCTTGTGTAGTTAAACCACATTCTTTTAGGCGTATTTCGTAACTAAGATCCCTCAGTTTTGATATCATTTTAGTCGCTCTCCTCTGGACTCTTTCTAGCATATCTATGTCCTTCGTGCGATATGGCCTCCACGCGTGTACACAATATTCCAAATGAGGCCTAGCTATTGTTTTGTACAGCAGTAGTTTTAGTTCTTTTTCTTTGTACGCCATATTTCGCCTAATTAATCCAAGGATTTGATTTCTCTCTCATTTCCGCACTGTTTTGAAACCTTCATATCAGCAATAATGGTTAACCCTAAGTCCTTTTTTCTTTTACAGTAATAGTTAGTACAGTACCCCCATTGAATATTGTACATCTTCGTTCCCATGTCCTGTGTGGAGGCATCTACATTTCCCAAAATTGAACAACACTTGCCACTTTACTTTTCAGACCAATTGATCAACCTGTCAAGATCATCTTGTAAATGCTGTCGATATCCATCACGTTTAATCCTTCTCAACACTTTTGTATCATCCGCAAATTGCAACACCTTGCTTGCTATATCGTCGTCCAAATCGTTGATATATATTAAGAATAATATAGGTCCCAGTACTGATCCCTGTGGTATCCCACTCAAAACTGATTTCCAGTTTGAAGCCTCCCCATCAACTACTACCCGTTGTCTTCTGTCAAAACATTTTCTATCCAGTTAATTATACCATTTCCTATGCAATGGGTCTTTAATTTAAGCAGTAATCTTTGATGAGGCACTTTGTCAAAAGCTTTCTGGAAATCTAAGTAGATAATAATTATCTACTGGTGATCCCTCGTCTACCCACGTAGTGATATCTTCCAAAAACATAATATATTTGTCAAGCATCACCTCGCTTTTAGAAACCCACGTTGAGATGGGTTTATCAAGTTATGTTTAACAAGAAAATTCACCATGTGATCTTTAATTCGTCTTTCTAATAATTTGCAAATCACCGATGTTAAACTCACTGGTCTGTAGTTCTTTGACTTATTTCTCGAACCTTTTTTAAATAACGGTATAATGCTTGCTTCTTTCCGTTCTAAAGATACCACTCCCTCTTCTAATGACAAGTTGAAAACTGTTGCAAGCGGTATGCTAATTTGTTCTACAATTTCTAATAGTAGTTTGGGCGGAATCCCATCCACTCCAAGTGAGTTATCATCTTTCATAGCCCTTATGAAAGATAATAACTCACTTGTTTAAAAATAAAATCGGCACATACCTTAAAAGGGCGGGATAAACATAACAAAAAGTATTGGACTCTCGATAAGCCAAAAGGCTTCCTTGTCCACCTGCCATCTAGAGTTAATTTTCTGTTGGCAATTTTGTTAAATCTTGTTAAATCTTATTGTCTTAGCTACCATTTCCGGGGTTACAATTAACTGTCCCAAATAGTCTGATTCCGCCCCCTTGAACTTAGCCTCTGGTACTGGCAGTGAACTTAATACCTTCCCTGGTAAACACTGAACTAAAATACTCATTCAGGTCTTCTGCCATTAAGAATCCCTCTGATATTATATTTCCAGCACTATCTTCTTGAGGACCGACCTTATCCTGAACTTTCTGTTTGCTCCGAACATAGGCATAATAACTCTTGCTGTCATGTTTTAGATTTCAAGCTAATTTTTATTCATAGCTTCTCCTTGAATGTCTAGTTTCAATTGTACCTTGGTTAAGTGCTTCTTTATCAATGTTGTAGTCTTCATCATTTCCAGTGTTTCTTTCGGGACCGTTTCCCTTGTTTTTTCAAGAGAATAAATGTATCGACGATGCACTCAATTTCACTCTTTAATATATTCCAGCATTATGTTACTATCTTATTCTTCAGTGTGTTATTGCAGTCTATCTTTGCTAAGTATTTCCTCATGTCCTTATAACCTTCCTTTGTGGATATTTTTCCTATACTGCTTTTTACTATTCTTTTCTAATTTTACTTTGATGGTAAAATGTATCTGGTTGTGATCGCTACTCCCCAGTGGCTCACATATCCTGACATTGTCAACTAATTCATTTTGTGAGGACAAAACTATGTCTCACACATTCTCAACCCTGGATGGTTCTAGCACATGTCGAGAAAGGAAACTATCTTGTACTAAAACTAAAAACTTGTGGTCCTCACTCCCTGTACTCTGTAGAGATTTCCATTGTATATGACCATGGTTGAAATCCCCCATAATAACACAGTCCTGTTTGCTCACTTCCCTTATAGCGTTTTGTACTTTTTCATTCTCCTCTATGCTTATGTTTGGACTTCGATAAACTAACCCAACCGTTAACGTTGAGTTTCCTGTAACTATGTTACACCAAACAGCTTCTTCGCAATCTTCTTCTCTGTCTAATTTTATTTCATAAATCTGGATCGATTCTTTAATATATAAAATAACGCCATCTCCCCTTCTTCCTATTCTATAAAGTTCATTTCTTTTGTTTACTGTGCTCCTTGCATTTAAACAAACGTATTTATATCCAGCTTCAGAACAATTTTCTAGGCTGTTCTTTGCTGATTTGTTTATGCTGTCTTTATCTATGCCTCCAGTTTCAGGTTTCTCTGTGAATCCCCCCTGCGCATCTAGTTTAACTAAATGCAACCTGTTCCATTGTCAATAGATCGCAGCAGGTTCTCTGACAAAACTGCTGCCCCCTTTCCACTTAGATGGAGGCCATCTCTCATGTACATATCTTCCCTCCCAGCAAAGTATCCCCATAAATCTATGAACCCAACTGTCTGTACTTCTGTGCTATCCCAGTTGTTCCCTCCCTGTCTGCATTATGTGTCCCTACGTGTACTAGTATAGACCCTCCCTTGCCATGTCCCAATAGCTTATCTACCCTTTCAGTGACATGTTCTATCCTAGCCCCCGGTAAACAAACAACGACGTCCCCCCTCGCTTAGTGTTTTATTTGACTTTCCCAGAATAGAGTCACCCATGAACACCCTCTCTTTTTTCATTGCCCCCCCCCCCCAATCACTGCCTCGGAGTAGCTCTTTCTCCGGTTTGCATCTGTCTGGTTGTCATCTTTTACCCCTGTCGTCTTCTCACCTGTCACATTCTCTTCCGTTCCATTCTTTCCTGTCGCTTTTTCTCTTGTCACCCTTCCTTCTGTCATCGTCCCTTTTATTGAATTCTCTTCTGTCACATTTATTCTCACTTCCTTTCCTCCCATCGCATTTTCTTCTCTCCTCTCCCGTCTCATTTTTCTCCTACCTCTTTCTCTACCATCACTTTCTTCCGTCACCTTCACGCCTGTCACGTTTCCTGCCGTCGATTCTCATATTTCTTCCCCTCCAATCACCTTCCCTCCTCTCAATCTCCTTTCTTCAGTCTTCTTCCCACTACTCTGCTCCTTCAGTATCACAGTATTCCCAACTCTCTACCTGTCGTCTCTCTCCATTCCACCTATCACCTTGCCAATTCTCATCTCCATCTCCTTCATACTACCTGTCAACCTAACTACCTCCTTCCGCAGACATTCCACCTTCCAACACCCCATGCACTGAAAGGTGGATACCTTTTCCTTAGTATCTGCCCATGATTTCCCACAGCCGGACAAGGCAAAATCCACCCAGATGTGGCAGTCATCGCACACCAAGTGTCGCTTTGCCTTGACGTGCCGCTTGCAAGGCGCCATATCATAATTAATTTAATAATAATTGTAATAGTCTAATTAGCTATTCAATAGTTTAGTCAACTATATAGTCTTTAAGAAGAGTGTTTACTGTGCACAAACGTTACACTTTACGCTAGATTGCCTTGTTTATTTCGGTTATGCAGCGCCCTAGTGAATACGCGGGACACTAGCCACATCAACAAACTCGATTTCCCCCCGACTATCACCCACCGAAACTTCGGCTATGGCCTACGACTAACTTCCTCAAATATTCAATCATTCCACATCGTTTCAGGAATATAATATCCCAAATAGTGCTCGCTCCGGTTTGAATCAGTGTGCGCCGCTGCGGTCGCGGGTTACTGCACGGTTAAATCGCATGTTGACGCAAACCGGAGCGCTATTTGGGCCTCAAAAGTTCCCACAAATCAACATTTTATAACAATGTACTGTATATCTGAAACAATGTGGAATTGGCATAAACACACTGAGGTATCAAATCTGTTCGATTGTTGGACGAGTGACTATCGCGATCGGTCCCGGGATGGGAGTCGGGATCGGAGTGCTTGCACTCTCTATTGTCGTTGTACGATCCGTCAATTGTTTGGTGATAACAAGTAGTTAGTTATACAAAAGTTAAAGAATGTTCGTAAATCGCTTTGTTTTTCATCGCTATAGCTGTAATAAATTAGGAAGTGTTAAAACGCACAGAGACTGCGCTCAAGTCTGAACGGACATGCGCACGGATTGGAATGGTATTCTGGTTCGCGAATCAGTCCCTAGAGGCGCTTCGCAAAACATCGCGCAGGGCGGCGCCACGCGGAGGATTAGGCACCCATCGGAATCTAGTCGGAATGGGGAAACCTATGCCTACGGGAATGTTTATTTGGAAGGACTTGAATATACATCTTTGTTGTATGCCATTGATACGCATGCGTCCCGGGGGGCGCAACGATTATTTTGTGCGTCCGGGTACTGTTTCTACGCAGGATCTTTCGTCCCGTAAACCTCTGTCACAGTGACTATACATATCGGTGGGTCAGTCCAAGTAATCTTGAGTTCGTTTAATTTTGAATAATGATAACTCATTGCGCAAACTATTAAAAATAAACTCCATTGATAAACAACGCATTGTAAGAACACCCATAAGAGAGATTACATGTATATGACAACATTTTATCCTGCCACCTCCACAACACCGGCACCGACGTGTAGTCTGTACAACATAACACTTGAATAAAGTTGTCAATTTGTGAAACAATTCTTTTGTCAGAGCAAAAGGATAAGACTATTCACTCTGTATTTGTTCATACTTGTTTGTTTCACTGTAGATATGATTAAACATTTCTCTTTCTATGTCTCGAGCGAGCGCAGGTCGGTGTATGCTAACATCTCTCTAGTCTGTACGCGGTCTGTGCAGGCAGCCGTGCCTGCGCCCCGACAGTGGGCGGCTCGGAGTTATCAACATTTCTTCCATAACAATTCGACGTGTGAAAATATTTCGATAAATCTGACGAGGTCGCGCCCTGAACTGTCGAATCTCTTATCTTATCGCAGACGGCATAACTCACCGAGTTGTCAGAGGCACGGGTACACGCTCTCGTGGCGAATGGTGCGATGGCCTATATATATATATGTGTGTGTGTGTGTGTGCGCGCGCGTGTGCGCGTGTGCGCGTGTGTGCGTGTGTGCGTGTGTGCGTGTGTGCGTGTGCGTCTGCGTGTTTGAATAATCTAAGCAAAATACGCAATAGGTGTGTTGTATATAGATTTTCAGCCAAATCATCCTTATTTTTCGCCGTAGCTTGACCGGTCCTGACCAAAACATATTTAATAATAATTGTTTAATAATTTCATGAAAACTAAATAACACATTTACGTTTGTATAAACGAACTGGCATGTTTCGCAAAATGTGTCTGGAGCAAGTTTAGCAAAAATATCGAATTGAGTACGAACCATTCTCCCTTTGTGGCACAATAATTATAGTACTTCAGGTTTACGAAGCTTAGTATAATATTATACGTATATAATATTGCGTTTGAATTTTGTTGCAACAATTACACTATTTGAATATAGACCGAACATATACAATTTCAACTGTTAAAACAGTATCAACAGAAGTTCAAACACATCTTCTTCTTCTTATTCTTCCAATACACGCCTAGCCTCAACATGCTGAGGATACAGGCGGTGACATATTGTTGTTGTATTATTAATTGAATAATAATATTATTTTAATGTTGTCTGTATAGCGAATGTGTCTCAGTCACTCAAGTTATGTGCTCTCATGCACTGTAGCTTTAATTGGTCCAACTCCAGTTCATATATTCGCTGGCTGTCGTGAGATTTAATCATAAACGCATTATTTAATGACGCGATCATCCCTCAAAGCTGCGTCGGCCATTACCAGCCGCAGGGGATGTGACGTCACAATGAACAAATCTGCCACTAATATTGCTGTCGGCGCTATAACGAGTCTCGGTCGTGCACGTGAACCGCACGCGAATCACACGTCCACACATGTTTATTATCCGTCACCTGGAATAATGCACGTACACAACCCACGGAACATCTGCTTGTGGTAATGCGCGGATGGAGAACGACTTGTTTTATTCTTTGATATACTGTACGTTTGATGCATTTGAAGTGGTTTCCGAAACATAATTTAAACTGAGTTTGCTAGTTCGTCAATCGCATCTGCATTTGCGCCGGTACTTCCATGCGTATGTTCGTATACGCAGTTGGGTGCGTGCATAAGTATTGGAGGCACAGCCGTGCCATCGCAGTGACTGCGGGCAATGCTGTGCTGCTACCACCACCATCGGCACGCCATGAGCCGTGGCCTGCATGCCGACAGACGGCGAACGGGACGGAGTGCTGCAGTCTTCTACCGGTCTCACGTTCGCTGCGTAAACGACAATGTGTACATTTATAGTGTGTCTCTATCAATGTCTCAGCGGGAACTGTCGACATACACAGGCGGGCATTGTACACGCGATGCCCGCTCTTGTTATCGACATCTCGCTCTCATTGAGCCCGGCCAGGTGAAGCCGGCGAGCATATGTCGCGCAGACGTAGGCATATGCGCTGTAAGTAATATGGTCTTTGTGCGAGGAGAACGCGAGACGTCCTCGCCGTGCCGTGACAGAGAGCGGCTTTGAGCGCGGACGGTCGGCGGGCTTTGTGCGTCCCGCCGCGACGAAAACCGAATACCGGGGATCGAGGCGCGCTTCGTGAGGTACATTGTGTGGACAGCATAAAGCGGGCATGACAGCCATTGTGAGGCGGTCACAGCGTGAGGTCGCGCTCTCACACTGCGCCTGTCTTCGCCTCGCTTTGCCTCAGCGGGCAGTCGCTTGCCGCATCTCGACCGACGCTTGTGAGAACGCACGTTCGTCGATGTTTCTGCTTCGATGATGCCTGCATGCAGAGCCTCCAGTCGACGTGAGCGTGGGTGTCGTTACTGGCATCACGCACGACCGCGTCCACTTCACCGGGGATTCAACGACCGGAATGAGGCTTCTACTTGAACGGCCATACGTATAGCGAAGGATGGCAGTTACAGTTAAGATGATATATGGAAACGGACAGAAATGTATAAGCAATACACCGGTCATGATAAAACACCCGTAGCAGAAAACGTGCTTTAAAATGGCCAGAATAGACGATATGTATGTTTGAAATATTTAACGGAGAACCAACTCGAAGAGGAAGCGATGGTACATGGAGGTAAAACAGTTGGGTACGAAAGGGTTCAGTTCTTCACACAATCTGCGGTTCTTGCGACTCTTCAAAGCGCTCCGACTTCCAACCATCGTGGACAATCATGTTCATCCTTAGGCCAATCGGACTTCTATGGAAACCATCCAGAGCAAGAGAGTGATTCGTTCACATAATCATGCACATCGTTGAATATGCCACGTAAACATTACAGCAACCGATTGAACTGAAGCAAGATCGACCGAACTAAATAACCCATCCAGATCTGGAGCGTTAACCGTCTGTTCAGCCCGTGGTTACCTCTGCCGAGCAAGATAATCCCTCGAGTGCTACTGGACTTTGTGGTCACGATTTCGGCGTGGTGCGCCAACATTTGTCCACACGATTTGGCACGAAATTGCTCACATAGACGGCCGAACATTCCTTTGAACGATCTAGTTTATCGCTTCCCACCTGTTGCTTGTGATTACTGCGTCCATTTCTCAAACCTGAGGACCCGAGTTCTAGGCACGGGTGGGCCGTGCTGCTGGCTAATTTCTTTACCGTATCGTTGCCTCTGGCCATGCAAGAATAGACGTAGAAGTTTAGCTTCTATTCTGCGGTTTATGAGTTTGTTTGAGGATCGCAACATGACTGTCGAGGAAACACGAATAGTTGCCGGTAGAAGTCGCTGCAACATTTACAACAGTTTACGTGATTCCACCAGCTGTGTGTATATTTTCATAAAACAGAATTGACAGATATCCAGCTAGGGCGGGTCGCACATGGGTTAAACATTGCTGGACCCTTGATAATCCTGTGGTTCCGTGTCAACGCGCGACCAGGAGCATGTTGGTTTAGATGACAATCTTGTTAAACCTTCGCTACAAACAACCGATTCCATTGTGTCTGGCAGCGATCAGAGGCGACTATTGTGTACTTGTCAAAGAGAAAGCTGTGCAAGAGAACAATACCAAGACTAGCAACATTGTGCAGGGGCAAGGAGAACGCGGAACGGATAGACCGACAGATAAACAGGTCTACGGACAAACAGACAGATCAACACATGTAGACTCTAAGACATAATATATACAGTTAGGAAGGCACACATACAGACACAGAAGACGCACATACAAGAACCAAAGATTGACGTGTTTTGACTGCTGCGTCACTGTGGACGAATTACCACGTGACTACTGAACAGCAGGTCACACCCGACCGTTTTGTGTCATCGTCGTGTGACATGACATACCAAAGAGGAGGTCGTGTCAGTCTTGTGTAATCATCGTGTGACGAGAGATACAAAATAACAGGACATGTTAGACTGGTGTCATGTACCTCGTTTAATACTAACCAAAAATCTCAAATTGCACCCCAGTATCCACCAACCTTCCCTAATATTTAGGGCTAATCCTATCTCCAGTCACCCACCTAATTTACTGGGTGACTGAACCGCCCAAGCCCTCCCCGGTTTCAACGCCTGTTGGCATTGTCCCTCCGCTAAACGTTTTCATCTTTCTTTGGCTGTTCTTGCCCATCGCACCGCATGTTTAATTGTGCCAATCATTGCACAACACGAATATTAATATCATTTAGTAAACAAAACCTATAACATCCTAACAATAATTATATCGATTTATTTTGCGTACAATGCATATAGCCACCTTATTTATAAGTTAACAGTAAAGAGCTTTGCAATTATTTTACCCAAGCACATCTCCCAACATATTATATTTAACATGGAGTTATTATTTCACAACAGTCATCGTGGAGTAATTGCAGCGTGGCTGAATGCTTACCACCGAAATCGAGATGGCGTTCGATTGAAAATGACAGGGAGTGAAGTATAAAGCCCTTCGAGTAGTGTTAAAGGGAATAAAAACATATATTGCTCGAATTCATGTTATATTACATCCTGCTATCTATTTCCACGTCCTCCAAGCCAAAAAAATCAAAAAAGTCCAATGAATTAGAAATTCCACATTTTATGGTGTGCATCCGGACATTTTCGAATATGCATATTTTTGGCGCGCTTTTCGGGATGCCGAGATGTGACGTCACTTATGACTCAAACTCGCATCAGGCCGACCCTTTCCATGCATTCAGAGCATGTTTACAAGTATAGCTTTTGGGTCGAAACGAGCGTCAGAACGAGTTATTGTGCAATATTCCGACGTAATACAAACACTAGTCATCATAGAGGAACAAACATTTATCTTACGGTTCCACATGAATCGAATTTTATTCAAAACAACGAATGCGAATGGGCCTACAACAAGTCGACTAGGTTTCGCCGAGCTTGGGCTCGTTTTCAGAATAATTATATCGAATGCAACCAACGGGAGATAATCTACACCAATAAACATACATAGCAAACATATATTGTATCCAGCTACATAAAGTAACGTGTATAATCTCATAATATCACTAGAATATCGATATATGAAGGAGTTGTACAATTTATCATAACAACTTAAATCAGTCAGAGAGTTTCCGTTGGTCCCGCTAGCTCAGTGGGTAGGGGCGTTGGTTACTTGTCATTTATTTTACAATCGGGCGACGCCGGTTCAATCCTGACAGCATGCAAACCTTTAATTTTCTTTACACTTTTTTTTATGTTTTCACGAAGTAATATAAACAAAATCATTTTATACTATAATGCACTGTTTGTAAATAATTTTTATTTTTGTAGTAACTATTTATTCGCCACAAAAATGAAAATATGGTCATTATATAACGATGTTTCTAAATTGTATTTATCCAAACAAATATAATGTAATGGATATGTAATTTATTAAGTGTAAATATATTGTACGGTAATATATTGTAATTATAATGTGAAAACAGATTGAGATCTGTCTGGATAAATACATTTTAGAAACATCGTTTTATATAATGACCATATTTTCATTTTTGTGGCGAATAAATAATTACTACAAAAATAAAAAAATATTTACAAACAGTGCATTATAGTATAAAATGATTTTGTTTATATTACTTCGTGAAAACATAAACAAAAACAGTGTAAAGAAAATCAAAGGTTTGCATGCTGTCAGGATTGAACCGGCGTCGCCCGATTGTAAAATAAATGACAAGTAACCAAAGCCCCTACCCACTGAGCTAGCGGGACCAACGGAAACTCTCTGACTGATTTAAGTTGTTATGATAAATTGTACAACTCCTTCATATATCGATATTCTAGTGATATTATGAGATTATACACGTTACTTTATGTAGCTGGATACAATATATGTTTGCTATGTATGTTTATTGGTGTAGATTATCTCCCGTTGGTTGCAATCGACATAATTATTCTGAAAACGAGCCGAAGCTCGGCGAAACCTAGTCGACTTGTAGGCCCATTCGCATTCGTTGTTTTGAATAAAATTCGATTCATGTGGAACCGTAAGATAAATGTTTGTTCCTCTATGATGACTAGTGTTTGTATTACGTCGGAATATTGCACAATAACTCGTTCTGATGCTCGTTTCGACCCAAAAGCTATCCTTTTAAACATGTTCTGAATGCATGGAAAGGGTCGGCCTGATGCGAGTGTGTGTCATAAGTGACGTCACGATACCACGTGATCGCCTAGCTCATTAAAATTTAATTTTCCGCGGGAATCGCTTCACAGACGGGCTTAAAATCGAATTTTACATACAATGTTAAACTTTGTGTACACATGGAAAAAGGATTTTAGCTGGTTCCTTATTTTTATTTCCTTTAATGACTGGACACCGCGCAATATAAGAACTTACCTTTTAATACCTCACGTGACGTCATCTCCTGAACTCGGACTTTCTTGTCTTTATGCAGGACCACGAAAGGCACTGATAAAAAATCTATCGAGATAATTACTTGGAAGTTTCAATTTTGCCAACTCTTGTAATTTATAAGACTTTAAAGAAACATTAGCTATGGTTGCCCTTCCTCAAAAACATTCCAGGCTTCACGTAAACCTTCATACACGTATTACTTTCGCAAGAAAACAAGGGTGCATGTTACCGTTAGATAATTTCATGCCGGGGGGCTTTCGGGGAGGGATCGACGTGCGTGTTTATATATACAGTTCCCCGAGCCCCTTCGCTGGCCGCGCGAGAGACTATAGGCCGTTCGTTGTGACGCCGCGTCACTGACACCTGCCCTCAGGCCCTTGGCTGGCCCCACACCTGTCTCCGAGGAGGATGTAAAGGAATGCATGCCCACATTGATACGCACCATCCGCTGTTCGCGTCGCTACGCCGCTCATAGCGCCACGCTCTCGGGCAGCCAGAACGTTGGCCAGGCACTCGAAGGGGATGCCTGGTTGGGAGTTTTTCCCCGCCAGCAATCGGGCCATTTCTTTCCGACCTGATTTCACTCAGTCGCCGCTAGACCGAACCTGTCACGGATGTCGATCCCTTGTAGTTCTGGCGTGTTCGAGTCACGGAAATAACCGTTACATAACGGTGGGTCTATCACAGGAACTGCTCTCCGCCGTGGACTATATAATTAGGAATATACTTACTTTATATACTCATACCTGGAAGAAATCCCGTTTACTTTCACCTGTCTCTCCTTTAAGTGTATCTGTAATTTCGACTGCATTTAATTTTGCTGAAAAAGTTCCTCAAATTGGAAATATTAATTATATTAAAAGAAAACAACCAAAAGTAGCTGAAACGTTGAGAAGTTAGTGAAAAGAACTAAATGTGCTAAGAAGAAATTAAGACTGTTATGGATTTAATATGTTCGAAATCTTTTGTCAGGTATACATTATACCCTATAACCAGATAGGTGGGTTTGAAAAAAGAGACTGGTACAATTCACAATTATAATTATTGTCTTAATTATTATTTTTATAAACCCAGTTAATTGTAACCAAAGTCTAATCTGGTGTTCAAATGTGTCTTGCGTGAATAATTTAATGTGTATGTAAGAAAGTAAGTAAGTAAGTAAGTAAGTATTTGAGAAAAATGGGTGTAGTTGGCTGAAATATCCTCTGGTAAGGAGTTTATATTTCGCATCTGAATAAAATACACAATTGAAAATATAATAATGAAACTGGAGTATTCTGTCATCTGTTCAGAAAACTGGAGTATTCTGTCATCTGTTCAGAAAACTGGAGTATTCTGTCATCTGTTCAGAAAACTGGAGTATTCTGTCATCTGTTCAGAAAACTGGAGTATTCTGTCATCTGTTCAGAAAACTGGAGTATTCTGTCATCTGTTCAGAAAACTGGAGTATTCTGTCATCTGTTCAGAAACTGGAGTATTCTGTCATCTGTTCAGAAACTGGAGTATTCTGTCATCTGTTCAGAAAACTGGAGTATTCTGTCATCTGTTCAGAAACTGGAGTATTCTGTCATCTGTTCAGAAACTGGAGTATTCTGTCATCTGTTCAGAAACTGGAGTATTCTGTCATCTGTTCAGAAACTGGAGTATTCTGTCATCTGTTCAGAAACTGGAGTATTCTGTCATCTGTTCAGAAACTGGAGTATTCTGTCATCTGTTCAGAAACTGGAGTATTCTGTCATCTGTTCAGAAAACTGGAGTATTCTGTCATCTGTTCAGAAACTGGAGTATTCTGTCATCTGTTCAGAAACTGGAGTATTCTGTCATCTGTTCAGAAACTGGAGTATTCTGTCATCTGTTCAGAAACTGGAGTATTCTGTCATCTGTTCAGAAACTGGAGTATTCTGTCATCAGAAACTGGAGTATTCTGTCATCTGTTCAGAAACTGGAGTATTCTGTCATCTGTTCAGAAACTGGAGTATTCTGTCATCTGTTCAGAAACTGGAGTATTCTGTCATCTGTTCAGAAACTGGAGTATTCTGTCATCTGTTCAGAAAACTGGAGTATTCTGTCATCTGTTCAGAAAACAAAAAAATATAGACAAATTTGCTGCCCCATAAATTCCACAGCTGTTGGAATAATAATTATATTTCTGTACAACGTGCAGAATAAAATAAAATCGATGATAGTTAAAGAGAATTTACGCTTTCTTTTATTCTTACTTTTATTATATTAGTAGTAATAATATTTAACAAATATGCCATATTTGGCATACCAGTATAAGTTCAGATTATATGAGGAGATACATAATATTTGTTGGACATAGTCAGTCGAGTTACAAACCATAAATATGCATTATACAATGGCTGATGTTATATATACACATACACCGTATGTATCGTACACAATGGGTATTATTTGTAAACATTGACGTGCAACAATAAGAGCATTATTCCTTTACCGGAATATAATTACGACACAACGCTTGATTATTTTGATTATATGGCTCATAATCAAAGGCTCTTTACACGGCAAGTAAACTATTTGGTGCCACACAAGAACGTCTATAATAGGTCGCATAGTTTTAGTCTGGTTTGTATTGTAATTGTGAATATCATAGGTAAAGTGAAAAATCATTTCTTAGTGAGTAGGTTGCCATGTAAGAACACCTTCAAGAGGACGTATATTTACAATTTACTTTGTATTGTGATTGTGAATATCATAGATAAAATTTATAAAAATTGCTAACGAGTAGTGTGTGTGTGTGTGTGTGTGCGTGTGTGCGTGCGTGCGTGTGTGCGTGTGCGTGTGTGTGTACTATACTATACTGTCCTATACTATACTACTATACTATACTATACTATACTATACTATACTATACTATACTATACTATACTATATAGAAATGGAAGGGATTTTTCCGGGACGGCATGACGCGCATGCATTTCCCAGAAACACGACCTTCCGGAAGGTATTTTGGAGAGTTAAATGTTACACAAGGATAATAAAACAATATCCAATGAACTATTTAAAAACTGACTGCGTTGAAATTAACTTGTTATTTAATAATGCATCTAACATTGTCTTAAGAGATAATTGATGTTGCAGGCGTGGGGCAACAGGAAGGTGACCAAATGAAGCAGGACATGTACCAGGACCAACAGATGACTGGAAGACAGAAACGCATGCGCACTTCGTTCAAGCACCACCAGTTACGAACAATGAAGTCGTACTTTTCTCTCAATCACAATCCGGACACAAAAGACCTGAAACAGTTGGCCCAGAAAACGGGACTCAACAAGAGAGTGCTGCAGGTAATTCGTGTGAACGTGTCAATGGTTTCCGTTATGTTCGTACAAATACACTTTACCCGATTTGAGGGACGTGAAGAGGGGAACACACAGGGCTAACGCATTGTGCGGCGCGTGTAACAACGCTTTGTGCCCCCCAAAGTCGGTCAATGGTTTATAGCAATTTCAGTGTTGTACTTATTTAGTTATGTATTTACTTGCCCAGTCAGTTGTTTGAACATTGACATTTGCTTATTTCCTGCATTTAATGGTGTTCCATTCTTTCAATGATTTAAAAAATATAATTATATTAAAAAAAAGCAACGAATACATTCATGATGCTCTTTGTAACACACCAACGATACTTTATAGAAATGGCATATATATATGCCACTTCTGCTGTTGCTGAACAGAATCAGATTTGATATCGAGTTCATTAAAATAAAAATATATTACACACGTCGCATAGTGGAAATGATTTTGACCAGATACAGTATGTATATATGTATGTGTGATGTGTGTATGTGTGTACGTGTGTACGTGTGTTCGTGTGTTCGTGAGTGCGTATGTGCGTGTGTACGTGTGTACGTGTGTACGTGTGTACGTATGTGTGTATGTATGTGTGTATGTATGTATGTATGTATGTATGTATGTATGTATGTATGTATGTATGTATGTGTATGTATGTATGTACGCATGTATGTGTATGTATGTATGTATGCATGTTTGCATGTATGTCTATGTATGTATGTATGTATGTATGTGTGTATGTATGTATGTATGTATGTATGTATGTATGTATGTATGTATGTATGTATGTATGTGTGTATGTATGTATGTATGTATGTATGTATGTATGTATGTATGTATGTATGTATGTGTATGTATGTATGTATGTATGCATGTATGTGTATGCATGCATGCATGCATGCATATATGTATGTATGTATGTATGTATGTATGTATGTATGTATGTATGTATGTATGTATGTATGTATGTATGTATGTATGTATGTATGTATGTATGTATGTATGTATGTATGTGTGTATGTATGTATGTATGTATGTATGTATGTATGTATGTATATATATACTTATAAAGGACTATTAAAGATCGACTGAGAGATGTCGACAAAACGCGAAGTTAACTGTTATTTTAATGTGGCTTCCACAGCGAAGGCTGCTTGTAGTATATATATATATATATATATATACTCTCTCACACGCGCATAACCTCTTTTGGTTGAGCACATAGCCCACACTACAAGCAGCGTTCGCTGTGGAAGCCACATTAAAATAACAGTTCGCTTCGCGTTTTGTCGACATCTCTCAGTCGATCTTTAATAGTCCTTTATAAGTATATATACATATATATATATATATATATATACATAAATACATTTATGCGATGCAATACACACGCATATATATAAAATTATATATAATATCTACCAACACACTGCATATATCAAGTATATGGTATAACGTAAAGTAATAAAAAATATATATTCTTCTTATTCTACAACTGACATTTCATATAACTTTTTACGTAGATAACTTTCATAATAAAGTATAACTTGCCACAACATTTTATAAATGCGCATATTTTCTCGTAACGTCTCGTGTCGCTGCCATCGACACTACATCAGGTCAACTATTCTCGGTGACTGATTTACACGATACGGCACGAACATGTCATTGTTATGTTGCACTGCGATGTAGCACGAATGCACGAATGTCATTTAAAAGTTTGTTCAAATAATATTTATAAGCTACGTAGGAGCGTGTTCCGTTTAACAATATTACAGTTATGTAAATCATGTTTACTTGCTGTAATAAAACTAGTGATTTAATGCGCATAATTGTATTTACAAAATACAAAACCCAAAGTTGTGATGACAGCGAGAACATATATCATGTTGTAGTGATAGCAAAATAACGTCGGTGAAATATACGTTGATATACTGAAAGAAATAAGATGATGAATTGATGCCAATTTGGCGATATACTTTTTAAAATAAATTTGGGAAAAGCATGAACCGACGTTTTAATTCAATCCAACATATCGTTCGTTATATTACAAACACAGTATATAAAGATGTCGTTATTGACGTGGTTTTAAAACTCCTGTGAGTTTACATTGCACATCCCGCTGTACGTTTATTCTAATATATTTTGTGTAAGTAGCTTAACTAATATGCGCAGTCGTATTAACAAACATATTTTGTTAAAATCATCGAAAAAATTCAGTCTATTCGTTATATATATATATATATATATATATATATATACTCACATACACGCACACGCACACACACGCACACGGACACACACACACACACACACACGCACACACACACACACGCACATATATATATATATATATATATATAAAACATAAGGCACTTTCGCCATTTCCCGCTAATTTGTTCACTTTGTTCGACGACTTCACCAAAATAATTAATTTGCAATAACAAGCTAACGTACACACTGCAGTCTTATTTATAGCGAAATTGGTCGAAATTGAGATGGCCGGTTACAACTTTGATTTGAGAAGGAACCCTTGACTCAGGATTGAATTCACGTTGACGTTAATAACCCTTTTTAGATTTTGTGCGTCCTACTTGGACTACATGGCGATTAATGTCGCTTTAATAAATCGCATATCCTTCAACCGCTATCACATGGCGCAAGTAGAAAAGGATTTGGTGAAACGCATACTATAATCCTATACTATAATCTTCACCTCTCATTGGTCATGCAGTATTTATTGGTCTTGGCGCGGTTCCACAAAGTACAGGCTATTCACTCGAACAACGGCGAATTGTAACACAATGGTTTATTCGGTGTCGTTCCAGTTGCGCGTTCTCATATATATATATATATATTAGCGCGTTCTCATATATATATATATATATATATATATATATATATATACATATATATATATATCCCTGTATATATATATATATGTATATATATTTATATATATATATATACAGGGTATATATAGATCTATATTATATATATATATATATATATATATATGAGAACGCGCTAATATATATATATATATATGAGAACGCGCAACTGGAACGACACCGAATAAACCATTGTGTTATAATTCGCCGCTGTTCAAGTGAATAGACTGTACTTTGTGGAACCGCGTTTTTTCCAAATCTCTCAGTCGATCTTCAATAGTCCTTTATTAGTATATACCAAAAATGCGAAGCGAACTGTTATTTAAATGTGGCTTCCACAGCGAAGGCTGCGTGTAGCGTGTTCAACCACAAGAGGTTGAGCGCGTGTGAGTGAGTTTTGGCGCAAAATAAAATGTCGTCTGTGTTGCGGTTGCAGGTGTGGTTTCAGAATGCCCGCGCCAAGTATCGGCGGAACCTGCTGAAAGGTCAAGGCAAACAGAGCGGGGACGAAGGCGAACTCAAGACGGGAGGTTCTCGTCACGAGGCCTCGCTGTCGGAGCTGTCAAGCGCCACCTCGCCCGCCATGTCCGACTCGAGTTCGACGCCATCTTTGCCGGATATGACGTCATCGTCGCGCGACGAAAACATCGAGCAGTTGTCGAACAGCAATTTGACAGAACTGTTTAGCACGAGTTTGAACACAGTTGATGACGGGTACTGCTGAGCAACCAACCAGCGATTCGCATTCACTGATTCCATTTACAACCGGAAGTCAACGATTTCTACCGGGCGATTGGAGATATTTCTTCTCCGTGATTTGTGTGTACATAGAACTATTGCGAATAGCTGTGAAGTCGACTGGGTGGAACTTAACGGAAAATCACTGATTTTTAACAGGATGCAGACGCCTTCGAAATGGGTTGTCAAATATGACTAGTTTTCGTATTATTCAAACTGTGTGCTGCGGTCAGTTTGTGGTAAGTCGACTTGTCGATTCGAGAGGAAACATTGCTCAAGTGTAGGACGTGCATCTTACGTGAACCGTTCTCTAATTTAATAAGTATTTGACTGATTGACTTCAACAATTTGAAGGAAAAACAATTTAGTCCGCACGCAAGTGTGAACGCTCTTAACACACATCGCACTGACCAGGGGCTCGTTATATACCTGCGCACGTCGTTGTGCGCGTGAACACATGCGCACGCACACGCACACACACGCACACACGCACACACGCACACACACACGCACACATTAGCACTCTTTTTCAATGTCAAAATGATATTGCTTGTCTGCTGATGTTACTGTCCTGCGGTATTACTTGTGATTATTTGTGTGCGTTCATTGTTGTCTGTAAAAAACCTGTTATCTTTTGTGTTGCATTGTCTCATCATTTCAGCTAATAAAACACATAATTTACTGTACTGGGTATCTTCGTTTCATTTTATGGCAGATGTAGTTGGCAACTTTCCTTTGTAATACTTTCGAAACTATCCTGCATTTATAATAATTATACATAGGCATAATTCGGTCACCTATACTTCAGGGGCGGTGTCAGTTCTCCCTACGAAGCACTTTCCCCACAGTGCTTCCGCACTCTGTAATAAAGATACACATTTGACTCTTTTTGGTCGCAAAATCGTGATCCCATGAATGCTTGGCTCCGCTAAGTTATGTATGTAGGCATCCCTATTAGACATTGTCAACATCAGTTCATGCAATAGGATTAATTGGGTTGTAGATGTAAAAAAATATATTTGTTATACCATATGTCATGATTACAATAAAACAACCAGACTTTGTCCCTTTAAGAATCTGCTTAACATACGAATAAATCAGCTGCTTTGCGATTCGTCACTGACTTTCACTCTTGTTTATACTTATAAACTACTTGACATTCTCTGCTGGTGATCGGATGCGAATCAGCAAGAATTGATCTTCTCGATGTGTTTTGTTCCAGTAGTGGCTGTTAATAATTAATTCCGTAACTTAAAGATACTGCCGTCCGCAGACGTTGCTGGTTGCATGCATGTCTGTACGTGTCGCGCCAAGATACGTGTACATAAATACACATACACAGATTTACTTATATACATTAGAGAGAGATACAGAGAGAGAGAGAGAGAGAGAGGGGGGGGACAGAGAGAGAGGGGGGGCGAGAGAGAGAGAGAGAGAGAGAGAGTGTGTGTGTGTGTGTGTGTGTGTGTGTGTGTGTGTGTGTGTGTGCGTGCGTGCGGGTGTGTGTGCTTGCTTGCTTGCTTGCTTGCGTGCGTGCGTGCTTGCGTGCGTGCGTGCGTGCGTGTACATCAAAAGAACAGTAAAACTCTTATAACTTGATAGGACAGAGAAAACAATGTCAAAGCAATTCAGGGTTGCTGTGTTTGGCAACAAAGAGAAGTAGGTCGAGCATGCTCATGTTCGCGTAGGGCAGAAAGACGTAAATAAACAGACGCGCTAAGCCAGCGTTTATTGTGTTACGTAGGTTAGTTGTTAGTTTTATAGTTGTAGTTAGTTGTAGTTTATCAGTTGTATGTGTGGATGGGCACATGTGAATAATGGCGCAGTTGGATGACCAAACAAGCCACCTTGACAGCGTGTCGTTTAATCGTTAGCATCCTTATCTACACAATGACACAGGGGGGACTGGATAACGAGGCAGAAGCCCTCACTGTTCATGAGACAACTGTCAGACCATACCACACTGAGGCCAGGCTGAACAGGACTGATCTATTAGTGAATGAGAGATACCCCTATCTTGGTGCCTCTCCAGTCAGTGTGAGGTCATGTGGTTGTCACAGCGATAATCTGGTTGAAGTAAAGTGTCCATTTTAATTGAAGGGACAGGATCCCATAACATTTTGTGACAGTAGCTTCTGCATTGACAGACAAGGGAATTTTAAGAAAGGTCACATGTATTACTCCCTGATTCAATTGCAGATGGAAGTCGTTGGTATGACTGAGTCATTTATACAGGTGTTGCCAACAAGATTTACATAACTTCAGTAACAAGAAATGATGATGAATTTTGCCTTGTGCATGTTACTTGATAAGTTTGTAAAAAAATGTTTAACATACTTGGCAAATCCTTGTGAACTAAGCTTTTCTTTGACTATATCGGGAATGTTATTTAGTAAAAGCGGCAAATTATGCATTTCTTTGCAAATTCATGTTTAATTTTATAAGTGTATATTTTATTTTTGACTCTTGTATCGTGATTATGTACATCATAGTTAAACTTTATCCACCAATTTGGTAAATAAACTGGTAAGTCATTGTGTAAATATGTATAGTAAAATTTTAATTGTTGTAATTTAAGGTTGTCATCTACTTTTAATTAAAAAGTTGAGTTTTTTGTGAAGTGGTTCTGTGTAATAATAATAATAACTTTATTTATACACTAAAATCCAAAGTAGAACTCTGATCAGTAGTGTTGACAACAGTCGTTAGAAATTATAAGAAATAAATATAATAATAATACAAGTAAAACATATAAATACAAATCTGAACTAGAGAAATTAAATCAAAGTGACATTGATGTAAATTATATTATATATCATCCGTACTAAAAATAAGTATATATATAAATACAAAAATGTATAAAATAACTATATAGTTAATTGCGAGATAAATATAGTATATATATATATATTAGTTAATTAATAAATAATAAATAACTACAGTAATACATTATTAGTTTCAACAAAAATTTCAGATAATAAAGTAAATATGGTGTATGACGACTAAAGTATAAAATTATGACGACTAAACATTAAAAGCGAGTTTAAAATAGTGTGTTTTAAGACGAGCTTTAAATGTGTCCATGCACTGTATCAGTCGTAAATCTTCCGGCAACGCATTCCAGAGGGTCGGTCCTGCGCACGAGAACGAGCGACGGCCGTACTGCTCAAGGTTGTGCCGGGGTACAGTTAATAGTCCACAGTCAGTTGATCGAAGTGTGTGTGGGAAATATAATTACTTAAGGTGGTCATTCTCAGGGCTTTTATGAAGTTTTATTATTATATTTGATTGAAAGCCCCCCATAATGCAATAATTAATGTGTGGCACTATTAAAGAATTATATAATATTATTTTAATATGAAGAGGTAACACGTTTCAATTTGTTTAAAATGCCAATTTTTTTAGAACAAGCATTTGATATTTTTTCAGTGTTTTTTTTCTCCAGTTTAGATGTGTATATATAATTAACCCCCCAAAATTTAATTCCTTGACTTGTTCAATAAAACCTGTTCAGAAGTGGTCGCTACAAATCCTGGTGTGTTCCTTGGGCGTCCAATGCATACGATGGATAGCTGTGATCCATTTCCCTCTTATTTCACAATCAAGCGGCATTCTATAAAATCTAACAGTACACATGTTTGATAAACGATTTGTACACCCAACAGCACAACAACTTGATGGCATTGTGAAGTATATTTCACGGGAGCGCCAAAACAAAAACACGAATTTCCATTGTTGCGTGCCTGCAGCGAGAACATTCTGCCCTACAAACAAACCGCCACGTGCTTTTAATTTATTCATTACGTCAAAACGCAACCCCGAATTGCACTTTTAGAGTCCAGACCCCGGCTGTTAAAAAATCATTCAGGCGTGACGTGATTGAAGGTCGAACAGTACACTATACGCTTAATGGCCAATGGCATGTATACACATCGCGTAGCATGCAGAGTGAGCCAATAAACATCCACTCAATATATTAACGCAGCACTAACGAATTTGTTTGCATACATATATATATATATATTTATACAGTATATATATATATGCTCACACACACACACACACACACACACACACACACACACACACACACACACACACACACACACACACACACACACACACACACACACACACACACACACACACACACACACACACACTGTGGTACCTTCCTTTCTCACCACGTTATTCAGTATAAGACAAATTAAATCGCTTCCTAGTCACTATGCTGTCATTACATTAATGCATAACAGCTTTTCATGAAATTCATATACTGCATGACTTGCATCGATGCCAAGATAAAGTATAATTGTCTGGAGTAAATGTTGTGCGAGCTACTAGGAGTAGTTGTCGGAAGTTGATAAATTAAGTAGTAGTTGGTATCGCTATCAGGAGTAGTTGTTTAAGTAGATGTCGGGAGTAGTTGCAAGAGTAGCTGTCAGGAGTAGCTGTCAGGAGTAGCTGCAAGAGTAGCTGTCATGAGTAGCAGTCAGCAGTAATTGTTTTAAGTAGCTGTCTGGAGTAGCTGCCAATAGCAGCTGTCGGGAGTAGCTGTATGGAGTAGCTGTTTCTAGTAACTGGGGTGTTGCTGTTGGGAGTAGCAGTCGGAAGTATATAAAGGGATTAGCTATCGGGAGTAACAATGGAAAGTAGCTATCAGGAGTAGTAGTCGCAAGTAGCTGTCGGTGATAGCAGTCGGAAGTAGCTAATTGTCGGGTCTAGCTGTCGGGAGAAGTTGTTTAAGTCGCTGTCGGAAATAGCTACTGGGAGTCTTAAATAGTGATCGAGAGTAGCTGACGGAAGTATCTGTCGGGAATAGCTATTTGACGTAGCTGCCCGTCGTAGTTGTGTGGGTGTCGCGAAAGTCTCTCACAGAGGTTCCAGGGTTCTATTGGTGTTTGTCTCTGAATAACCCGGAAAGCGTGGCACGGGGTACGCCCCTCGGGTGCTCCTCGTGGTGCGACCCGCCTCTGCCCTGCCCCGTCGTCTGTCCACCCTACCCCGCGAGCAAGTACTTGTCGATTCGGCCTCCCAGTCACGTTACAAACACTTATATAGCCTAAATGGTGTTTTCATCCCGGGCGGCATTGGGCCGATGTGGCCTTTTAAATGATTGCTTTGTTGGTCCCTATTGTTCGCCTGTTCATCTTATATAAGGAACCATGCTGTCCGCTCTGTTGCCAAAGGCACGTCTCCAATTATACAATTTTAATGACCGTTTCGAGCGCCACATGACGCGGCTACCTCGGGGGTAAATTCCCCGCGAAACTGTCGTCCGCGACTACACAGAAGTGGTCGCGTTGGTTACAGCAAACGTTGACGCTGCCGGGAACTCAGTGCTATTGTTCGTTCTTGCTGCTTTATTGCGCTGCTGCGGCTTAATATGAAGTCGTGATGAATGCATAGGCGGATCATAAACCCTTCATCTAAGTACACAGAGTTATGTCGGCAGTCATTCTCCACTCGGCGTTATTACTCTAGTCATTATTCGTATTCACCACCGATATTCTATGACGAATATTCAATGTTAATTGTAGTGATATTGAGTCAATTGCAGTGAGTTATCGACTTAGCTTGTAATTAGGAAGCATCACTGGTGTCCAGATGAAGACGGAATTCTCGACACCAGTACTAATAATGATAATAACGATAACAACTGGAAAGAAGACGACGACGAAGACAACATTGCTCTTTGCAGTAAGATCATAAAGATCTTCATTATACGGTAGGGTCCTGTTTCAAAGATAGCATTAGAAATACAACATTTAAATAAACAATAAAAATAGAAATACCAAGGGAGCAGATCTTTTGCGCATAACTTTGCAGAGTTCAACACATAGAAATACTCAAGATGACTGTACTTCGACATTGTACACGCGACAGCGTCAGACATGTGGATATATCTCCAGTCATCACGTGCGCAGCCCCATTCAATATAAAAACGCATAACAGTATAATTTAATAAAATTCGGGGCGCTGAGATAATTATATCGTTAACTCCACTAGAACGTCACAAAATAACATAAAAATACAATCTAATTTCCTTTAAGCGGAATAGTCTGTGTTTGTTGCATCACAGTTGCTAATGTGGATTTACACTACCACCGATTACGGTAATGATACCTAAATGTCTAACAAAAGTGTAAAGTTTCAGGATGCGAATGAATATTTTTAATATTCGTATATATCGTATGTCTTACAGACATAATATTATATGCATTTTAATAGTTTGTTCTATGATCTAGAACAAAATGAGAATTAGTTTAATAAAAATTAGTGGATTAATTAGTTTTATAAAAAAATCCATAATTAATTGTATTTGTAATTTTATTTAAATAACAATATATATATATATATATATATATATATATAATTCAATAAATTAAATATATATTTTCGTTTGTTATACTATTATTTATGAACGGGTCATGTAATTTATAATATATATATATATATATATATATATATATTAGTGTTACGCCAGTTGCTGTAAGAGGAGTTTATCTACTAAACACACAACCTATAATTGCATTACCTACGAGAATTTGATAGAAACATGACCAGGCGCAGTAGCATATAGAGTGACGTTGACAGAGTCACTGTCGTCTTCGGCACTTCCCGATACATCAGCCCAGTGCTTCCGGACTTCCGGTTGCTTAACGCGCATGTCAGCGTTGTGAGTTCCGTAATTAGTCATCGACAAAGGATCCAGGAGACGACAATGTCTTTTGTTACGCTTATTCATTATTTATTACTGCAGGTGTTTCTGTGTTCTTGCCCTTGGCGTTATATTGTACGCGTATAAACAGTTAAACACGCACATGTATAAATACGCAATCTACGTTATAAACATAAACTATACGTGTGTTTTTATATATTACATTATATTATATTATATTATGTTATATTGTATTGTATTGTATTGTATTGTATTGCATTGCATTGCATTGCATTGCATTACATTACATTACATTACATTACATTACATTACATTACATTATATTATATTATATTATATTATATTATATTAAATTATATTATATTATATTGTGTGCGTGCGTGCGTGCGTGTGTGCGCTAGTGTGTGCGCGTGTGCGCGTGTGCGCGTGTGTGCGTGTGCGCGTGTGCGCGTGTGCGCGTGTGCGCGTGTGCGCGTGTGCGCGTGTGCGTGAGTATTATCAAGCGTGCGTGCGTATATGCGTGCATTTATAGTGTGCAATCTATTATATTCTTCATTGTTCACTAGTCACACACGCACGCACGCACGCAATTTGTATTCTGCATTTTAATCTAAGCGTTCCTACAATAAAACATCCTGTTGCTCTGCAGCCTTTCCCACACTCTAGGAGCCTAGATCTACGCGTCCCTTCCATCGGAAGCCATTCCCTTGTGTCGAGTTAGCGCTGGCAGACGGGGTGATTGACACAAAACAGCCAGAAACAGACGTTCCATAATTACTTAATCACTTGTTATGAAATCTTAGTAGCTCACATTGATAAACGTTTTAGCATAATTACAAGCCGGTATAATAATTGTATTTAAATGAACAGCTTCCTTTGATGTTCACCATTAATAATGGAGTTACTGTAGTATCCGGTTGATGTGCAGCAGCGAATGACTCGCTGATTGATTGGCTGTAATTGCGCTGATAGCTCCGTCACAAAAGCGAGTCAGGTTGAGATTTCAATTGCCTGATGGTCGGACAATGACATTAGGTTCAATATTCAACCAGGCATTGTCACTCAGTGATTTGACTTTCTAGTTTTGTTTATATACTCTATCTTTTCTAAACACAAAAAAATATCTCCATGGGCGGTGCAAATAACGATACGCGTCGGTCTGTGTGTGTGTTGACTTAAGCTAAACCCGACTCCGGGAAACAAAATGATTTCAATATTGTATTGCTGAAATGTCAAAACAAACTTGTCAACTTCCCTGTACAACCAATTTTGTTTGGCCAGTGAATGTAGACGTTAAAATAATGATAATTTGAATTTGTTGTACATCATACAACGCATGACCTCACCACAGAAACGTCATCATATGTAATTTATGTGTAGTTATGGTTTGAAATTTCTCACACTTATAGACTAACATATAAAAATTAGATTACTGACCATTCTTCAGGAGATTCAATTTTTCTATTCGTATTATTTCTTGTTATATACATACGATTAGCGAGAGTCTCTATTGTAAGTTTTAATATGTAAACAAGAAATGATATGAATAAAAAAATGGAATCTCCTGAAGAATGTTCAGTAATCTAATTGTTATATGTTAGTCTATTCATATATATAATCAGTAATAATGATCACTATATATCATTAGTAAATACAAATTAATATGGCGTATATATTGTTTATTACATTTATAATATATATATATATATTTAATCAACTTGTGTAATCTAAATTGATATTTGTTACTTTAATTTTATTTGGTGAAAATGTACTTCTTGTTCATGTTCCTGTTCGAATCGAGATTACTTTGTTAGTACAAATGATGCACTCGTAACATGACGACAGTCTCTGTATATGCGATAACTACTTATACCCCTACATGTACAGTACATGTTTGGATATTGTAATACATTATTTGTTCTGTAATTATATAAGGACGGAATGTCAATTATCCCTTGCAGTTGTGTTCGCTTCCTGTTGAAGACGGAACACGGCGAGTCAAGTGTGAAACTCGAACTCGCCCCAAATGTGACGCGTCTTATATCTAATTCCCCCCCGAGGACGTTGTCAATTGGAGCCGATACGTATTCTATGTAACTCATTGGCGTCGATTTCCTGTCCCAGATCCCCGCTCCCTGGCAAAACCCGAACAGCCGGGAGATCTTGGATGTGGGGAGTGTTCGGGACTCGACGGGGGAGAACCGCGCATTGACATTTAACAAGTTAGTCATTACCAATTAAGTATACTGTGTCGTGTTCGGTTTGCTCAACAAGTTCTGGTCGCCAAGTAGACCACGTACATTCTGTTACAATACAAATAAGAAATGATGCAATACCCATGTATACTGTGTCGTGTTCGGTTTGCTCAAAAAGTTCTGGTCGCCAAGTAGACCACGTAAATTATGTTACAATACAAATAAGAAATGATGCATTACCCATGTATACTGTGTCGTGTTCGGTTTGCTCAACAAGTTCTGGTCGCCAAGTAGACCACGTAAATTATGTTACAATACAAATAAGAAATGATGCATTACCCATGTATACTGTGTCGTGTTCGGTTTGCTCAACAATCAAGTAACCACGTAAATTCTGTTACAATACAAATAAGAAATGATGTGTATACTGTGTCGTGTTCGGTTTGCTCAACAAGTTCTTGTCGTCAAGTAAACCACGTAAATTCTGTTACAATACAAATAAGAAATGATGCATTACCCATGTATACTGTGTCGTGTTCGGTTTGCTCAACAAGTTCTGGTCGCCAAGTAGACCACGTAAATTATGTTACAAAACAAATAAGAAATGATGCATTACCCATGTATACTGTGTCGTGTTCGGTTTGCTCAACAAGTTCTGGTCGCCAAGTAGACCACGTAAATTATGTTACAATACAAATAAGAAATGATGCATTACCCATGTATACTGTGTCGTGTTCGGTTTGCTCAACAAGTTCTGGTCGCCAAGTAGACCACATAAATTATGTTACAATACAAATAAGAAATGATGCATTACCCATGTATACTGTGTCGTGTTCGGTTTGCTCAACAAGTTCTGGTCGCCAAGTAGACCACGTAAATTATGTTACAATACAAATAAGAAATGATGCATTACCCATGTATACTGTGTCGTGTTCGGTTTGCTCAACAAGTTCTGGTCGTCAAGTAGACCACGTAAATTCTGTTACAATACAAATAAGAAATGATGCATTACCCATGTATACTGTGTCGTGTTCGGTTTGCTCAACAAGTTCTGGTCGCCAAGTAGACCACGTAAATTATGTTACAATACAAATAAGAAATGATGCATTACCCATGTATACTGTGTCGTGTTCGGTTTGCTCAACAAGTTCTGGTCGCCAAGTAGACCACATAAATTATGTTACAATACAAATAAGAAATGATGCATTACCCATGTATACTGTGTCGTGTTCGGTTTGCTCAACAAGTTCTGGTCGCCAAGTAGACCACGTAAATTATGTTACAATACAAATAAGAAATGATGCATTACCCATGTATACTGTGTCGTGTTCGGTTTGCTCAACAAGTTCTGGTCGTCAAGTAGACCACGTAAATTCTGTTACAATACAAATAAGAAATGATGCAATACCCATATATTCTAACATCATTTATTTTATAAACCCCAAATATGATTATAATTCTTGAATGAAATGATGATCCGGTTTATTGGTTTTTATAATTATGTATATTTACCACGCACCCGTAACGTTATTCTGCTGATGAAGACCGCACAGAGGTCGAAATACACCAAACAATCGAAAACAACTTGATAGGTATATATGTATAATAATAAATATTATTCTTTAAATACAAGGTGCAATTGTTGCCAAAATTATATATATATATATATATATATATATATATATATACACACACACACACACACACACACACACACACACACACACACACACACACACACACACACACACACACACACACACACACACACACACACACACACACACACACACACACACACACACACACACACACACACACACACACACACACACACACACACACACACAAGCTGTCGCAGCTATTCAAGTTGGACCGTTTCGTAACATTAAAAAGCCTCAATTATTGAAATGTTTCCATATCAAAATACACATAAATTAACACGGTTATACTTTTCATCGCTACTGTCGTAGTATATTTGCTGTCAGAAATTATATGAAATGGAATTCAACAAAACCTATTATAGACCCTGTAATTCACTGGTCTATATGCTCCGCTTGCCTTTTGATGTCATCTTTCGTTGGATGTGTACATAAGATTGCGATAGTAGATTTATTTGCATCTATACAACATCTAGACTGGTAAAAATTTATTTACGTAACCTATATACTATCGTGATCTGTCGTCTATTACAATTTTCCAAAATATTTATTATTGTTGCTTGAAATATATAATAAGTCCTTTTAAAGACATCCAAAGAGCGCACTGTGGTAATTATTGAAATGAACGCCCAGTAGTTGGGTTTTATAAAGATTTACACCTATGTTAGTGTTTTTTAAATAAATTTTGTTTTGTAGTCTGCTTTGCCTCACTGATATGGTGTGTGGTAATGCTACATACCGCCATTGTCCAAGCATGTTCATCATAATGAAATGTGTGATATTTATTTTTCATGATACAACAAATACATCGACATATAAAATCTATAAATGGTCTGGTTTTTTAAGCAAATGTGTGAAACATCTGGTTTAATTTTATTTTACATATATTTAGCTACACATTTTCTCATCCAGAAACTAACGACGCAACTACGTATATTTTATAATATGAATACGTCCTAAAATTGTTTCTTTTCCATATACAACAACAGTTTAATGTTCGAACAAGAATTAACTAAAGCAAAGATTAAATTAATAAATACAAAAGATAAAGATCTAGTTAAATATATTGAGAGCAAGTATGAAACGTTGACGGCATGTATTTAGGCACACATATTATCAGTATGATGCTATAAGATTGATGTCGCAGTGATCGTCGGTGCGCAGTGAATATTGATGCTGGCATAGTAGATGCAAAGACGCGGTCAACACGTAGGTGAACAAGCTTAGTTGACCTGAACCATATTAACTCGTACAACCTCACCAGGAGTGCATAGAAACTTGCCCCATGCATAAATGATTGTGCTGCAAGAATAACTGAGTTGTCGATCTGTCTCGAAACAGAAACGTCTCATACGTTACATTTCTGCATCTCGCCAACGCTGTTATAAATTATGTAGACCAAATTGATGTATTATAATACGACAAAAATCGATTTTCTTGTGAAAACTATGATCGTCCTCGGCCATTTTGCGATGAATTTCTGAACAGTGGTTTTCTGTTGGCAATACCATATTGTAACCGGTACCCTCGTGTATTAGTGCGTGTGTTTACGTTCTTTCAACCTGTACAACATACTATTTTAACGATCCTCAAACGAAACATCGATCATCCATTGCAAGGATAATATGAAAACAGGGTAACATACATTGATTCTGACAAAAAACATCATCATCCATCCTCGGCGTGAAAGACCTTTGTTGGAGTCGGTCCGTTGGCAGTCCGGGTTGACGTATGAGCGGAGTCGGTCCGCCGACAGAGCTAGTTGATGTATGAGCGTAGTCGGTCGACCCAGGAAGGAAAACGATCAATAACTGCTTGTATCGACCGTCCATCGCGAGACGCCATATTGACGGCTCGCGCACAAAGACAACGCTGTCGCTGATGTAACTGGCTTCGTTTGCTCCCCAATTAGTGAGCGTTCGCTGACGCTGACGCGCTTCGAGGAACTTCTAGGAAGTGCGCGCAGGTGGAAACGACACCGGCTTGTCGGTCGAGTGTCGCGCACAATGGAGACGATTGCGGACGCACGTGTTTACGCGTCAACGCGCAGGAATCTGTCAACAATAAAGTCAACGTCGAGTTTATTTTGTCCTACAAACACTAATTGGACGGACGGAATCGTTTTCAACTATTACACATGGATATGCTTTATGAGTGTCCAGTCGAACATGTCCATGGAAAATACACCGTACAACTAGCACTTTGCATGGTCAGAATTAAGAAATTTCATATAAAACGCCAATTTATTAATATTATTATTGAAGGTTCTATGAGAAGCAGCGTTGGGATGGGTGTCGTATGTTATCAAAGAAGACACGGGATACCTTTCAGTTGGAAGAAGAAATTGCAGTGCATAATATGTTAATCTAAATGTCATTAGTCACTAGCATATGGTGACATCGGCCCTGTGCCCATTGAAACTCACCTGTGACACAATGCATATTAGATTTCAGAAATGGACCATATGGCGAGGTCCGTACTGGGACCAAATGGTCCGTCTTAACAGTCCCGCATGTCTCAATAAGACCAGGTCCTCGCATGCCTTCACGAAATCAACGCATCGCGTTAAATGGTCCTCAAACATCATCCCTTCAGCGAGCAGCCCATACATACATAATAATAAAATGCCTTCATAATTTCATGTTTGTTCCATAAACATTGCTAATTGACACGTTGTCTGTGTCACTGTTTGACATGTTATAGCAACATCACTGTTTGACATGTTATAGCAACATGTTATAGCAACATGTTATAGCAACATGTTATAGCAACATGTTATATCAACATGTTATAGCAACATGTTATAGCAACATGTTATAGCAACGTGTTATAGCAACATGTTATAGCAACATGCCTGCCACGCGCCTTACAGTTGCACCTGTGTTACTGGGAAACAAGAAAGTGACGAGTTCAGCGGGTAAATGACCTTGCGAAACTCAAAAGGTCAACGTCAATGTATCGGAATAACCGTCGATCATTAGTAGAAGTAAATAATGTTTACTTGATAATATAGAGGATCTTATGAATGCGTGCAAACAGTTGTAATTTATTTCATATTACCCAGTATAAAGCGCAGTAGCGCAGCGGAGAGAGCTTCGGACTCTCGACTGAGAGGACGCGGGTTCGAATCATGTGCGGCGGTGTCGAATATTGGGCAAGTTCGTTTACTCTACATTGCTTCAGTTCACTCAGCTGTATAATTGAGTACCTGGTTATAGACAGTGGTGAATATATGTGTACGAATTGTCTTCGCGCATTAATTGCAGCGTGGCTGAGTGATTTCCAGAGAAGTCGAGATGGTGTTCGATTGAGCAGGTCTGCCAGGGAGTAAAGTGTAAAGCGCTTTGAGCAGCCCCGTGTACTGAATACTGCGCTATATATGACAACTTACCTTTTACTTTACTTTATAAAAATATCACACCAAGAAACAACCAGCAAGTGAAGGACGTGTGGCGGAAGACTGTACTCTACTCGGGTGGTTGTGTCGTTACAAAGTAATCCAGGGAGTCGTTGCCGGGAGTAATCCGGGGCTCCAAGGGCAGAGGGTTGGGCACATCAAACGTCTGGCAGCACCGTCTCCCAGTTTGGTTGATGCAAATGTCCCAGATCTGATTCGGGTGCATATAGTGCGTTTGATGAAACTCGAAGGCAGGTTGTTGTTCATTGAATGTGATTTTAGCAAGACAATTATATAGTGTAATTCCTAACAACAAATTCAAATTGTAATGTATGTTGTTGTTTTTGTTGTTATTATTATTATTATTAGTATTATAGTAACGTCTTTATAGTTTCGAAAGTTTCCGTTGATTAGTTCTCACCGGCATTAGGGTTAGTACCGGACGTCAGATGGACGTTAATTGATTGTTCACAACGTTACGCTTGTTTACTGCGATTGTTCCGAAGTCCGCCAATCAACTTGCGTTACGAAGAAACACTGAAATTTACGTCATGAAAATGTTATGTGCGAATATTTCAGGAAACCGCAATTTGCGTGTGTCTGTGCGTGTGAAGCGCTAAACAATCAATACGTTCAAAACAGACCTGAAAACCCACCTCTTCAAAATATACTTAGAATAAGGCATGATGTGGACACGTGGACATTTCCTGGACACTGTATAATACTGATCTTATACTATTTATGAATATACTTTTATTGTATTTATTATTTATTATATTACTTATAATATTGCAACATTTACTATGTACTAGATATAGGTTATATTTTAGAATAGTGCTTTTACAATTCTTATATTATTTATCAAATCGAAAACAATATACTGAGATACACAAATGTCAATAATCTCCAAAAAACATAACAAGTGGAGTGCCCCAAGGATCCGTACTTGGACCAATCTTATTTTTAATTTATATCATTGATATAACTAACTCTACGTCTCTGAATCTATTATCTTTTGCAGATGACACAACTGTATACCAATCAGGTCCTCATATTGATACTTTAATTGACAGCGTAAACCAAGAATTAATACATTTGTACGATTGGCTTTGTGCCAATAAATTGTCATTAAATATAAAAAGAAAAAGACATATTTAGTCCACCGAATAGCAAATACCAGGTAAATAACTGTATTAAAAAAACCAGTGAAATTATTAATCATGTTGGAAAGGATGACAAAGAAGAATCGGTGAAGTTCTTAGGAATACATATTGATAAACATTTAACATGGAAAAAACATATCAACATAATCAGTTCTAAAATATCTAGAGCAATTTTTACAATTAATAGAATGAAATTTTTTTTATCACACAATGCTTTAAAAACTCTCTATAATATCTTAATTCAAAGTCACTTAACTTACGGTGTACAAGCATGGGCCAATGGAAATACCATAAGAAAGATAGAAATTATAAAAAAAAACGCGCTATACGAATAATTAACAAAAAAGATATAGAAGTCACACCGATCCTATCTTCAAATCTGAAAATATACTTAAAATCACTGATATTCACAGGTTGCATGTATCATTATTTGTGTATGACTATCACCATAATACACTGCCTAAACCCTTCAAACATTATATACCAAAAAAGAATCTAGCCACTAACGCCAGAATTACTAGACAACGTAACCTCTTATATACAGAGATGCCCAGAACACATTTTAATCTAAATTACCTAAACACCATTTTAAAACTATGGAATAATCTCGATCATAAAATACAAAACGTTAAATCCAGACAAAAATTAAAATTGTAATTATCCAATCAATATCTCGACAACTATCTCAGCCTCGTGCATTGCCTAAATCCCAGATGTGCGGAGTGCAATTAAATAATTGGTAACTTTTTATATCTATGTTTGGATCCGCACAAATTTCTTATCATTGTTTTCTAACAGTAATTTCCTACACTAATTCGTGTCCTTCTCCATCGCATCCCCAGTCCGTTGTCACACAGAAGATACCATACACTCGTGATAATCATCATATACGTATCTGTAAATATAATTCGAAATATATGTTTATGGGGTCACAGGAAGACGGCATACAACATGCCATGTGATCACCATGCAACACAACTTAAATTTGTAAAACGGTTGTTTTGTCTACGTCTACTGTTATGTTGTTGTTGTTATTGTTGCAAAATAAATTTATTTTAATTTTTATTATTTGATTTTGAAATGACTATTTTTAAAGTCGTTAATGGTCCAATACTGTGCAAGCGCCATGAACGTCTCTTCGGCGGACACCGGCGCTATATAAGATATCATTATTATTATTAATAATGTTGTTACTTTATAAAATCAACATAGACACAGTTTCCATTTGTGTATTGTTTAGTGCGAAATTATTACTTTCTTATATATAATTTATCAAATAGATGAATGCAATACCTATGTCGATACTGTTATCACCTTTTATATATATTTTTAATATACAGTTGATACTTCGTTGTATCGTCGTGTCTATATAATATGTTGTTGAACCCCGTTCTTATTGGGTTATATTATCATATAAATACAAAAGGTATCTCAGTTCTAGATGTGCAGACAATTTCCAATGTTCGTGTGCGAGTGTTACTCTTCTAGCTTGCCTGTCATAGCTCGATGGTGAGCATAGTTAAGAGAGAGAATTCAAATAAAAACCTGTTTTATTCATGATCGTGGCGACGGATAAAATATACCAACCAGCACCCAACGGAATTCGTTTTTCAGGGCAGTCGAACAAATGTAGTTGTTGCCATATGTATGACCGATAAATTAGCAATGACAATGTTGCTTCGTACTTCTAAAACACCAAATGCTGTGGCTTTTTAATTTAGCCAATTAGGCATATAGCATAAACTCAATGCTATAGTATCTGTTCGCATATTTTAGGTGAACGTGGGCAAACTTGTATGACTGTCTGTGCTCATTTAACCCACCGCCTCAAAAGTTTCACCATTTTTCAGTATTTATAAATTGCACCATTTTTTATTTGTCCATGTTTTCTTTTGATTTCCCCACATTTCTTCACTGACTTATATGATTGGCTGTCGATGTCATGTGACATCCCATACGAAACACATCATACATATGATCAGTTGTTTATGGATGTTATATCAAGCCCCATACATCAAGTTAATAATTATACCCTCTGTATACTTAACGTATGCACACGAGTAACTAACTTAGCATTGCTGTGTAAATGTAGCGTAAATAAATAACTGTAACATAAGCATCTATTTATGATTGAGCTAGGGTACGCATGGAGGTAAGTTTATGTTTTCCTCTTAGACGACTTAAACCTCGAGCGCCAAACTTCTAGGGATTCATCTACGACCACTAGAATAGGACGTAAGACCTAAATACCAAAATACCCCATATATGTCAAAACACAATCACGTTTTATAGGGTATATCAGTTGTTTGGAACGTAAAACGTAACTTAACAATCGCGGGAACCACGAGGCGGCAATTACTTCAGGAAAACGGTCCCCGCGTCGTGCATTTGGCACCTTGAAGTAGACGCTGACACAATGTTTATGCCTGCCCTCATGCCAGTAGTATAGCAATACGAATTTTGTTGGCAATTCTACACTATTACGACTAAGGCCTATTGATGGATGTGAACTTCGCATTCTCTCCGACTTTCGTCATTTTGAACAAACAACGAGTATCTGCGAGCGCCTTGTGGTGTTTATGTATCGCTGCTGTGTGTTTCGTAACATTTGATAAGTTAATATTACTAACACTACTGTCAACTACCAAGACATCCCATTTTTGCTAGTATAGTATATAGCGTAAACGTGTAATTGTAGCGTAAACATATGACTGTAGTATAAACGTATGACTGTTTGGTGAAAACGTATTTAATTTATTTTAACCGTAGTACGATCTAGCGTAAACTTGTAACTCTTACGTAAACGTATTACTGTGGAACAAATGTTTAACTGTGGCGTAAAAATAACTGAAACGTCAAACAAGAACACCGAATTAATTGGGTTTATCTGTGTTTCCAAACAGTCGATAAAACCCGCGCGTTTACCAAAAGTTTCGATGCCTATTCTGCACACGACGTCTATTTTTGCACGAACGTGTTTGAAGTGGAAAAACGCAACGTAGGTGGAAGCGAGGGTTGTTTGTTTTGCTTGCCAAAAGGACGTGGCATGACCCGCAGTTAGGTAAATAGTGGCTGAGATTTACGCGAGAAAACAACCTGGCTTACACAACTAGGCTGCCACCCGCAGCGACATGTGTCACCCGCGGCGACCGACGTCACCCGTGACACGAGTCCCGCCGCGACACATGCTACTGTTGATGACGTCGCACTCGACGCTTGGACACAGCGCCGCGCTTATCGCTGTTGTGTCACGCTTACAATTTAAAATGTCAACAAAGTCCGACTGAGCGCCAATACGCAATTATTCAATTCCCCATTGACCAGTCGGTGTTACGTGTCAGACGCGTCAGAGTTTTGCTGCAGAAAATTACTTGTGAATTTTGTCACGAAATTACGTAGTATTGCAAAGAAATCAAATTCTAGGAGTGATATTATCATATGCAACATTTAAGTAATATAAAATTTATGTTATGTCTATAGTGTTATATTCGATAGCAACACTCTATAGTCTTACATGCGGTGACCTAAGCAATTGTATAATTTTGAGCATAGCTATATCCAAAAGAAGTAGGTCTAGAGTGTAATAAGGATTGTCCCGTTCAGTCTGTGTGGAAGGTTTACATATTTGAATGTTGTGTTTATGCATATTTGGCGTGATCTCTTTGCCAAATAAGCAACGTATACCCTTACTGCCTTTAGTGCATACCGAATGCTTGCATGTATAGACCTACTTGGGAATTTGAGCGAAGCCACCTTGTCATAACATTACTCACTTCGTATACAATCATTCTGATATAAAGGTGGACAACTATTTTCACACCTCTGGCGTTCGGGTGTAGCCTTTGTTCGTCAGCAACGTTGTGTTTTCTATCACCACCAAATCGCTAAACAGTTGAGTACAAATTATTCGTTTACAGTGCCACTGTACACTCCAGTAACAAGTATGTTTACATTAATGTAGGCTACACCTGCCATTCATTATTCCTCCAAAGACCAAGAAGCCACAACGTCAAACACCGGGCCCTGTGACCTGTCCGACTCACTCTAGCTATTACGCTCACTCACATCAGCCTTTCGATATAGGGTTCTGAAGCAACTAACTCAAATCAGGTTTGCTTCAAAATAATTCTACCTACTTGATGGTACCTTGTTGTTATGATCACTTTTCATGCCACTCTTCATGCTTAACGACTTTGTTGTATTTCGCCTCTCTGAGTTCCTATTTCAGAGAGGACTTAGGGGCTATGGAAATTTTATTATTATTATTTGATTATTATTATTATTTATTATTATTATTATTATTATTTCACATTGCTGTTTCGTTGCTTTCCCGTGTCGTTGGGTCTCACAGTCACATGGCTCCACGTAACGAGATAAACGACACAAATAACCCTATTGATCGGTTAAATAATATTGGTTCTCATACAAAAGATACAAAGATTAATCAAGACTACTTGTTCTTTACATATGGCACTTGTTTAGCAAATATATTATGAACAATGTTTAACCGACTGTTAGATTTGATTTATCATCTCTGTCAACTCCACCGTTCAGATTATGTCAACTTTAGCTTCCAAATATATATCAACATACGTCTCGTGGAGCTTTCCGGAGAAGCACGTTTCTGCGACTGTCTTACGTAAGCCGCGGTCAACCCGTTCTGCCACCGCGCACATTCTGTTACATGAGTAAACATGCACTTCAAGAGGAAATGACGTCACACTCCCCACGCTTTGGGGAACCCCGCTGGGTTTGCAAATATTTCGACTACTTTGGCCGAGTCATGGGCGACTTGGCATTCTCGGCGCCTTTGTGTGTGTTCAATGCGTGATCAGATTCGTGTGGACAAATGACAAATGATTTTATTGTTCCACCCGACCCCTTTCGGGGTGAAAGAAACGTTCGTATACATTTTCAAAAGTTAAATGTAACAAATATAACATATAACCGAAACATAACCACTAGGTGGGTTAATTACTCAATACATAACACATTATTTAACATAACACAATTAAGTTAATTACATTTACGAAAAAGGAAACATGGACATTCTATATTTAACAAATTTGGCTAGATTAGATTGTTTAAAATTTTTAACATTAACCAATTAACTCGATTTAAACGCATTCGGTTTTACTCTGAAATATCGACGTAAATAATGTTGCCGAATAGTTGTCATTGCAGGACATACCATAATATAATGAAATTCGTCTCCAGGGTTCCTGACTATTACAAAGAGTACCGGATTTTGGAGTATGACATGTTAAATAACGATCTTTAGCAATTGGTGAATTATGGTTCCCACATCTAAATTTCAACAAGAAACAATCTAAACCAAAATTGTGTTTAAACATTCTATAATTAGTACACAATTTATTATTGTTCATTTCGTCATTTCAGTTTTGTAAAGCAATGTCTTATAATTTTAATTTAACATTTAATTTAGCCCAGTTCTTGTTTACTGTATGTTGATCAAACCAGACAATAGAGAAACCACAAGTATTAAAATATATATGATATTCACAATCCATCTCGATTTGAAGCAGTTTTTGTCCTGTAGTTTTCTTACAATTGATAAGTTACATGTGATAATTTTGATTTCTTCCCTTGAATTATTCTAACCCAAAAATATTGACCATTCTCTAGCAAACGGTAATACTAAGATTAAACTTTCCAACTTCACCATACACCATGCAACTAGTTGTAACCTTATTTAACTTCATAAGATTCTTAAGACATTTATGAAATATTTCTATTTGACTTGATTCATGAAATCCCCAAACTTCGATACCATACACAAGTATCGGTGTTATCAGTTGATCAACTAGCTCACATTGTATGTCGACAGGAAGTGATAATTCACAAGACAAAACATTGCCCGTCTGGCTTGATTTACTTGTTTAAGTATTGTCTTAGTGAATAAGCCATTATAATTATAATAAATTACAGTGTAGTACCTAAATACACATAATCATCTACCACATGTAACTTTCTATTACCAAAGATGAACTCTTACTTTACCCCGTGAAGAGATAACTACTTTTGTTTTACAAGTATTCACTATTACATGCCAGCAATTGCAGTAGTTGTAAACAGCTCTTAAAGCACTTTGTAACTCTTCACACGTGTCTGCCATAACTACATTGTCATCGACATATAGAGGACACACAAACTTAAAAATAATGTCACTTCATCATTACTGAAATTTGCACGAATTTCATAATCAAACATATCAAGACCTTTACAATAGCTACTAACACAACATTCCAGATCGTTTAAATACTTTGCAAATAATAAGGGTGATAAATTGTCATCCTGTCTTACACCAACATTACAAGAAACGAAATTTGCTATTTTATAATCAATAAAAGCAGAATAAATTCGTTTTTTATGAGAAAGATAAAGATCGATAAGAGAATGAAGACCAAATATACGATCTAAGGTTGGATATCCTTCGCGAAACCCTGTTCGTTCCTCTCCTACCAAACAACATTCTTCAAGATGTGTTGTTAAACGATAATTTAAACACGCTGTGAATAGTTTTCCTATGCAACTAAGCAAAGTAATACCACGCTAATTATCAGGATCCTCCACTGATCCCTTCTTTTTATATAAGGGTTTATAATTCCTTGACTCCAATCACTTGGAACAATTATACAACATTAATACAACATTAAATAATTTCACGACTATTTTCATAAGATAATTTATATTAGAAAGTTTTTTTAGATAATCATTTATAATATTATCGATCCCACTAGTTCTATTAGTTTTTAACTGCGCACCCTATTTTCAACTTCCTCATAAGAGAATGGTCTGTTTATTTCATCATTTACCATCTGATTATCCAATAGTGAATCTAAATTGTTATACATTGTAAGTAACTTATTATCATTTGTAATTTTATTCTGACTCAATGTTTCGAAATGTTTCATAACACTGTCCAAGGTAATATTGGTATACTAATTTGTTCCGACCGTCTGTTTGCTCTATTTAAAATATCCCAAACTTCTTTTGGATTTGTGGCTTTGAGATTTCTCAAATTTATATGCAATGTTTTATCATAGCACTTCTATGTCTTTTTAATTCATCTTTTATATTCCTTCCCTTTCAAGTTGAACTCATTTATTGTATCCTTAGCTTATAACCATTATTATTAACAACATCGGCGTTATATATCTCTGTTGTAATATTACACCTCTCAAAATCGTACAAATAATTTTCGTTTAAGTCTACTCCATTAAGTGCATCAACGAAATTATCAATCGGATTGAAATCATCAAGTACTCCAGATCTAGCATTAGAGTCAACTATCATTAAAATAGGCAAATGAGCGATAACTTTTAAGTTAACAATATCTTCACATAGATTATCAAAAATATCATTGTTATGATACTCAGAACCTTCATGAACAAGATGCAATCCTCTTGTTACGAAATCCATACAAAATGCTTCCTTCCAATTTGATCTTCGTTTTGTTTCATCACATATGTCTTGACGTCATGCCGAACACATTTCACGATGATTGCACTTGGTTTGGATACACCATGCCGACCACGTGGTCGCCAATGGCTAACGCTGATATCTTCTTTCTTAATGGTTACACCAATTTGACCGAGTAGATTCACCACGATTTCGTTGGTGTCTTCGTCGGTCGTTTCCGCTATGCCATGTATCCGTACGCTGCCTTTTCTCCTGTACTGTTCGAGGCGATCAATCTAAAATTTCTGTTTTTGCAACTTAGTTTTCAAATGGACGACTTCTTCTTTTTCCCGCTTTTAGATGAGCGATTATCTGCTTCGCAGTCTGCGTCACCGCAGCCGGGACTGAAGAGTTAACACTTATCACAATCATAGGCTGCATAGCCGCCACAACCTGTGACACAATGTCACCAACAGTGGTTGCGCTTGGTACATTTCAAAGTTTTTGTTTGTACCTTTGGTATCCTTGATGTTTGTAATTTGAATACCTCTTCAATGGCTTCTGTTGTTGCACCAGCAACATTTTCGCAACTGTCCATCTTGATTCCAATATTCAAACACGATCTCGCACATGTGGAAGGTACAATTGTCGAGTGTGCGAATACGCGTATAGTTCAACTGTTTTCCTGCCGAATGAGATCCTTATCCGGCCGACCCTCGTTGTCCCAAAGGTGTGTGTCGTACGGAATGTATAAGACTATAAATTTTCCAGCTTTCGATTAATGTAAACCTAGATTATGAATAGTAATTGTTACTTACGTTAAATACGAGAACTATATATATTCAATAAAATGTTGTTGTATTTAATATATAGTTTAACCTTCCCTTCCTTAAAGCTACACTTATTATTTATCGTCTGCAGGAGAAGAATTTGTTCCTGTAGAATATGACAAAATTATTTGAAATTATTGTTGTTATGGAAGTTAATAAGTCCAGATTAATTAAAAAGTGAACACCTTGTATATGCCAACACATGTCAAAATCTACACATAAAGATATTCACATGATTAAAACCATCATTTTTGCTTACATTAAACAAACATATAAATTTATGAATGTATAAAATATGCATTTTATGAGATATGTATATCATGATATGTGTGGCAGAGCTCTATGATTTTCGGGTCATAAAAATCAAGGTTTCTCACTAACCCCCAGAGGGACATACATAGACAAAGAGCACACAGCGAACATGAAGGAAAGGTTAGAATCAAACGTGTTATAGACACGCTCTGCTAACATTCAACCCAATGGTCAGGGGCGGCTCTTCTGCTCTTTCTGAAAGTTGATTCGTTTAAAAGAAGGCAGCAAATCATCTTCAACAGCAATGTAGTCAGTGTCTTTGTACTAACTTGGTAATATTAACAGGATTCAACAAGATTGCTCTCCGAAACAGAACAGACATGACGGTTTTAGATACGACAGATAGCACGATAACACGCAGCTTCTTACACAGAGTCCAATGGTTATTCGGGTGTGTTTGACCCGTCCTTCTGGGACGTTTGTAAATTTTGTTTTTAACACATTCACGCTGCCAACATTTTAGACAATCTCTGAATATCATAAAAATATCCGTTTCATCAATCTGCAATCAGTTGACCCAACATTAGCTAAACAATGTGTTTATTCCGTGAAACTAAGATTCCATCGCCATGCTTTCGAACACCTTTTCGCCACCACGCCGCCTATTAGCCTATTACTGGGAGGGGGCAGAAAACAATATGTTTACCCTCCAATTGCACACACCTTTCAAAGTCAACAAATATACACATTAATCGTCTCTTAAAATTTACATTTCTACCCGCCATTGACGCTCGCCACAAAAACAAACATTCACACTCACATTTAATGGGGGCAGAACCATCCATCTGCCCCCCACAGAAATTCCAGGGGGAAGCTGCCCCCCCCCCCATTCCCGCGTCTATGGCTATACATCGATACGGTATCAGAATGGACCCGTTGTATATTGCCGCCCGCCTCACGACCGCGTTCTGGCGGCTCGCGGCGTCTCCGCGTAGCAACACTGCCTGCCCCAGCATGACTATCCGCGTCCCCGCGGGCTCGGGGAGATGTCCTCCCTCGGCATCCTTCGGGGCCGGCTGTCACCCCGCCAGGGTCCGTCACGGCGACACCGCTCAAAGGACTCGGCCAAGAGCTGTTAACTAATATCGGGCGAGTATTCAAACATCGGTGGGCGCAGTTGGAAGTGATTGAAAAGACCGCAGGTGCACGGGTGACATCTGGGACGACACCCGGCAACCCCGCAGGGTGCGGGTGGCGGGAAGGGGCGGGGAGACAGTTTGGGTTTCGAGGTGAGTGTGAACAGTGTCGTCCAGGTGCGATGCTGTCAGGGGCGGCTTTTTTGAGAACACTACACTCTGTCCTGGCCATACCCGTGCACCCAATATGTGTGGTGCGCGGTGGGGCTGTGAGTACAGGGCATCGGATTCTCAACTGAGAGAAACCTGGTTCGAATCGTGTGTTGCCGTGTCAAACTTTTGGCAAGTTCATTCACTTGACGTTACCCCAGTTCACCCATGAATGCTTCCCAGAGAAGTCGATATGGTGCTGGACAGAACAGGTCTGCCAGGGAGTAAAGTGTAAAACGCATTGAGCAGTCCCGAGGACTGGATAAAGCGCTATATAAGAACTTATCTTTTTATATGTTTCGACCTCAAAAATTAGACAGTTTTAATGATGCGATCGAAGTTCCGAATTTATCACATTTCACGTATAGCTATATATAAGTGGAATTTATCGGCCTTTATCTGTGTCAAGCGAGAGTGACTTTTCTACGAGCGGATGTGTTCATTCGTGTGTGCTGATTCCTATAAACCAATTACTGTGCATTTACTAGTGTGTTCACTGTCCTGTTAAGTTATAGCTGTCATCTGATATTTACGTTACATTGTCGGTAAAACTAAACATATATCTAGTGACATTTCGTCAAAAAACGGCAGTAGTGTATTCACTAATGAATATACATTCTATCCGTATTTACGTAAACGTACATCGGACTCGCAATCGAGAGAATCCAGGTTCGAAATATTTCTGCCGTTTCGATCCTTAGGCAAGTTCGTCCATCACATATTGCTCGAGTTCACTCGTTCACTCAATATCTCACCTGCAGAACACAGAATTCTTATTTTGTAACAAATAATTATTTGCGTGGAATCAACACACCCGTCTTGTTCTTACGCCAAGAGGCCACGAGACGGGAACGGTACTGGGACTGTCGCAATCGATTAACGACAGTCAACGAAACGCAAGCCCAAGCTGGAACAATATATGATGACAGCCACATATCTTGCTTTCCTTGCATTCAATATATGTTATGTATGTACGCCATAGAGTACAGACAATATTGGCTCCTTACGACGTACAGGTATAAATCCAAAATTATAATTATGATATTATTTTCCTGATATCTTATATCTACAAGGAGTTCACCATGTCGTAATTGTTCTCTTGTTGTTTGATGCCGTAAAGACTGCGTTTTATTATTTAAAAAAATACACATATTATTTCCCTGATATCTCGCATCTACAGCGTTCCCACGTACGCCACATTTCTGGTATACGTGTTGCGTTTGACGGGTGAGAATGTCACTTCGTGCTTACGCTGTGCGTCTTGTGAAAACGGCCGTGTAGATTACACGTCTCTTTGAAATTTGCATTCCAGAGGTACGTAAAGTTTCCGGAACTGAATACTGTCAGTTTCTTCATCCGGTAAACGATTGTGATTATGACACCGGCGACTAACTGTATTGCTGACGTTTTGACGAAACAAACTATTGTGTCTACATCAGACGGCGCTGACAAAACACCAGCGGAGGAACATGCATATAGTACACACGCAAACGTACCGTGTCATGCACGACTTCAAACAAATACCACAGTGTTCATCTGCACGACATTGGCTCTGCAGGGCGACAAGAACAAACGTAATTCTGAAACACAGAGAGCGTGTCTTGTCTCATTAATAAAATAGGTTCCTCTTGTGAAATTTGAAACTCCAAGAGCAACTATGTAACATTGATACTTTAAACACCGAAACGAAATGTGAGTATGAAACATTGCTGTCTACGAAGACAATGCGTCGAACAAGAAAACGAATAACCGCAGAAATAGATCCCGATTTGACATCAGCGTAACTTCCGTTGTACAAATACAATTCCAAGATCGTGCTGTTTACGTTTCGTGCAGAAAAGCTCGAAAACTATTCGTCACTCGTGAATAGGAAACGCGTCCAGACTGCCTCGCTGCTTATGTCCAATGGACACGGCGCTAGTTAACCGGATCACTAGAGGGTTGGTATCGCGTAGTGCACTTTTGACCCTGGGCTTGGCGGATGTGGCGAGCACAGAAACAGAGGACGACCAAACTTCCCCTCTCCGCCCGCGGGAGTCGCGGGATTAGGGAGGGGGCAAACAACTCGGGGAGCAGAATCCGCCGAGGCTTGTAGGGCGACAACTCCGATTAAGCAGATTCAAATAATCGGTAAACACCCGTAAGGACGCCGTGAACAACTGAAGACGCCGTGTAGACGCTAACGTAACAACGCGTGTAATCGCTTACGGCAATGCAACAAATCTGCCTTTGAGAAAGCAAACATACCCGTCTTGTTCTTACGCCAAGAGGCCACGAGACGGGGACGGTACTGCGACTGTCGCAATCGATTAACGACAGTGACGTCACTAGATATATCAACTCATTCAGTAATTGTCTTGTCGTGTTGTTTTCACATCTCCACGTCCAACGTTGCGGGGATGATGGACATCGGTAGTATTGATAATCTTGCATTATTTCTTCTGTAGTCATGTCATGTGGTCACCAGTATGGGATAAGTCTTGATTCGTCCAGTTGTGTCCGCTGCTTAGTCATTTGTATATCACGAACATGTGATTTGCAAGTATTACTTTTTTGTTTCACTTATTTCAATTTCGTGCACGCTGACTCCTCGAAAGCGACTATGAAAATCCGTGCAATTTCCCGACCATAGTTTGTTGTGTCACGTGTTTTCATAAACACGTTATACTAATACTGTGAAAAACGCTGTAATTGGCAATGGATACGGTTGATTTAGAATAAAGAAAAACATTAGAAGCTTCAACAACAAAAGTAGAAATACAAATTATGATAAATAGCAGCATTATCACCTGTCTCACCTTTAGCGACCTGTCTGTTCCCTTCTCTTGGGTCGTACGCTTCTTCTTTTTCCCGGTACTTTCATTTGCATCATTTTGACAGAGTTGTTCTGTCCTAACTGTAAGAAAGATACTACTGTCATCTCGTCTGCTGACGTGCACACACCGCCATGGACGGTACAAGTCCGACTGAGAAAGGAGGAGAGTTGGCGTCTGGTGCCCAACGGCTCCAAAAAACCCAGACAAATTCAAACCCTCCATGTTCAGTGCAATGTCAGAGAATCGAGTTAGCAGAATATACTGGCCTAATTATATTGAATAATAAGACGGCAACAGAATGATGGAGTCTTTTAAATACAAGATTGATAGCACCGTTGAATGTGTTCCCTTAAACTTAAACTAACAACTAAACGGTTAAGAACTGTAGAAACACCTGTCAAAAGATGCTACAAGAAATCGTATTTACTTGTAAACTATAATGGTCAGTTCAGTATGTAAATTTATATAACTGAATTGAATACGTTATACAAATTACAGAGCCACTTACAAGAAGCGTTCGCAAAACGTTGTACTAGGCACAAAACATTGAACATTGTCTACTGATTATTTTAATGCTAGCAGTGTGAATATGTTTAAAAGCAAAATTTAAACATATCTCAGAAGTATGGGTTTCACAGTAGGTGACTACTCGTTGGACACTCTATAGCTTCGATTCCACTTGCCATTTCGTGTTTCTCTACTGATAGTTCCTGTCGATACAATCTGACTTATTGTTTACGTAATGATATATGGTATCTTTCTCGGTTGTGTTCATGGTTTCTGTCAGATCTAATTTAAAACTATCCAGTTCTTCTGATTTCGTCTAACCTATGCATTAAAAAAAATTATACTGCACATTTAAGCATATTTAATTGAAATCGTTATGCATTAATATACATAATGATTTCAATACAACTATATCTTCCATCCGTTTGTACATTCTTTACATGGTACTCGTGCACACGCACGCGCATACGCATGCGCACACACACACTCACTCACACACTCACTCACTCACTCACTCACTCACTCACTCACTCACTCACTCACTCACTCACTCACTCACTCACTCACTCACTCACTCACTCACTCACTCACTCACTCACTCACTCACTCACGTTTCTTACGCACGCATGCACGCACGCACGCACGCGCGCACACGCACACTTACACGCACACACGCACACACGCACACACGCACGCACACGCACGCACGCACACGCACGCACGCACGCACGCGCATACACGCACTATATACGTGGACATACATATACACATATACGTATACACACATACACACACACATACACACACATACACACACACACACACACACACACACACACACACACACACACACACACACACACACACACACACACACACACACACACACACACACACACACACACACACACACACACACACACACACACACACACACAGACACACACACACACACACACACACACACACACACACACACACACACACACACACACACACACACACACACACACACACACACACACACACAAACACACATATGTATATATACATCCTGATTATATAACGATCACAACTAAAGCAACAGGATTAATAACAACTGTTAAACCGTTTCTAACAACTACACATGTACGCGCCAATGCAACATTGACAAGTACACGAGTTCCTGGTCTGAGCAGGGCCAGCTAAGCTGACTTCTCAGTGCCAAGCCTTGGCTCACGTTGTGGTCCAGGGCACTCTACATGCCCGGCAAACCTCCCAATACGGCGAGCTGTCCGGTGTATTTTCGGCTGCCAATCCGCTTTACATCACGCGCTTTGCGTCACACGCGTGCATGACAGGGCGGCGTGGAGAACACAGGGACCCCCTGCTCTCTAAGCAGCTCTCACGCCTGGCGAGAACCGCCGTTTAACTCTATTTTGTTTTCCTTGATCGTCCGCTGGAAAATGCGGTGTAATTCTACCCTTAAGTAATGATTTACCCGGACAGACATCTCAGCTTACAGCGGTCGGCACAATGCATTGGGTCAGTTATATTTACGGTGTCCAATTTTTGTATTTATAGACAAGCCGGATGACAGTATTTTAGGAGGCGATCTAATGGAATGTCAATCTTTACTGCGCCGCCGCTCCGACGGTTCTCTACTTGATATAGCATTCTGGTCAGTACTCGCTTGGCCAAAGAAAATGAGAGGACCATATTTAATCCAGTAGTATTATGAATTGCCTACGCCTGTGGTTAGATTAGACGAGCGTGTGTACAAGGTTTTACGACCGAATGTTGTGTTGACCATAAACAGAACGAACGGTTCGTTTCAATCGTTTGCCGTAAACGTTATAGTTATCATGCCGCCATGCCGTCGTATTGTTGTGCCGTCATGCAATCATGCCATCATATCGTCCTGCCGTCATGCCGTCCTATCGTCATGCTGCCATGCCGTCGTATTGTTGTGCCGTCATGCTATCATGCCGTCGTATCGTCCTGCCGTCATGCCGTCATATTATCATGCCGTCGTGTCGTCATGCCGTCATGTCCTCATGCCGTCATGCCGTCATGCCGTCGTATTGTTGTGCCGTCATGCAATCATGCCGTCGTATCGTCCTGCCGTCATGCCGTCGCATCGTCCTGCCGTCATGCCGTCATGTCGTCGTATTGTTGTGTCGTCATGCAATCATGCTGTCGTATCGTCCTGCCGTCAAGCCGTCGTGTCTTCGTGTCGTCGTGTCGTCGTGTCGTCGTGCCGTCGTGTCGTCGTGTCGTCGTGTCGTCGAGTCGTCGTGTCGTCGTGTCGTCGTGCCGTCGTGTCGTCGTGTCGTCGTGTCGTCGTGTCGTCGTGTCGTCGTGTCGTCGTGCGGCCGAGTGGTCATATGTTTACGGTGACGTGAAGTGTGAATGTGTGACCACAAGAAATATCGCTACCCGCGTGGACTTTTCTTTAGCTATGTAAATGTTGCAACATGGCCGTGTACAGCTACACAAACAACACGAAAGTGTCACGTAAAAGGACACTAAATCGGATCTACATCTACTGTACTGCGAGTGTTGTTATTGTGATGCCCTCCAAGGTGAACTATGGTAGACATGTAGAACTGCGAGGTTGACATATGTGGGACAAAGACGACCAACGAGGTTGAGATCTGTAGAACGACCACCGAGGTTGAGATCTACCGCGGTTGAGATCTGTAGAACGACCACCGAAGTTGAGATCTGTGGAACGACCACCGAGGTTGAGTTCTACCGAGGTTGAGATCTGCAGAACGACCACCGAGGTTGAGAACTGTAGAACGACTATATTTATTGAGGTCTGTAGAACGACCACCGAGGTTGAGATCTGTGGAACGACCACCGAGGTTGTGATTTGTGGAACGACTACAGAGGTTGAGATATGTAGAACGACCACCGAGGTTGTGATCTGTGGAACGACCAGAGAGGTTGTGATCTGTAGAACGACCACTGAAGTTGTGATCTGTAGAACGACCATCGAGGTTGCTTATCTGTGGAACGACCACTGAGGTTGTGATCTGTAGAACGACCACCGAAGTGGTGATCTCTGGAACGACTACAGAGGTTGAGATCTGTAGAACGACCACCGAGGTTGTGATCTGTGGAACGACCAGAGAGGTTGAGATCTGCTGAACTATCATCGAGGTTGAGATTTGAGCTTGCTACAACGGGAAGCTGTGGCACACCTCACAGTCGCAACAATGACCACTCACTTTGATCGACCCCCGCCAGCCCGTACCGTTCCACCCGCTAATCAACGCAGTCTGTCCGTGATGTAATGGCGGTTTTAGTTCGACTCCGTTATGCAACAGTCAGCGATTGTCGTGGCTTTGGCTGTCCTCCGCTTTGTCTTACGGAGATGTCCGCCGGCCGCTTTGCTCGGGCCCGCCACTTGGTGACACGACCCGCAGACTGACAGACAGACGAGTGGCCGACTTGAAGGATATTGCGTTCACGAGAGGTTTATCTCAACGAGTATGCAACACTCAACTTACCTATGATCTCTTTGATGTCGTATGCGGACGATTCGGGTGTCAGCGAGTGCAGGTATCGAAGACGACAAGCCCCAGCGACCGGCTCCCACTTGACACGGCCATATATGTATGCGTACGAGTCCCTCCGTTTCTCGAGGTTTACATCTACTCGGGCGATATCATATTCACCGCAGTACGACATCACACTAACGATTATCATATGTTCATTAAACTAAGAAATGAAGTATAGCAAATAGAGGTATATATTGCCATGAGAAAATGTGATCCAATTCTTTTTTTTTAATATTGTATGTCATTACATAAAATATCTTTAAAATGGACCACCATAATTTTAGTTGAGTGTGAAAATTATGTATATATATATATTCATATATATATATATATATATGTATATATATTCATATATATATATATATATTCATATATATATATATATATTCATATACTTATATACATATATACACATATATACACATATACATATACACATATATACATACGATGCGCGCGCGCTCCTACACACACACATATATAATTTATATATATATTGTAGCATACAGAAATATATATATATATATATATATATATACGTATATATATATATATATATATTTATTATTACCACGCTTGCCTTGCTTATATATACACACACACACACACACACACACACACACACACACACACACACACACACATATATATATATGTATGTATATATATATATATATATATATATATATATATGTACGTACATATGTATATATATATATATTCAGATGTTAACATTATTTTGACAATTCTGTTGGCACAATAATTTTACCTGTCAGAATAGGACATTTTTATTTACAGGTGTCAATGAACCACGTCTAAAATGTTTAAATTATTAAACACATCCACAGTTCCATTTTTCACGGACGGAGTCCGTTATACAACGGCTTGGTAAATGACCCCCGGTCCATTAACGGGAGACCATTTACAATATCACATCGGCAGAATTTAACCGGCACTCACCACGATGGTTGTAAGCCCAAACTATTCTTGCAGTCATAGCTCACACATGGGTGTAGACCCATAATACTGGCAGACGGGCGTAGCTGAGACATTTCCGGGGTTGTAGGCCCAGAACGCTGGCTTGCTCCTGTAGCTCAAGCACCCTCGGTGTTGTGTAAAACGCTACGGTCTGTAGCTCCAAATGGAAGGTTCTGAAATCTCACTATAATCGAGCGTGCCTATGAATGTACACATACGGGTTCGTGAACGTCTTCCACGTACGAACTCCAAACATGTAGAGGCGGAGAAACAAAAGGACACGTTGTCGAGGTTGCAAATTGCTGTATCCATGAAATATACGAAAGTAGCTGTTCTCACAGAAGCGAATTCCCTGCATGCGTGTTGACCGTGTATCGCTGTTAGGAGAATTCGTTTTAAAACAAGGCCGGACCCGCTAACAAGGAGCTGATGACGATAAGTCAACAAGACAACGATTTCTTGTTCTCTTACGCGCCTATAATACTTGTTCACATTCGACGTGTATTCACTTATCTACACCTATAGAAAACGTGCTTACTTATGATGAGTATTTTTCTGTTCACATGTTAAAAATGTTGTATTTTGGAATAACGGGATGTACAATTGTTTTTTGCTGTTGTTAAAAACAAATTACTCACTTGTGTAGTATTTGTTCACTTACAGTCATATAAAAATCACTTACCCCCATGTAATACTAGTTCACTTACGTCACTGTAAAGTGTATTCACTTGTACATGCCCCTACAATATTTGTTGTCATATATATGCGCTGGTGTAATACTTACGTCCATGTAATAGTTGGTGCTTATTCCAAGAAAAATATATTATATTTCCATTGATTTTAAAAAGGTATAAATGTAATTTCTTTCTGTAGCACGGTATCCAATCCTACAGGACTGTTGAAAACGCTTTACACTTTACTCCCTGGCAGATCTATTAAATCGAACCCCGTGACGACTTCTTTGGAAAGCATTCAGCAAAGTTGCAATTACTGCGCAAAGACTATTCGTACAGAAATATCAACCACAGTATATTGCCTGGTATCCATTCATACAGCTGAGTGAACTGTAGCAAATTGGAGTGAACAAACGTGCCCAAGCAAGGTTCGAAACGGCAGCACAGGATTCGAGTCCGACGCTCTAAAAATAAACTTAAATAATTGCACTTATATAAGCATCATGCTTTCGAAAAAAAAATATTCCTAAAACAGTTTTTTCGTTCAGCAATAATTCGAAAACAATCATTAAAAGTCTGATATGCATGTTCGGCTTCACTTTCGATTCTGAAAACTTCCCCAACAATATTCTTATGCTCACGACAGACCGTCGAGGGTTGTTTTATACGAGGTCAGGAGTCTCATTTTGTTTAAATATCTTTGTTGCACAACGTAGTAATCTCTGCCGAGGGTCTGTGACGTCACCGGATGCACCATGCTGTAGTTGGTCGTTCGCCTGGAAGGAAGAGCTGACGCTTCTTGGAAGTATGTCAGCGACTTGGCACGTCCATTGAGAGCGACTCCGGCGTCAGGTGCTGTATCCACGGGCTAATTAGAGGCGAGAGACGGGCTCTTGTGTTACATCCGTTCTTGCCTCTCCACGAGGACGTTGGTGTCACTGCGGATGTTCGCCGCTGCGTGTTGTTGTCGGAGCGCGCGCATCGCGGCCATTGTAGTCGACGTCGAGGCGGCGATCATTAGACGCGACACTGTACGACGAACCGACGGAGAGGGCCGTGTCGTCGATGCTCTCTCACACTTGCGTGGACATTGTCAACGCAAGTCGCCTCGACTCGGGTGTCCATGTGGCTCGCGAACACCCTCGAAACAAGTCAATTATTGCGGTGCCATACCTGACACCGACACGAAGACGCGCCAGGTTACGTTGTACGCACGTGCGCGCATCTGCACGCACACAGCGTGCGGCGAACAATCGTGTCAGCCAAAGAAGTAATACATTTATATTTAAATAGCTAAATTGTGATGTGAGTTTCACGAGAAATGCGTAATCGGGAATATAACAAAATAAGCACAACGCGATTAAGGGAATATATTTGAATAAATTATAAATAAATGATATATTTTGACAAAGAGAGAATAGAAACAGAAATGAGGGAGTTCGAAATTAAGATGGAGAGACAGTGTCAGTGATCTCGAAAGAGACTGGATGAACAAGCTAGACTGGGAGAGAACATCTACTGAGAGCAGGTGGTCGTGACAGGCTGAGAAAACGCGTCGAGAGGTTTAAGTGATAAGGCCCCTATGCAGCATGCACGGGAAAGATGACGACGAAGAAGAAGACAAAGACAAAAAGGAAGAAGAAATAAAGAAGAAGGCAGAGGAGGAGAAGAAGAAACACTTTTTAAATAATTAAACAGTGTTACCAGGTAGTACAATTCATTTAATGTTTACACTTATTGGTCAAAACGTGTTTAACAAACGTAAACGAATATGGAGTTTGTTTACGTGTAGCAAAAGAAATCTCCGTAATTGTAATACATTGGTCGGCTGCCATTTTACAGAACGCTATCGTCTTTCTGTTGATAAATATTGGGGTGAAACTGTTTACGACACATTTTTATTTTATAACAACATTGTACAATATTAATTAAGTGTCCTTATCTAGCAGCGGGCCAACTATGTCAAGACAGTCCATTGTACAAAATAGGCACATGGTATTGTTCACAACTGCACAACGATTGTACTCAGGTTAACTAATTTAATATTTCATAAGTATTTCAACTTTATATTATACACCAATGTATATCAGATTATGTCGTATTTAGTGCGCTAAAATACACTAATACACGAATGCTAAAACAAGCTAGTTAAATTAATGGTAATAAATGGCTAAAACCGTTGTGTATAATGCAGAGGCAAATAAGATTATGTGGAGCTAACATTAATTAAAACGTTGACATAATATAAGCTGCGACATAAATAAATTAGTTAAACGATAATAAATTACTTAAAGCACTGTGTTATGTTCGAGTTCACACGCTTGAATGCTACCCGGAAGAGGTGAGTTTTTAAAAGTCTCTTGAATGTGGCTAGCTAGCTGAGAATGATCGATCGCTGAGCCGTATTCTGTACCGAGATCCCGATTACACTGGTCTCTGTCGTCCAAAATTTAGGCATTCTGTGTATGTATAAGTTCTTATTCTTACTCACAATCGTCATTTAATCATCATCGTCATCGTCGTCGTCGTCGTCGTCGTCATCATAATCATCTGATGATTATTAATATTATAGAAATTATTTACTGAAATAAATTCATGCATATGACATACGCGATTTTCTTTGCAACAGCATAAAACATCAACGCTACCTCGCGGTCGGCCCGAATGTGACGTAACTTCCGATTGCGATAAACGCGCCGACTGGCGTTGTGAACAGAACATTACGAGAAGAGAATGGGCCTGATTCACACCCTTTGTATGGACCCATCGGGGGCCACCACACCGCACTTACCCCGGGGCAGATGTGACACGGTTCATGTGATGCTGTTTGAACTAAAACAACGGGCGTTAATTTCGACCGGTCTTCTTTGACCGCTTCTACTCGGCGGTTTCAATGACCGATAATGGCCATTCAATTGCTCAATGATTGTATTTTCATTGATCAACGATTGCGCCTTGTTGATCTGACCGCCGGGGTATCGTCCATGAAATAGACAGGGAAACAAAGGAGCGTTGTCCTTCAATTTGACAAATTGTGCCGTGACTATACCTCTACAAGGTGGCCTACTGAGAGCCGCGAAGACGACGGTCTCTATGCCATCTAGCGAGGAGCAAAGGCACGTTTGGGGACAGTCCACAATTATTTTTTTGTTGGCGACAGTAGACATTTTGGTCATAAATTTTTCACTCAACGTAAGATTATATTTCATAACTTATCTGTCGGCCGGTTCTCCATACACGTCGCTCCTAAATCCATTCATGTGTTGACGTTAATCCACAACATATATGATTACGTTTTAGCGTCGATGTAGTGTACATATTTAAGAATAGCCATTACTTAAAGGAAATAAAAATAAGGCATTAGCTAAAATCATTTTTCCATGTGTACACAAAGTTTAACAAAGTTTAACATTTGACAACATTAAACAAATACGGAAAAATACATTTGTAGCATAAATTCGATTTTAAGCTCGTCTGTGAAGCGATTCCCGTGGTATCGTGACGTCACTTATGACAAACACTCGCATCAGGCCGACCCTTTCCATGCATTCAGAGCATGTTTACAAGGATAGCTTTTGGGTCGAAACGAGCGTCAGAACGAGTTATTGTGCAATATTCCGACGTAATACAAACACTAGTCATCATAGAGGAACAAACATTTATCTTACGGTTCCACATGAATCGAATTTTATTCAAAACAACGAATGCGAATGGGCCTACAAGTCGACTAGGTTTCGCCGAGCTTGGGCTCGTTTTCAGAATAATTATATCGAATGCAACCAACGGGAGATAATCTACACCAATAAACATACATAGCAAACATATATTGTATCCAGCTACATAAAGTAACGTGTATAATCTCATAATAGTACTAGACTATCGATATATGAAGGAGTTGTACAATTTATCATAACAACTTAAATCAGTCAGAGAGTTTCCGTTGGTCCCGCTAGTTCAGTGGGTAGGCGCGTTGGTTACTTGTCGTTTATTTTACAATCGGGCAACGCCGGTTCAATCCTGACAGCATGCAAACTATTGATTTTCTTTACACTTTTTTGTTTATGTTTTCACGAAGTAATATAAACAAAATCATTTTATACTATAATGCACTGTTTATAAATATTTTTTTATATTTTTGTAGTAATTATTTATTCGCCACAAAAATGAAAATATGGTCATTATATATAACGATATTTCTAAATTGTATTTATCCAGACAGATTACGATATTACAATATATTACCGTACAATATATTTACAATTAATAAATTATATATCCATTACATTATATTTGTTTGGATAAATAAAATTTAGAAACATCGTTATATAATGACCAAATTTTCATTTTTGTGGCGAATAAATAGTTACTACAAAAATAAACATTATAGGAACGAGTCAATACAGGTGGAAAATAACTTAGGCGTGACCTGGTGGAATGCCAAGAGACACATTGCGTTTAATGGACAATTTCACACATAGTCATAGCTGAAGTTGCACCGCGGCTATACGTATGAACACGGTAAACTTGTAGGCGTTGTATATGTTAAATATTGCGATACATTCGGAGTGTCATAATAAGTATTGAATGATGTACCCAAATTTGTAGTTCGATTCATGTTAAAATAGAATATGTTAACACGGCTCAACTGTGTATAATGGTAATTTATATCCGTCAAACCATCCAAGCAACGGACAGACATCATTCATAAATTGCGTCCATATAAATATGTATGTACGTATGTATAATGTATTAAATATATACACTATTTATATGTGCGTGTGTGTGTATGTGTGTGTGTGTGTGTGTGTATGTGTATGCGCGCGTGCAGACTCTCACACACACACATACACACACACTTCAGAAAATTAAATTACGGAACCACAAGTATAATGCACATATATAATAAGATGAAACTAATATTTGTGTACAACGTTGCACCCCAGCTGCACCTGCGCTAACGGTCTGTCGTTCTGTGCCGGATCAAATTGGAGTAAATTAACTTAGATAAACGAGCCAAACGACACCAGGAAACTGTACAATGTCACCCGTTCCCCTACTCGACGTCGTCTCTACCTACTTCGCGAGTCGCTCTGCTCTAGCTGTCAATCATCTCGGCCGTCCCACCGCGTGCGGTCTCCACCAATCAGCGTTGGCCTCGACGCCGCCGCGTGACCGAGGCCATGCCTCCTGCAGCCCTCCCCATCAATCCTCCGCGCTCTCGCTCGGACGTGATTTATTATTTTCCAAGCTCGGTTTCGCCTGCCGTAGCAGGTAATTTAGTTGAGTTTTTATCAGAATCCACGGACGCGTGAATGGGACGGATATTATCACGCACGACCACGAAACGCCGATAAATATCAACGCTTCAACGACGCCGCTTCCCTGAGCCTTGTCGGTGCCTTCCCGGCGTCTTCTGCCTAAACCCACCGGGGAAGAGGAGCGCCGCCGACGGTTTGTCGGACTAGTTGCCGTTAGAGCGGCCGGACCGCGGGCACTGACACGGAGCGACGCCGGCCTTAGCTACTGTCTTGTAACAAGGGACATGGTCGACGGACAGTGAGCGGAACAATGGTGGAGAAGACGATGCTCGGACTTATACAAGACCAGGAGACGGTCAGTGAACGACTCGACCTGGACTATGCGACTCTCCAACACACGGTAAGTGGCCGAGGGAGCCTGGTGGGCTCTATCCTACCGTACAATAGTTACGCAAACGTCCATAAAATAAAATCCCACGTAAACATAGCTCATGGTGAATGTAACGATCTCAGAGCAATTAAATAAATATATCTATGACGCTGTTGCCCACGTTGTATTACCATCGTAATGCAAGAGTAACATAGTTTGCTATTTACTACTCATTTCAGTATGAACGATATAATTTTTATTTTTCATTAACTTTTATTGTAGACAGTTATATAAACTTACCCGATAAAGTAAACTTTACACGGTAACAACATAATCTGTGCAAAACACCAATATAAACCAATCAAATCAGGCGAGTACAATCTGAACGTTATTAGAAATATGGATTCTTCAATATTTATGTCACTAATCTGAATAGCAATTTCAATGGAAGGGTAAGTTACAGAAAGTGTAAATTTAGTAAATATATATTTTAATACTTTTATAATTGGTTGATACTATTGAAAACACAATCAAAACTGCGAAGGCATTTCTTTAGTATATGAATTGTAAGTAATTTTCATTGTTAACAATATGACAATGTAATATACGTTATCCATTTAAATTGTTATTGTGGCTATATCCCTGTAATATTGATAAGGGCACCAACAAAGGATTCCAGAAGTCTACGTTGATAACGTTAAGTATTTGTGCCTGACAGCCCACTTGTCCTAAATAAATTTGTCTGGTAAAATGGCATTTGAACACTGACTTCCTTGCTAAACCCGCTAGAGCCATTGTTTTTGGAAAGTATATTCACATATCACGCATGTCTCTCATGTCAACGTCGCATTACCATGATACGACCACTCGCAGCTACATTAGTAGTTAAGGTAAATCTTCGAAGTAAACGGTCTATAATGTTCAAAATGTATTGATTTATAGCATCATGGTCATTGATATTTTGTATAAAAAAAAATAACAAATGAAACTGTAACTTGATTGTGATTGGATCAAATAATATATTTTTTTAATTGTAATTAATATTTAGTTGTATGCTATGTTCAGATAATTCTTTAATTCGCTATCTAAAACATCGTTACCTCTCATTTACTATGTATACATGTGTACATACTATATATTGCGGTGATGAGATTAAACGTTTCTATAATGAGACGTGGAATGCAACTTTGAATCAAACGTTTTGTCCTTAATGATATACCAATTTCTAGCATATCATGGTATCTCAGTCCGTATTTCATATTTTTGAAAACTACCTTTTTGCCAGGACGGTCCCCATACATACAGTGCCTTGAATATCAATAAGAACGCCTCGTATATTTGGTGAGAGCACCCACCTGGTATCAGAGTTACGCCATATCACTCTTGCTAACTATATAAACATAAGAGGATTACACGACCACATTATTAATACACCGAATCCGAGCGAGTATGTTTGACAAGCTAAACACGCAGTTATGAACTCGGTAACATGCGTGCGTGCGAACGCGATACCGTTTATGGGTTTCTAAATGGCCGCTCACTATCCAAGGTCGGTACGAATTTTATAGCCCCTTCCGCTTTCTAAGAAATTCTTCACGCCCCTCGTTCATATACATAAATCCTTATCCTTTAAAAATACATTAATGCTTGCATGTGCGTGCGTAAGTACGTACGAACGTGTGTACACCATGTATACGCAACACTACCTATGCACGTATGTGCGTATGTACGCACGTGCGTATGCACTGCGTATGCGTTTGTACGTATGCGTTCGTACGTATCTATAGTTATAATTGTGGGGGCTTATATATATATATATATATACATTGTATATATAAACATACACATATAGACAGGAACCTCATTATTAAGACCACTACCGAGACTGAGCCAGGATATATATATATATATATTAGTAAAATTAAATCTTGAGTGCGATATTTAGAAACATATCATCAAGGCATAAAGTCAGAGACGAAGTAAGGTTGATGAAAATCTGAATAACAGCCTTGCACGGACTTTGGACAACGAGGGACAACAACCTTACTTCTCTGACTTGATGGCGTTATGATATGTTTCTAAATATCGCACTCAAGATTTACATTTACTTGGCCTGTCAATTTGATATGCATTATAAAGATATACTCATTCTAAGCTAAAATCAGAAATCAGGGCTTTGAAGACAAAATGTTGTTGGTATCGTTGTGTAGACAGTCTATTAATGTAAAGAAAACACAACACGCGAAGTCTACTTCTCGATATGGTGTCCATATGAGCTAAAAGATCAAATGTAAATATTTCAAGATTGAACAAAATTCTAACCCTGAGATCAGAAACGCCTCTCGTTAATAGATATTTCAATTTTGTTTTCGCTTTTCTGTGATATTGGTCTTTTATAATCTGGATTTATATATAAAGTCTGATCAAATCGAATCAATTACATAATTGTGATTCTAATTGTATTTAAGTCGTTATTTTGCTTTAATTATAACCGCAATGCTCATGACAAAGTTTTAAAGATGATGTGACCTGGCACAGCAAAGTGGGTATAAACTTATTAAGTTGCAACATTGTTAGATGGAGTTTTGTACGTTTTTGGTATTCCACGGATCGCGAGCTTTACAATGGTTCCTCATTTGTTGACGTTTTAGTTGTTTTTAGTTTATAACTGACATTGTAGCAAACTTTAAAAAACAACGTTTCGAGAAACAAGGTCATTTTGATTCATACTGTTTTTTAATATACGGGTTCGTAAGCGGGTGTTTTTATTACTTTGGGATTGTTTGTCGAGGAAAAAATACTGGACATTGAAATATGAAATTATGAGTGATGCATTTCTGACAAAATCACAGCATTGATGGGACATGTGTATCATATGCGTTCGCCAGACCACGACCACAGTTGTTGCGGGGTGCGATATCAATGGATGTGGTCGTGTGTTGCCAGACGTTCCCGTTGCTCAAGTCCGACCCGGAGCCGTGTCGATGCGCGGCGTGCGGCGAGCAGATCCTCGAGAGGTACTACCTCCTCGCCGTCGACAAACAGTGGCACGTCAGCTGTCTCAAGTGTTCGCAATGCCACCTGTCGCTCGACTCACAACTCACATGCTTCGAGAAGGACGGACACATTTACTGCAAGGAAGACTACTACAGGTAAACCCCATAAGCAACACGGCGTCAACTAAACATGTATGCTGGTGAAAAGTATTTCTAAAATTATTGTCTTGTGACACCAGAGAGAGTTGACGCATTAACGAACACAGTCGAACGTTGCAAAATGATGTATTGTTGGTGCTGATCAGCTGAGCCTGTATCAAGACTAGTAGATCGTTATAGATAGATAATCATCGTGGTAATCAATTTCTGCTAATGCCAAAACAAAATAAATACTAGCGACGACCTCATAAAATATCCGCGAAATGTGTAGATCTAAAACTTGTATACAAGTACGATATTATATTTATATATATATATTATAATTTTTAACACATTATATATCACTATTAAGATCACCCTCTGGATTAAGCCATTGAACCGACTAGCGAGGTGATTGTATTAACGGAAGAAAATTCCTGTACTTTACTTGTAGTGAAATAGGTTGGGGGTGCCCTGTAAGTTACCCAAAATTGTATTACAAAGATAACCGTAAAGCGCCTTCTAAGAGTTTCGTTACCGGAGGGGGGATAAGATAAACGTGTCATAAGATTGTCTGGTGTGAAGCGTTCCTAATTAATATTTACAAAACAAATTAACTAAACGTCATTTACGCCGAGTCGCCGCTACGTATCACCTTCACGACAGCTCTGCAGCGCGTCGCTGTGTATTGCAATAACACTCTCTGGCATATAAGACTTATTCCTCTACAATTATAATACATACTAATACATACATTAAGATCGGATATATAAACATAAATCAAATAAGCATTAGGACAAACATCAATGGAGAAGTATCGCAAACAGCATATATGGGACGTGTTTATTTAATTTATGTTGTTTATATATCATATCGTACTATATCTATTTTTATGACACAATTGTAATCTTTAAAGTATTGCTGTTGACATTTAAATGAAACTTTTGAATTGTACGGAGAGTAAATAATTTTATTTTATTTCATGTTTATATTTCACGCGTCTACCATGGTGTCAAGACAGTCTAATCGATAAATTGTCTTGTGTTGTTAACTGGAAATCGTGAATAAGTGAATTTAAAAAAGTCGAGGTGGCCGTGACACGTGGATTGGTGTGTCCCTGTGGGGTGCCTCGAAGATGTCAGTATGTGACTCGGGACAGATCGATGTGTGTTCGTGAGAGATCGTTAAGTGTTTGAGATCGGATTGTGTGACGTCACTACTCGAGCGAGCCGGACTAAACACACACCGTCGTAACCGGCTCCAGAATCTGACACCGATCTGAGGCCCGGTGGGAAACCTACCCGCCGAGGTCCGCTCCTCCCAGCCTCCCGTCCCCCTGGGCTTCCACTACTCCCTTCTGACGTCACTGGGGTGACCCGGTGCACCGGACCCACGTGACGCATGCCGCGTCGATTAATACTTATTCATCGTTCCTTGAACCGTGTACTTTGCTCATGTGGTTGAACCAGCTACCTTTGTCATTGTTGAACAATGGGACAAATGCCACGTCCCGGGGGATGACGTATCCCCCGGGTGGATACAACGGGTTTCTAGTCTGCGGACCAACCCGCCTGGTCACGTGACGTGCCACGCATCTGGAGTAATGACGAGGTGTTGTATCTTAATTTAATTACGCCGTGATTGTGTCGATGATCAGGTCGCGTCTCTTTAAGCAGCTGTCTGATCGCTCACTGACGTTGTACTTCCGACACCGGTGTGAGAGCCGGGTAGGGGCGCACACCCTTTATAGTCCTTCATATCGGCGTCCCACGTTTATCGTTTACGGCTTTAGTCTTCTTAATTAATTGACTGAGTATCATTGACTGGCTGTCTGAATACCCAACTGACTGACAGACAGACAGGCAGACAGACAGACAGACAGACAGACAGACAGACAGACAGACAGACAGACAGACAGACAGACCGACCGAGTATCGTGGTGACATTTGTCGTGTCAAGTGTCCGTGTGGCGACCGAGCCGCCCTCATTTTGTCACAAAGCTCTCGGTCGTGTCTAAACGTCGACCTGGCCGGTGACATTGTCTCGGACGACGGGAGACGAGGCGGGACGTTGCCGGGAAAGAATGGGCAGGGATAAGGCGACACCCTCGGCCAGATACGTAGTTCGAGGGGCCCGGTGACGGGGCGTCGAGGCGCGAGGACCCATTTTTGTCGTCGACGGATATCGGACACCGGTGACGGACCTGTCAGAGCTGTCGGCTTCCGGCGTCACTACGGGGGTTGTACGGCTGGTTACCCTGCCCCGGGACCGTCACCACCGGCGCTGCCTGGGATGCCATCCCGCTCCAGGCAAACACCTGCCCCGGCTGAGTCCGTCTCGGACTTCCCGCTGCATGTGCAGCGACTTCCGATGGCGAACTGAAGACTGCTTTCTGGACACAGCGACACTGAATGTATACGTGGATTAGTATTTAGTATACCATGTTGGTTGCGTGGTTAACAGTTACACAATTTATGGCAGTAAATATACTATACAGCAATACAGAATATAATAAAGTTATTGTTATAACAATAGTAAGGTACATGTTTTTGAAATCGAAATATTCAGATAATTGTAGCATTTTAGCTATGCATAGGCCTACGAAAATTACATCCGTTAAAGAGTACTTGAACAAAGTTGGCTTGCAACTGCGCAGTTCCGGGGACATCAGAAAGCTACGTGCTCTGAACCGCGTCGAATGGCACAAACTGATGAAGTAGATCACTGAAATGGCATAAGCGAATCTTACACCGTTTGAAACGCGAACATGCCTATTATATATAACGAGTACTTATTGTATTGTTGGTTTATGTGAATTGTTTTATTGACTGTGAACGAAGTAATCCTGACATGTTTACCCTGTGTCATGGATTGTCTTCGACTTTACAAAGCAGAAAGGGGATGTAAAATGGAAACTCTAAAATCGTGTGTTAGTGGATATATAATTGAAAATTAATTGAAAATTGCTTCTCATCACAACTGCGGCTAGCCATATAGCCTAGTAATGTCAATGATAGACGCTATAAATCATTCGAGTAAATATCGCGAGACTTATATCGCTCACGTGACTGGTTAATGTCGTAAATAAAACACTAGTGAATTCACTGCCGAGATATTCGGAGTTGAAGCCTAATTTTCTAGTGATGCCAATCGTGTGTAATGATGAATCGTTGTTTGTCGATTGCAGACGATTTGCCGTGAAGCAATGTAGCCGGTGTCGGGAGGGAATTACAGCCAATGAACTCGTAATGAAAGCGCGCCACCTGGTGTTCCACCTCGGCTGCTTCACTTGCGCGTCATGTAACAAAGTGTTAACGACTGGAGACCACTTCGGCATCAGTGGCGACACCGTCTTCTGTCGACAGCATTACCAGTTGGCCCTGCGTACAGACCTACGTGTCGCCGACTTGTCACCCACCGACATTTCGCCTCTGTCCAACATGTCGCCTGGCGCTGACATGTCGCTCGGCTACACGCCCGGAATACAACCGAACGCAGCGCCTCTACCGTTCTACAACGGAACTGGAGCCGTTCAGAAAGGGAGGCCGAGAAAACGCGCCCAACAGTCGACGGAACTCGATCGCTGCGACCAGTTAATTGGTAAGTTGCCCACTGCATTATGGGAAACAGATGCACTATGGGAGCACCGCTGTGTTTTCACAATGTTTTTTTAATCTGTATACAGTTTAACCAATTATTTTATTATCAAAAACTCGATTTTTGGTTCAGCCTATGTGCGTTTGTTAGCACGCACACCTACTTGTCGGCGCATGATGTGGTGAATTATGCCTAAAGATGTTACTTTACATTAAACAAACAAACAAACAAACAAACGTGTTAATGAAAATGTGGAGAGAAAATTGTTGTCTCTCTCATTCTGTCACTCCCTCACTCCCTCACCCTCTCACCCTCTCCTTCTCTCTCTCTCTCTCTCTCTCTCTCTCTCTCTCTCTCTCTCTCTCTCTCTCTCTCTCTCTCTCTCTCTCTCTCTCTCTCTCTCTCTCTCTCTCACACACTCTCTATATATATATCTAACTATCTATATAACTTTTTGTTCCCTCCCTTCCTCCCTCCATCCCTCCCTCCACCCCTCACCCCTACTGCATCAAGAATACAGCATGCCATACATTACATACTCTTATCACTTCGGTAAACAAATACATATTGGCGCACGCCAACACACTACGCGCGTGTAAACGACCCCAACTTCCGGCAACCTATTACTCCCCAGAGTCTGCGCGCTGATTGAACGCCGCCTCCCGCAGCGACACCTTGCGTCGATAAATCACACGCGCCGCAAGTCGATATTAAAATAATGAGTAATTTACTGTTGTTGCGAGCGGCCAACGTTGCTGTGCATGACACGGGCTGGCTGTAGGCGCTCTCCCCTTTCGCAGTCCCGCTGACTCCACCACATCGGCGTGGGCTCCCTGGGGCCAAGCCTGCCGTCTCGACCACGTCGACCCACCTTCTCTCCCCGGCCGCCCCAGTTGCTATGCCGATACCGGCGGCGTTCTAATCGGGCTTATCGGAGCGCGGACATCCGTGGTACGGCCCGAGAGTCACTGTTGCGTTACGCCGTAGGGCGACCGGTCGATTATCAGTTTCCAATGTGATCAGCGGCCACGGGCGATTCGACCACAGAAGGTTGTGATAAGCAGCCTTTGTTTCAACGTTTGTAAACATAAGGGGCGATTATACAATATAAATCCCACAAAAGAACTCGAACTAACACTGCTACATTTTAATACACATTGTTTCCGTAATTAAAAAACCGATTAGGGATGTTGTATATTGGTACAAACATTATAATGCTATCAATGAAATGGAAACATTTACCATTTATACCTAAACAAGGGTGGGTCTGACACCTCTATAGATGTGGTTATTGCTGCCGATGTTTATTTACCCTAGCCTGCTACAGTATACTAGTAGCTATTTACTGTATTCACACAGGTACTTGGGTTATCGATGTCACACTTTATCGTATTCTACTGTATGAATAAAGTTATATTCTCTCTTGTAAATGGACCCGTGATATGTGGACAGAGGATGCATTTACCGCGGTGTGAAATATTGACCCCTCACTGTGAAAATTTTATTTTTATGTGTTGAATGAGTTAGAAATTGTTCATTTTGTATGCGCTGTAACAAAATCAAAAACAAAAGTTTTCCAAAAACGCATCCGGTGTGCATAATAGTCATTGAAATATGCGCGACAATATGTACGCAAAGCCTGCAGGCCGCTACATGTTTCAGCCAGCACTTGAGAGATGAACCAGCAGTGATCCGTTCGTTATGTCTGTTTAAACCCTATTGCATGGTATA